>VONZ01000505.1:0-544187 GCA_012976165.1 Labeo catla | reverse complement strand
AGCTCACTTGTGGGATATGGGTTGCGTGCACAGGGACATGGTTCTCAACCATTGGCCCAGTTGGGACCTCGGGTCAACTGGGAAAAGAGCAAACTCTCCCCGGCACAGAGGATCTCTTTTCTCGGCGTAGAGCTGGACTCGGTTAGTATGTCTGCGCGTCTCTCCCCAGAGCGTGCACAGTCAGTTCTGAGGTGGGTGGCAACACTCAGATGCGGGTCAGCGGTCCCCCTAAAACAGGTTCAGAGGCTCCTAGGGCACATGGCATCCTCAGCCGTGGTCACGCCACTGGGTTTGATGCACATGAGACCGCTGCAGCACTGGCTTCATACTCGAGTCCCCAGGTGGGCGGGGCATCGAGGCACATTTCGAGTGAACATCACACCATCGTGTCGCCAGACACTCAGCCCTTGGACAGACATTATGTTCCTACGGTCAGGAGTTCCCCTGGAACAGGTGTCCAGACGCATCGTTGTCACCACAGATGCTTCCAAGGCAGGCTGGGGTGCCACCTGCAACGGGCAGGCAGCTTCCGGGGTCTGGACAGGCCCCCGCCTGTTTTGGCACATAAATTGTCTGGAGTTGTTGGCAGTGCTCCTGGCCCTGAGGAGGTTCCGACCTATGATTCAGGGCAAGCACGTGTTGGTCAGGTCCGACAACACTGCGGCTGTGGCCTACATCAACCACCAGGGCGGTGTGCGCTCCTTTCGCATGTCACAACTAGCCCGCCACCTGCTGCTCTGGAGTCAACACAGACTCAAGTCTCTATGAGCCACTCACATTCCGGGCGAAGCCTATCGTATGGCCGATTCCCTGTCACGACAGGTTTCGCTCGGAGGCAAGTGGAGACTCCAACCCCAGTCGGTCCACCTGATTTGGGATCGATTCGGCCAGGCACAGGTAGATCTCTTTGCCTCACCGGAATCCACCCACTGCCAGCTGTGGTACGGTCTAACCGAGGCCCCCCTCGGTATAGACGCACTGGCACACAGTTGGCCGAGGGGCCGGCTCAAGTATCCGTTTCCCCCAGTGAGCCTCATCGCACAAACCTTGTGCAAAGTCAGGGAGGACAAGGAACAGATTCTCTTGGTGGCCCCCTTCTGGCCCAACAGAACCTGGTTCTCGGACCTGGTGCTCCTGGCATCAGCCCCTCCCTGGCGCATTCCTCTGAGGAAGGACCTCTTTTCTGAGGGGAAGGGCACAATTTGGCACCCGCGCCCCGATCTTTGGAACCTCCACCTATGGTCCCTGGACGCGACCAGGAGGACTTCAGAGACCTTTCACCTTCAGTGGTAAACACACTTCTACAGGCAAGAGCTCCCTCTACCAGACGGCTGTATGACCTAAGCTGGCGCATCTTTGTGAACTGGTGTTCTTCCCACGGGAAGGACCCACGGAGTTGTGGCATCAAATCAGTGTTATCCTTCCTTCAAGAAGGCCTGGACAGGCACCTGTCTGCCTCAACACTCAAGGTTCATGTCGCAGCTATATCAGCTAATCATGACTTGGTGGGGGCAGATCGGTGGGGAAACACGATTTGATAATCAGGTTTCTTAGAGGAGCCCGGAGGCTGAACCCTCCTCGGTCGCATCTCATCCCCTCTTGGGATCTTGCTGTGGTTCTCCAAGGTCTACAACAAGATCCATTCGAGCCCCTTTAGTCAGTCGAACTCGATGCTCTCTCCTTCAAGACGGCTCTTTTGACTGCGCTCACTTCCATCAAAAGAGTGGGAGACCTCCAAGCCCTCTCCGTGAACAGTTCGTGCCTGGAATTCGGACCAGCGGATTCTCACGTTGTCTTGAGACCCCGGCCTGGATATGTGCCCAAGGTCCCCACCACTCCTTCAGAGATCAGGTAGTGACCTTGCAAGCTCTCTCTTCCCAGGAAGATGACCCCAACCTGACCTTGTTATGCCCAGTCCGTGCCCTGCGCATCTACATGGAACGAACGCAGCCCTTCAGACGTTCGGAACAGCTCTTTGTTTGTTACAGAGGACAGCAGAAGGGGAAAGCTGTCTCCAAACAGAGGATCTCCCATTGGCTGGTAAACGCGATCCGTATGGCCTACCTGGCCAGAGGCCTACCCTGCCCTCTGGAGGTAAGAGCCCACTCAACCGGGGGCATCGCTGCCTCAGCAGCCCTGGCGAATGGGGCCTCATTTAACAGACATCTGTAGAGCTGCGGGTTGGGCTACACCTAACACATTTGCCAGATTTTATAATTTGTGCAGAGAACCAGTGTCAGCTAGAGTCTTGATTGCTAACTCTTGACTCAGCACACTGGTTGGTGTAGAGCTTGCATAAAGCGCTTCCCCTAATGGTGATTACGCTTCTCAGTTTCAGTAGGTTTCCTGATGCGAACCCTGGACACCATCTCCATCTTTGGCACTTCTGCACATGGCGGAGTTTAGCGGAGAAACCCGCTATGGAATCCCTTCCCAAGGTATGACTTCCCTTATTTTGATTGGATTGTGCCCCATATGTAGTGGCCCCTTATGTGGCCCCATATGTGTATTTCCACCTATAACTCTTGTGGTGCGGTGTTTTCCCCTGAGAACAGGTTCTCTAGGATCTGAGTCTGGCTGTCTTCCCGGGTGTGAGACCCACCTCAGGTCCCCTGTCTAACCATGTCACTTAAACCCCCCCCTGTCGGGCAGGTTGTGAACTCCGCAATGTCTTTCCTTCGGGAGCAGGCATTTTCCCAACGATCTCAAGACACTCAGCCGCCCTTGAGGGAGGCCCGGCTGCAGGACCCCGTTGTACAGGTCAGTCCTTGGACGTTGGATGGTCACGGAGGAGGTGAGCTGCACTTACGTTACACGTTGCCCTGTTACTTCTGCACTTGTCTCTCGTGACGCTGTCAGACATGTGGCGTGTTTTTACGGGGACCCCTAGTGTCGTACACTACTCGACACAACTCGGAGTGTACGACAGATAGGGAACGTCTCGGTTACGTATGGTAACCCTCGTTCCCTGATGGAGGGAACGGAGACGTTGTGTCTCCCATGCCACATCTCTGGTCCGCCTCTGAGTGAGCTGAGACGCTCGGCTCCTCAGAATCAGAACGAGTGAGCAGATGCACACGCTGCCCTATTATACCCGGATGTCCGGGGCATGGCCAGCTGTGCAAATCTGCACACCCAATTTTCATTGGCTTTCTCAAAACTGTCAGAGGTGTTTGGGCTCTCAAGAGCGACCCCTAGTGTCGTACACTACTCGACACAACGTCTCCGTTCCCTCCATCAGGGAACGAGGGTTACCATACGTAACCGAGACGTTTATGGTTACCCTAAGAGGTAACAAGATGTAATGTTGCCCTTCCCTTACCTTCTGCTTCCCTGTGAGCAGCTTGCTTTGACCTATCAGAAGCTAACACTGGTCACACGCTTTTAAAATTCCTGTTTGCTATGTCACCCCAACCATGACATTTTGTCACTCTATTGGACTGATTTCACACAGGCCTCAGGATGCGGTCACCCAGAGGTGTTCCCAAAGTGTTCAGATGCAGCGTCTCGTTCCCTCTCAGGGAACCATGGTTACATACATAACCTAGAGATTTTATGACACAGTACATTTTTCTGTCTTTTTTAAATTACATTTTTCTTTTAGGTTAACTAAAGTAGTATAAGTAAAAAGAATCGCAGTGTTCCTCTTCCTGAATTTAATTTAACTGCATAATTTAAGTCACAAGAGTTTAGTTTAGAGCTTTGTTCAAATCACTAAACCTATGTTAAAAGTCTAGGAACAGCAATGCTTGCAAACACCACTAATAATGTCAATGATTAGCAATAGGGTTCATGCAATCAAAACTACAACACTGTGTTTCTATGGAAATCCAGTCTTCCCATGTGCACATGCACAGTTCTTGCATCCAATGCTGTTCTATTGTACGCATATGTTAATGTCATTAATAAACAAAAGACAGTTCATCTGAAATCAGCAGCACAACAGTCTGAGAGTTATAACACACTCAATCACCACTGTTTTTCCAAGTGAAGAAGAGTGTTGGTTATAAAAACATGTACTCTGGATGTTTCACAGTGAGTAGCATCCCATAAAACATGTGTGTGATTGTGTTCAGCTGGATGCAGGTCTGCATTGCAGTGGTGTAGAGTAAGAGTGGGGAATGCATGAAACAAACAGTATTATTTAATGAACGATCCTGTCAGCTCTGTGGATGACAGCAGAAAGAAAAGTAATCAAGTCATCTGTTCTCCTCTGACCATTCAAATATGTACAACATGATTTAATTTCTAAATCACCATCAAGTGTATAACTCAGTAAGCAACACAGTATATAGCACAAAAAAATATAAATGTATTTTCCTTGAAGGAAAGGGGTACTTTATAAAAGTAACTATAACTGAGATGGTAGAGAAAGGAGACTTCCTATGTGCTGATTTGAATAAACACCAAATGAGGCTAAATAAACAAAGCAGTGTCTTTATAAGATTTAAAGCAAATAAATCAGTAAAATCAGTGAGCAGAGGGCACCCTTGGCTGAAATCTATAATAAACTATGGAATCATCATTGCTATAGACTGTGGAGCTCCATTAACGTATCACATCTGAATAGTGTCTGCAAATTCTTAAGCAGGATTACATTTACATCTAGCTTTCTGATGCGTGAGATGTTAGATATATTGCTTGCATTACAGTGCTTTCAAGACTGCATTTAACTTCCAGTGTTTAAAAAATAAAGACTTGTGTTGTTTGATGTGTTGTTTGTCTACTTTAGAAACATCCCCACAGAAAAAAAAAAAAAAGGAACTAGAAGTGAAGAAAGTGAAACATCACAAATAGTAAATATCACAGAAAATCCCATATACCAACATTCAAATCATATTTAGAATCATTTTTAGAAACCATTATATAATAGAAATGTGGGGGCCAGCTCTTTTTGACTTCAGTCAGTAAGCAACCACCTAGTAACTACCTAACAACACCCTAACACCCAACCACAGCACTTTAGTAAATGGGAAAACATCTGCATGGGCAAACATCCTAGCACCCAACCACAGCACTTCTGCATGGGCAAACATCACTGACATCACAAAGACTGTAGATATTTGCTACCATTGAAACCACACAATTGACTTCCATTCAGTTAATAGTGAAAACTTGAATAAAATCATCATGCAGTTTATTCTAAACATTCTTCTAGCTATATTAGAATCTTCTTGCTTCAAAGTAATACAAGTTTACAAAGTTGTGTCCCACAGCTGCAAATAAAAAACGTAGATTTCAACATTTTAACCCTTTTTGCAATGTATTTAATACACTTTCATTTTGGGCAAGCTGTTGTTGATAAATTTGCCAAGTTTAGTTTACTCCCTTTAATCTGCTGCTTTAACCAGAGCACTGTCCAGACACATGATAACAACTTTTTCTATGTAGATTTTCTGGAAACATTGCAATAGCCATCACCAATGTTAAACTGTTTAATAATAACATACTTACAGCATGTGCTGCAAGACACATAGCCAACATAACCTACTGTCTCATCTGAGTTGCCTCAGTGGTCCATATCGTCAATATCAAAATGACTGATATGGTCAGTCAAATCAAAGAAGGCAGGCTTTACTGTTCACAGAAGGTGAGCATGAATTCCAGCCCAACAGTGCAGTGTTAACAGCCAAAGCGATGGTGCAGAATTATTTTTTTTTTTGTCTTCATTTGTCTCTTTCTTTAATGTCTTTTTGACAAGAAACCCCTAAACTCAGTGTGCTCAAAATCACTAAAGCAGAAATAACTAGGAAGCAAGAACATGTATTACTCAGGGTTCAAAGAGAGGTCGTGGCTGGAAAGTGTTTGAAACATACTTTAAATAACAGCTGGAAATGAAGATGAGTGGAGCTGATACACACAAATCCAGACCTTCAAACCTGTAGACTAAAAGCAGAGGAGTTCCCCTGATAATGTGAGGTGAGAATTCAGTCTTTTGGAATGTGGACAGTATAAGGGTGAGAAAAAAAAAGAAAAAAAAAAAAATCTCAGTGCTTCCCAGACAGTGACCCAGCATTAATGCCAGCAAACACTAAACACTTTCTTCCGCAAACATACACAAGGACTAAAGATAACTGTCAGCCTGCTTTTTCGCTATGGACTTTACTCATCTTTCCACAAAATCTATTTGAATGTGAGCAACACACATATGGCTTAGCCATTAATAATATATAATTTTTCCCCCAGCCAAAACATAAAAAAAAAAAGTGTGAAAATAAGAGATGAAGATGAATGGGTGAATGGTCTTTACATTTGCAGTGTTTCCACACTCTGTTCTGTCTCACTGCAGCACATGCACACATTTGAATTATATCATGGGCCTGTTCTGAGTCCCAGTAAAGTCTTGTAAATAAGAAAAAGAGCAAATTCATTTACAGAGTAGCACACCAAAACAATGATGTTACACAATCTTTTTTTTTTTTCCAGAACTACATATTCTTTCATGATTTCATATTATGTATATGTATATGTATGTATGAATATATTTATTTATTTAAATATATTCAGGAACAGGAAGACAAAGAGAGGGGAAAGTGGGGTCATAAAATGACAGAAGAGATCACACGTTTGCAAATGCGTATGTGTATTTGAAGTAAATAAGGCCATGATTTTGTTCCATCTTGCTTTTAATCAAAACAAAAACTGTTTACTTATGATCTTGAAAATTGTACATCATTCTGTCAGACATCAGCTATTTAATGGCCAGCTCTCAAACATCATTCTGTAACCATGCAGATGTCCCTGTCCCTGGAGCAGGTTGGCAATGAAACCACTTGTGCAGAGTCACTATAGTGTCCATTATGATATAGTTGTGGCCTCCTTCTGAAATGGCTTATCACTGACAGAGCTATTTCAGCATGACTGAGTCCCTGGTCAAAGCAGAGTAAAAACTAGTTTGCTCATCCATGATGCAGATGTTTATATAATACACTTAGAAACAGCATATTTTTGTCTTTAGAACACATGGGATAAAAAGTTAAAACAACAACAAACCAGAGATGGGAAATAACGAAGTACAAATACTTCGTTACTGTACTTAAGTAGATTTTTCTGGTATCAGTACTTTACTTTGCTATTTATTTTTCTGACTACTTTTTACTTTTACTCCTTACATTTGTACACAAATATATGTACTTTCTACTTGTTAAATTTTCAAAACAGGCTTGTTACTTTAGTTTTAATCAGCATTTGGGGGATCACCATTCGATAACAAATCTCTAATAAATCATGGATCGGTTAGTCTTTCCTGCCAGCGCGATTTGGCTTGCGCGCGCTCCGCATCTCAAAAGCCAAAATGGTTTCTGTCAGAGTAATCATTGCAAGTGACTCGAGAATGGAGTGGAAGTGCCCGAGTGGATCATAGAGGCAAAACTACTGACCTGTTCAGGACTCCAAGTGCAGGTCAGTTTCATCTGTAAACAGGCTGCTAAGAGTTGCTAGCAGTTTAATGCTTAACTAAGTAAACAAAGACAAAACTACAGCAGTCGTACTATAAACGAAACTAAATTACTATCATCACTCAAAATACTCTATACTAAAGGACATCACTATTATCTACTGTAAAGTTACAGTGGTAATTGAGCAAACAAATGTAATAACAATGTAAAAAAAAAATATATATATATATATATATATATATATATATATATATATATCACTCTTGATAACTTTGGTGAAAAAACAGCATATGCTGGTAGGTATGTTTTGATGCTGGGATGCTGGTTAGGTGTGTTTTGATGCTGGTTTATGCTGGTCATGTTGCTGGTCAAGGACCAGCATAAACCAGCAAAGGACCAGTATAAACCAGCTAAGGACCAGCATAAACCAGCTAAGGACCAGCTTAAACCAGCACCAAAACATACCTAACCAGCATCCCAGCATCAAAACATACCGACCAGCAAATGCTGTTTTTTTTCCACCAGAGAATGCAATAACATGTTCAGTATTGGGATTCTGTAAGGATATTGTCATGATGTAATCATTATTGTACTAATTTTGATATTTAGGCAATTTAGAAAATATAGTTTTGTTAAATCTATAGTATTTAAGCCATTTTAAGATAAAACAACAACACCTGGTCATAATGTGATACTTTAAATTGAATGTAAATAAAATTGTTACTGCAAATAGAATATAATGAGGAGGTTGTTTTGCAACAAGGTGGAGACATTTCTGCTTATAACAGTAAATGGCTGATGGGAAAAGTGACAGGTACAAGAAAATTAGTGAAAAAAGTGGGATGCAGAGAGATATCATGGAAAATGAAGAGACTGAAAAGGAAAATGGAAGTTCAAGAGAGAGTCTTTTTTTATTTTGCATGGCCCCAGCCTAAGGTTTTAAACATTTATTTAAATGTACCATACAAAAAAATAGGGTTGTCCATGCTTTCAGAATTTGTTGTGGGTATATGGGATGGCCTGGATGAGTGTGAGATTTCCCGGCCTTACATTTTTTTGTCCCAGTCCGGCCCTGTTCTACATGGTGGTTGTTTAGCCTTGATACATTAATTACAAATTTATTGTAAATTAATGTGTCAATATGATGTGAGGTCCAGTTACCAGCATGACACTAAAACAGGTAGTAATAATGGGTATGTTTTACTTAAGTACATGTCTGAGCCCATACTTCTCCAGAGTATTTTTAAACATGAGTATCTGTACTTCTACTTGAGTGAAGGATGTGTGTACTTTTGCCATCTCTGCAACAAACAAACACAAAAAAAAAAAAACTAAACCAATAATAATAATAATAATAATAATAATAAATCTATTGCCATGTTAAAACCACAAACTCATGATCATGATTATTAAGAAAAAAACGTTTTAAAGGCTTTAAATTTAAAAATACATATTGTAATATACTTATACATACTGTACCATAATCATAATGTCTTTATATAAATATATATATATATTTATATATTTATATATATATATATATATATATATATATATATATATATATAAATACAGTTGAGGTCAAAAGTTTACAAAATCCTACAGGTCCCACAAATTCTTTGGTTTTCCAGCATTTTTGTGTATTTGAACCCTTTTCAACAATGACTGTAGTGTATGATTTAAGATCCATCTTTTCACACTGAGGACAACTGAGGGACTCATATGCAACTATCACAGAAGGTTCAAACACTCACTGATGCTCCAGGAAAAATTATTTTTCTTGTTTTGCTTATTATCTTTTTTTTTTTTTTCATTTAGTGCTGCCCCCTCAGAGTAATGGTTGCATATGAGTCCCTCAGTTGTCCTCAAAAGATGGATCTCAAAATCATAGTCATTGCTGGAAAGGGTTCAAATGCACAAAAATGCTGAAAAACCAAAGAATTTGTGGGACCTGAAAGATTTTTCTGAAGAACAGCGGGCAGTTTAACTGTTCAGGACAAACAAGGGACAACTATTACTAAAAAAAAAAAAAAATGGTGAATCTTTCAGGTATTAAGAATCAAGGGAGTGTACACTTTTTAACCAAGTCATTTATATAAATTCAACTATTATCTTCTCTTGTGGACAATATGTTAACATCTTTTATGTAAAAATATTTTATTCAGGTCAGTACTAAATAAACAAAAATATGAATTTTGTATGATCCCTCTTATTTTGGTAAAATAATTAACATTTTTAAAGATTGTGAAAGGGGGGTGTAAATTTTTTTCTTTAATAAGTAAACAATAAAAATATTAAGGAACATCACGAAAAACGGCCATGAAGTCCTTCAATTAACTGTCGCTCACTGGAAATATGTGACTCTGGCTGCATTATTACATACATTGCACTGCACTTTCCAGGTGAAATGAATACTAGAGGCAGTAAAATACCAACAACTTCCGGTGGCTTTTTTACATAAATTAAGATTACAGAGGAAAATTAATACTGACATTTTTTGCACAGTTTCTTGCACAATATGACCACACAAACTTTCACTATAGTTTCACTATGTAATAGATTTTCTGCCGTAGTAAACATGCTCAGTAGCACACCTGGCACAACAACAAAAAAGTTAACATGCTATCTGGTGACAGTTACTAGACATTTCGCCTTGAAACTGCCTTGAAACATGCTACAAATAATGCAATATAATTTAGCAAAAATGTACAAACATGCATGAGAGCGGAAAAATATGCTTCTTATAATGATCTTATGGTTGTGTCACCTGAAAACCACAGCAAAGCTGGAGCAGTGTGTTTCAGGTTTTGCAGCAACGCAGCAAGAGTCATGTATTTCAGATGAGCCTGTGTTGCCTTCGATATTCTTGGATTATGCATTATAGGATGCATGACATTTTTTGATCTCTTCATAATCCGCATACATCAACTTGCATTAGTAATAAAATACTATTGATAGTAATAATATACCAAAAATGGTATGATCATGTACATAAACTTAAATTACAGACAGACAAACTAAATATTCTAACTCTCCAAACCTATCACATTTTCTTGAGTAATTTGTTTTTTATGGCAACAATTGATGCCACAGTGAAACTGAATTCCTTAGCAAGAGGTTCTCCTCATTCCTGTGGTAAGACTACAGTTCTCTCTCAAGGCTATAAAACCTCATTCTCATACAGCCAGAAGAGCAAGAGGACCCTCCAGAACCCTCCCAGTATGCTCTGCCAGAGAATGAATCAAAAAATGAGAGGGAAGTTTGCATTGGATGATAGGGTAAGACTAAAAATAAAGGAAAGGGAAAAGGAAAGGGCAGAGAGGGAAAGAAAGAGAAAAAGGATGACAATAGAGCAATAAAGTAATACATATTAAACTGTGATCAGACTCATACTCGGGCTCATTAGAATATGTTATCAGATACACACACATACAGTATACTGTATATACCTTCTTAAGTTTCTGAATGACAATTTGTACATACGTAATTGAAATTCAGTTTAAGTCCACTTTATTGGTATCATAAACAACGTCACAGGAGAAAGAATGGTTTTGTTCTGGATGATTATATGGTAACCCTTTAGTATGGGAACAATTCTCACTATTAACTAGTTACTTATTAGCATTATTAACATACTGGCTGTTTATTAGTACATATAAAGCACCTATTCTGCATGACCATATTCTACATCCCTAATCCTACCCAATACCTGAACTTAACCAACTTTACTCACTATTAATAAGCAGCAAATCAGGAGTTTATTGAGGCAAAAGCCATAGTTAATGATTTGTTAATAGAAAGAACTGAACCTTGAAATAAAGTGTGACCAAAATTTCTTTTCAAGAAAATATATTCACAGGGGAGAAAATAAAGCATAACTGAAAGTTATTTTTGAGTGTTTCTCCACCAATGGTATGATAATTTATTATAATTTATGTCTGATCATTGTTGTCACTTCATATGCGATAATGGTGCACAAGTGTATTTATTGATTATTGATGACAAGATTCTGACACTCTTTGTGTTCTTCACTCGCCACGTGTTCTACTGACTTGTTTTGTATTGACACATGGTCTGGATTGTGTCCAGTTAACATGCTCTTTGCTTCTGCACATGGCTTTTGTTTTGTTTTTATGGGCCATGTCCTTATCTGTCTCATGTCTCTACATCAGTACATTGTTCCTATAATGTTACGTTACAGGACAAAGTACTGAATCTGAGTATCAGGTTTTGTTTTTTTTTTTTTGGATGACATTTAGACTATGTAGACATTTCAAAATCGAATTAATTCTTACTTGAATTTAAAACAACTCCCGCCTTACATTTCTTTCTCATTGTTTAGCCTGTTTCACTCTGAAATACAACAGATTACTGAAGTAAAATAGGTTGCGAATGTCAATGTACACTGCCTTCAATAATGCATGGTCTGTAGATTCATCTTTACTAACTATTAATAAGCAGAAAATAGATTTGACTTTATGTAATTTACTGTGCTGCTCTCACGAGATGAGAAAAATTCGACTCGTGTCTCATCAAAAACTTCCTTTGACAATATACAAAGCCATACTTCAGTAGAGCTGCAGGATGTCTTTCCCATTTTTGTTATGACACCATCATGATATAAATTCACTCCAGTGTCCTATTTAGCACAGCAGGACAGAAACAATATAAACTAACGCTGCAATTACTGCCAATGAGGTTAAGGAATTCTTCATGAAAATTACTAACATTAGGAAGGAACATCTAAAGAATCGCTTGTTACTACTTCAGACAACCTATTGATTCCTGCACCTTCAAACCCAACTCTTTTTTTTTATTGGAGTGGTTTTCTTTTCCATTTAAGTAAAGCTGAAGAAGAGAGAAGAGATTTGTATGTGGGGTGTCACTGGGATAGGTAGAGAGAGACACAGAATAAATGAGGTTGTAGATCAAGTGAGGTCAGAGAAAAGGAATGAAAAGAGCATTCCTTTTCTCTTTTTCATTTGACAAAGGCTTTTCCAGGGCTCTGACAGGCATAGCATAACAATGGGACAGAAATAGCAACTGTCTTTCCCAGAGGATCACCTCACAAGGAGCTACTCCAGCCAACAAAATGTTCATGAGCCCATGTGTTTATCTGCAATCGATTAAAGTGCTCCTTAGAGGCGTTCAAACACAATCAATCAATAGTACTGAAGACCCAAACACAAAAGCTACAGTTCTACTTTGACCAGAGGACAATACAGACATTCATGCGATAGTCATCTAGCAATCCTTGACCCAGAATGCCACAGACATTAATATAAATTTGTTATAAGTCTGACCTTTGACTTTTATATCTAACATAGATAGGTCAGATGTTGTAAGAGATTTTTTCAGATGTGTAGTCAGTATAACACATCCAAACTACGAAGTGAGAAGGCACCCTTGGTAAATAGGAGCAAAGGTGGCTGTGACATTAAATCTGCATCATTTATCCTTTTGATCTTTCATTCAAAAAATCACAAAATTCTAACCTGTCACTGAAGTAAAACAATGGAAAGTGGGAGAAAAACTCATGAAATAAACATGTTTTCTCTAGTTCCTAAGATAACAGCTCTGAGTTTTCTCCTATAATGCTTAATGAGTTTGGAGAACACCTGACAAGAGATCAGTCCATTCCTTCATACAGTATCTCTCCAGATTCTTCACATTCACAGCTCTATGTTGGTGCTTTTTCTCTATCCCACTCATTTTCTATAGTGTTCAGGTCAGGGAACTGGGACGACCATGGCAGAAGCTTCATTTTGTGCTCAGTGGCAGATTTTTGTATTTGTTCTGAATCATTGTCCTGATGGAAGATCCAACCACAGCCCATTATAAGATTTCTAACAGAGGCAGTCAGGTTTAAATTTTTTATCTGTTGCTATTTTATCGAATCCATGATGTCATCTATCTGAATAAGATGTCCAGGACCTCGAATAGAAAAACAGGCCCACTACATTAAAGATCCAGCAATATAACTGTGGGCATTGAGTACTTTTCATCCCTGTTTGCACCAAACTCATCTGGTGCGTTTGCTACCAAAAAGCTTTTTTCAAAAAAAGCTCCATTCAGTCAAAGGTTCTTTAAAGAACCATCTTGTTCTAACCTTTTTATAATCTTAGAACCTTCTTTTACCAGAAAGAAAATTCTTCAGATGCTAAAGGTTCTTTATGGAACCATTTAGACGAAAAAAGTTTCTTCTATGGCGTTGTGAAGCACCTTTATTTTTAAGAGTGTAGAAGCCGGTCCTGTTTGAAGTTCCAGTCGTGTCTGACAACTGAATGTGCTGGAGTTTGTTTCTGAATGAGTGAGGAGAATTTTTCTCAAACTCTCCCGGCAGATCTGTAGCATCTTTAGTTAATTGGAACAGGTTAATGCTCTGCTGTATTTGAAAATAAAGAACACACTACAAAGAAAACATGAGATAAAAATGCATTTGCTGAAGCAACCATGGCATTTTAGCTTGCTTCTGTAAGACTTTATCGTAACTTGTATTTCATCGTACTCGTACATGAGCGCTCGGCATCGCAAATGCTGTGCTGTACAGGTGAGCTACCTAGCAAGTTTATTTGTGCATATAGAGTTAGTTACATGAATAAAATATCACTTTAATCAACAATTGTAGGCTTTTAGGCATTAACTGTGCATTCCTGTCCTGCAACAGCATTTCAATATAGTTTAAGTTTGGACATTCATTAGGAAAGATGCTGCAGAGAATTATGATACTGTGCAGAATTATTTCATTCAGTGAAGCAAAAAAAAAAAAAATCCACTTTTTTTAAATAAGACATTAGACATTTCTTTTTATTCGTGACAATCATCCCAGTACTACAAATGTGAGACAAACTTTTGTTTTTGTTTTTTTTTTGTTCGTCAAACTTGATAAAATTTCACACAGAACTCAAAAATGGACACCTTGTCAGAATTGTAAGAAATAACTGCTTTTCAAGCATGTGATGCTCTTGTAATTTGTATTTAGCAAGTAACAGGTGTGGGCAATGTAGTAATCACAATTGCAACCAGTTAAAATGGAGAAAAGTTGACTCAGCCTTTGTGTTATGTGTCACGCTGAGCATGGAGAAAATAAACAAGTGTAAAGAGCTGTCTGTGGATTTGAGAGAAAAAAAAAATGTGGAAAAACATGGACAATCTCAAGGCTACAAGTCCATCTCCAGAGATCTTAATGTTCCTGTGTCCACTGTGCGCAATATCATCAAGAGGTTTACATGGACGGAAGAGCAAAATTAATGAAAAATTAGGGCACAACAGTGTCAGCTCGAAAAGACCCAGGAGGACACCACTGCTGACACAAAGGCATAAAAAAGCAAGACTGGAGTTTGCTAAAACTTATGTGACAAAGCCACAATCCTTCTGGGAGAATGTATTGTGGACAGATGAGACATCATGGCACTGTTTTTAAGAAAAAGAAATGGGGCCTTCAAAGAAAAGAACACAGTCCTTACAGTCAAACATGGTGGAGGTTCAAAGATGTTTTGGGGTTGCTTTGCTGCTTCAGGCACTGAGCCTTGACTGTGTGAATGGTTTAATGAAATCTGATGATTACCAAAGAATTTTGGGACGCAATGTAGTCGCCAGTGTCAGAAAGCTGCGTCTCCACTAGAGGTCATGGGTCTTCCAGCAGGACAATGACCCAAAGCACACTTCAAAAAGCACTCAGAAATGGTTACAAACAAAGTGCTGGAGAGTTCTGAAATGGTCAGCAATGAGTCCAGATCTGAATTTCATAGAACACCAGTGAAAAGATCTCAAAACAGCAGTTGGGAGAAAGCATCCTTTAAATCTGAATGACTTGTAGCAGTTTGCAAAATAAGAGTGGTCCAAAATTCCAGTAGAGAGGTGTAAGAAACTCATTCATGGTTACAGGAAGCGGTTGATTTCAGTTTTTTTTGTTTTTTTTCCAAAGGGGGTGCCAAATATTAAGTGTGCCAATAACTTTGTCAAGTGCATTTTCTGTGTGGAATTGTATCAGATTTGACTTTTCTTCTTTGTTTTTTGTTTTTTTTTCTTGTTTTTGTTTTTGTGTGTGTGTGTGTGTGTGTGTGTGTGTGTGTGTGTGTACAGTATAAAACCATTACGCCTATGGAGAGTCCCGTAAACCACAAATGCAAGAATATGTGTGTTAATGTGTGTGTTGTTCCAGTGCAAAAAAAACATTTGCAACTGCAACAATTATCTCAGAGAAGGGTTGCATTTTCTGACAGAATTGCAAGGGCGCTGACATTTTTGGACTTGACTACATAAAAATGTGCATGTTTGTAAGTGTGTTTATTATTGTAATTTTTGCCTGATTTACTGTAGATCATAAAAGGCTGTTGCTTTGTGATGAATTACTGACTGGGAGTTCAGACATGTTCAATGCAGGTGGGCTAATCGCAACATTTATGACTGTAAAATCCCATGAGCCTGTCCCTGAACTCTGTACAGAACAAATCATTTATACAACAGAACAACATCAGCTGCACTGCTGAGCCAATTATTTCTCTTTCTCTCTTCCTCTCTTTCTGTGTGTATTACAGATCCTTGGAAGATATTTCTCCTCACCAAACAGGGTTCACATGGGGTTATGCGCCACTCCACACCCTCAAATAATTTATCACCATTCAGCCTAGGCATGGCAAATCCCTAAAGACACAATTACCAAGCCCTTTTCACTGGAGAAATGACACACACACAAACACACAACACAAAAAAACTGCTCTGCTCAGTTTACTCCATTGTTATGTCAGGGCCTGTTCATTCTTCAGCATGACCAGCTGTTTTAGGGGCCGGGGCAGCACAGACTGTCTAAAACAGCAAGTGGGGTTGAATCTAAATGTGTCAGATGTGTCAAAAAAAACTTACTAAATATACTTTTAAGTGGTTTGCAGTCAGTCTGTAATATGAAATACTGTTCAGTTTTATTATTATTATTATTATTATTATTATTATTATCATTGTTAGTTTGTTTTTGCATAACATTAATATGAGGGAAATCTGTCAGTGTTTATTGTTCTGTTATGTTGGGACATAAAAAGAGTTTATGTTATGTCTGAGTTTTGGGGGTAATCATTCCACTTAAGAGTAGAGCCTGTGTTTAGAAGATGGATGTTAAGACTATAATTCATGCTTTGTTTAAAAAACCACTAGGTACTTTTTTCCTCCCCATGCAGTAATAATCTCTTTGCTAGTTAGCACACACATGTGAGCTATTGTTAGCTAGCAATGTATGCAGTCAAGGGCCACTAGCTCATCACAGCATTTCCATAATTCAGACTATATGGTTTTGCTAGCACATTGTGGTATATTCCGGCCCTTGGTTTCATCATTTATGAAACTCCTTATCACTGGTTGCAGAACAGCTGAGCAAAGCTCAAAGCTTATAGTCTGTATTTATGAAGGTCTTTATCAGGCTGATCTCAGTGCAGAGCTAAATTTACACTCTGCATTTAGGAGGATTTTGATTATTCTTTGTGAAGGGATTTTGCTGCGGGCTGCATCCTTCCAGAAAAGCATCAATATCCTTCACAGAGAAAATAAGCGGGAAATCCTCCTCATGAAATTATAATGTGGACAGGGACACAAAATGCTGGGATATGTTTAATGGAAAATACAAACAAACAGCATGGATGCAAATACATTCATGCATGATTGTACTAAGAAGGACACAATATTATAATCCAAAAAAAAGAAAACATGGATAAAAGATATATGTTTTCAGTAGAACCCAGAGCCCATCACAGACACTCTGAGCTAAAGAACCTCTAAATCTTTTTCACTGTGTTTTTAAAACTTTCTTACCAGAACTGTTGTTCTTAATTATCTCCACAAAAAGGTCAATGCGCTCAAAACTATTAACACAGGCATCACTGACTCTTAATTTAGTAAAACATTCATTCATAAAAAAGTACTGTATTCTTTACAGCTACCACATATGTTATTTTTTCCCCCCTAATATCTCAATACTCAGGTCACTTCTGTAATAAACCTCTTCAAACAGTAAGCCTATTTGGCAGCATTTTAGCAGTCTATTTGCTAAAATGTGCATTATGTGTCATTGAAATAAATTACATGAGGTTTCACATTAAGTACATTTTTAGGTTATATGAGGGAAAAAATGTTTTTACAGTACTGTACAATGAGTAGTTCTTCACAGAAGTGCTGATTAACCTGAACCTGTGATTTCAGCCAGCTTTTGTATGAATGATTCATCAAATCATCAGTGAACAGAACGTGGGGTCTGTGATGTGCCTTCTGAGGACGAGACTATTAAAACACTATTGACCTGAGATATTAAACACATACTTTTGCACTGAAAATGAAGGATTTTACTATAGTAAAAGTATATTTTTGGCTGAAGTAAATTTTTCATCTCAGTTTTTAGTATTCATTTCAAATCAGATTGTGTTTCATCTGTTTGTGCACATTGTTTTGAACTATACTGTATAGCTGTGTTTTGCGATCAGGGCCATCCCATGCATAATTGCAATGTGTTCAATGTGAAACTCCAAATATATATATATAAAATATATAAAAATATATACTTAAAATATATAAAAATATATAAAATTATATGTATATATATATATATATATATATATATATATATATATAATTTTTATTGAGACTAATCTGGCTTCAAAGTCTACCTGATATCTATAATGATTCACACATGTGCTTAACGTTGTTCAGTTTGACATATTCTGACCCCCCCTCTCAGTGTTCATTTACATATTCTGAATGTAATTAGCTGTGTTTCAACAGAACTGATCTGTCATGAACATACTAAAAGAGATGCTGATGTTTAAATAACGTTGGAACTAATAGAATCAACATAAATCTCACTAGATTATTACAAAGTTTGGATTTTTTTTTTTTTTGGTTAAATACTAACGGCTTGGGCTCGGGCTAAAATGCAAGGCCCTACCGGGACATATCAACCAGTAGCCTAATTTCATTGCCAGTAATGGACGGTAAAGTTCAGGAATGAATGGTATGCGATTTATGACAGAATAGTCCCACTACTGATCGTTAATTTTTTCCTCACGTGTTTCACCTTTAGTAACAACGTATTAAAATGGATACATTTCAAGTGACACGGGCAAAAAACATGAAAAATCAGAAAAGCAGTGTGCACATTTCTGGTTAAAAAAGAAAGGCCATCAACTGACACTTAAAACATGAAGCATCACCACATTCAAACCAGCAGCAAGAGTCAAAACCTATATATATTGTGTACAAGCATAATGTCTATGCAAAATAAGTAAATGTACATAGTGGATTCACACTTTTTTATGTAAAATATCAGAAAAAATAGCAACAAAATATCAAGGTGAATAGAAAAAGAGTACAATCACATTTAACAAACCTTGTAGCACCTGCATTTCCTTAATGAGAATGTGTTGCACAAATGTATTTTTAATAAAATCCCTCATCATTTCAGCCTGATGTCAACACTTTGAATTGCACATTTGCACTAAAGCTGTTAAAGGACGAGTGAAAAAATAAGTGACAAATATTGCCTTTTTAAGTGGACCCCAGGGACAAAAATAAAATGATGAAAAACATCAAACATGTCTTTAAACTAAGCCTTAACTAGTAACCTGCAGTGACAATTTAGCTAGCAGTATAACTGTAGACATCTCAACCTCAAAAATAACAGTAACAGAAAGGTGTTCTTCAAAATTCCCTAAATAAAAAAAATTAATTTCACTGGAAAATCTTTAGTAAACACTTTATCAGTGACAGCCTTCAAGGTCTAGCTAGATTATTTTACATGACATTCAAAAGAGTTTGTTTAGTTTTATTTTAAAGCTTCAGGCTGCTGGAGAGATTCTGCATTCACTGACAAAATTTCTCAAATCACCATGACGGGCACAAAAATCTACCTCTGAAGTTTTGTTGTTGTGTCAGAACTATTCAGGAATATTTGCTGAGTGAACTGAGAGCTCTCAAAATAGACTTCTTCTTGAAAATCAAATGCTCTGTAAGTGTTAAAAGGGGTGAGGTTTGATGTTGATGAATGTTCCCTCATCTATTTCACATACACGCCCATGGATCACACCAATGTTAATAGTTGCTGTCTGAAATATATTTTTCAGCATTCAGTGCTAATGCCTAGAGAGCTAATGCCCTGAAGCTATTAGCTTAGCTGATGTATATTTATGGTGTAGACTAATATTTTTCAATATTTTCAATATACACAAACTGTACACTGTGCGGCCAAATTAAGTGGACATTTTATTGCACAATATTTACTTACTAAAATTATTTAAAAACTTACATTTTGGAACTGACACAATGAGGGACCTAACTCTAACATGTCTGTTAATCTGCAATTTTAGGTTGAGGTTATTCAGGTTCAGATTGTTGAAACTACTAATATGAAATAAACCATCAATAGTTGAACAGAAACGTGGTTATTTTCTGTATCCATGAGCTGTTTAACGGGAACCCAGCATCAAGGCAGACTTTCGCACTCTCTGCCTCTTTTTCTGGTCTGTCTGATACACGTCCTCTCACTCAGTTAGCTCTGTCTGTCTGAGGAAAAAGTGCTTTGCACACACTTTTCAGGGTTTCATAATAATCATACGTTCAAAGGCTGCATGGAAACACAAAGGAGGGGGGGGGTGGGGGTATTCAAAGTGGGTTGCCATAGAAACAGTGTTACAGCCACCAGAAAACTGGAGAGTCTTGGGATTCGGTATTTTCACTGTTCATCAGTTATTAACGTTGTATTGTGCTCATTCCACATGAGTCTCAGCAGAAACGCTGGGAAGAAGGTGATGTCCGAGATATTATGGACTGAACTTCTCTGACTTCTTATTTCATAGTAAGTTGAGCACTATTGACAAGTCCAGACTTGCTTTTGAGCATTAAGGTTCAATCATGATATTTCCTCTTGGCGTCTGTTTCTAATTACAAATTACTACTACTTTCACTATACTGCTTTTTTAGTATTAATAGTATTAATAATACTATTAGTATAAATTAGTATAAATAGTATAAATATACAAAAAATAATTAATTAGTATTAATCTATGTGTACTGTATTTGACTACTAGAAACAATGCTTCGTATACCTTGTATACTCAATATACTCTCTCTGTACAGAACGAAGCAGATTTTCAGTGAGATGCCCACTGTTTAATATATCTAAAGCCAAGTTACCAACAAGTCTTGGAGAAAGATACAGAAAAAGTTGGAAAAGAGTGGTTGAGACTTCCTGTGGATAGACAACATTGCAAAGAATAGCACTAATATAATATGCTAACATGTAGAGTAGGCAGTATAATTACTGGCATGTTTTTAGACACCAACAGAATTGTTGATGGTTTTTGTTTTTTTTGTTTTTTTTTTAATTGTCCTTATAGTGCTGGCCAACCATAGTGATACGTGTGTCCACATTCAAACGTCCAACAGGGTTGTTTTATGCTTGATCATATTCCAAAATAACACTTATCCTTGATAAACAGAATATAATTATAAAAACGGATAACCACTTGTGTTAAAAAGATTTTCAATGTTTTCAGCATTATTGTGCTTTTCATCCAATGAGATACACACAGAAACCATACTGGTTTTACCAACCTCCCCAAACAGCATGTTAACAATTACACTTAATTGTTGATCAATATAACAAAATCAATCATGTGCCCTTCAAGGCCAGTGAGATACCACATGTCTTCTATTTTAGTAACTCGCCTTAACAGGATGTGGTAGTCTTTCCAAATTAATAAATTGTACAATTTCCTTTTCTTTTTTTTTTTGTTTCTCTAATCCATGCACCTTATTCACCCAAAAGTGAAAACTTGCTGAAAATCCACTCCCCCACAGTCTAAGATATAGATAAATCTTTATTAGAACAGATTTTGAGAAATGTAGCATTATACATCGTTGTTTCACCAATGGATCCTCTGCTTGGTGTCAAAATGAGAGTCCAAACAGCTGGTAACATTTAGCATATTGGCTATTTACAATAAAGCACATATTCTGCATAACCATATTTTAGATCCCTTAATCCAAGCCATACCTAAACTTAACAACTACCTTACTAGCTATTAATAAGCAGCAAAATATGACTCTGTTGAGGCAGTTAATAGTGAGTGAATAGTGAGAATCAGTCCCCAATAACATGATCGTTTAACTGTCTCTTCTGGTCAAAATATCAGTCCTTAATTAAGAATAATGCTTGCTCTACTAAAGTCCATCCTTTGTTGTCTTCTCACATTAAAAAACGCTGTTTTTTTATTTAGAACTTTTTGCACTATTGCATGTAAACAGTGGTTGGTATATGCATATTTCACTCCTGATTTAGGTGAGATGACTTTTCAATTTAAAAGTTGTGTTTTTAAAAGTTAACTTCAGTTTTAAGTTAAAAATATTTTAAGTTAAACACATATTGGTTTATTACAAACATGCAGCTTTCTGCTTCACAAAATGGTAACTAATGGACTGGAGTCATGTGGATTACTTGTGAATCATTATGATGTTTTTATCAATTGTTTGGAATCTCATCCTGATGGCACCCATTCTCTGTGTGATGTAATACTATGTTTCACCAAATCTGTTCCAATGAAGAAACAAACTCATCCACATTTTGGATGGCCTGAGGGTGAGTAAATCATCAGAAAATTCTAAAACCTAAACAATTTCTTTATCTTTCAGAGGCTTTGACTTAACATTGACTTAACATCAAAATGCACATTTGACTGCAATCCAGTCTTTAGACCAATGCATGATTAAAAATAACAGATAGAATAACTTACCAGTTGTTTCAACAATACCCTCCAAAATCACGACTATTTCGAACTGTTCCGTCTGCATGGATCGCTGTGAGAGCTCATAGAAGGGGCTCTTGGTGTCGATCACATGACAGATTGTGAGTGGTGACACGAGAAAGAGTTGGTCCGCTCCGGTGCTAAAACCCACATCCAGCTCCAGCTGATCCAGGGGGAGGAACTCACCCTCGGGCGTCTGTCGGGACTGCAGGAGCGAAAAGTGGGGAGATGGGGCGTAAAAATTGCTTTAGACACTGTACAGTGAATTGAGCTGTGAGGATAGACAGTCAGGCATCAAAGGACAGACAGGTAGGACATAAAATTAAAGCTCAAAGTATACAATAAAGAAATCAATGCTATTTTTTACACCAATCGCAAGTTACCAAAGCACTATGCAGCAAGTCTTTGTGGTATTGTACAAGGTTTTGCCAGCTTTTCTGGCCAGAATACTTAAATATACAGTAAGGCCTACTGTATATTTAAGTATTCTGGCCAGAAATGCTGGCAAAACCTTGTACAATACCACAGAAACACAGAAAAAACACAGAAACAAGACAGCAGAGATTGATAATATATTTTCTGCTGAAATTTTTCACAGTTTCTTATGCTGTTTTAATTTGCATCTTTAACATTTAAATTAAAGTTATTTCGCTTTTTTTAATTAAATGAGAGAATGTCATGATTCCCCGGCAGGACTGGCTGAGTCCGTCAATGAACAACAGAGGGCAGGGTAACACTTTCCATTGCGGTGCCACATATTTCACGTAAATATAGTTACATCAGTAACAATATTAACAAAGTTTAGAAGCTGTAGAAAACAGTGGTCCGGTATGTACAGATGTTTTGAAGTACTTTTACAAAAATGTAGATCACCTAAAAGCAAAAATTCATAATTTGGTCACACTGATGTCATTCCAGACCTCTGTGACTTTTTTTTCCTCCTCTGTGGATCATAACAGAAGATATGTAGTATTTATTTAACAAAACAGATGAGAATAATAGTACCCAAACTATGTCGCTTTCTATTGAATTCCATAGTATTGACGTGTTTTTTTTTTGTTTTTTTTTTTATAATGGAAGGCAATGGGTACGAACATTTTTCTAAATATCTTCTGTAATGTTCCACAGAAGAAAGCAAGTCATACAGGTTGCAAGTTACAGGAACTAAATCAAGCAGAATAATGACCATATTGTCTTTTTAGAGCTGCTTTACAACATCAATACTGTTATTTTCCTGTTAATTACTGTAATGCTGCTTACCAGATAACATTTTTTTTTTTTTTTAAACAATGCCTTTGTTACAAGTTGCATGCAGCTATCCCTAAACCAAACCCTCATCCTAACCCTAAACATATTGTATGTACATTTAGTTAATTAATATTACTCAGTTCTTATATGTTTAATTACACTGTAAAAAGAACACCATAAAATAAAGTGTAGCACATAGACACTATAATCGGACAAAAGGCAGACCCTTACCTTGAGTAATTTACACCGGATCTGGGCTGAGACCATGTGGCTGTTGCGCAGATTTCCCACCCTGAACATCAATGTGAGTTTGCCATCACGCATGGAGATTGCTGCGTTTTCACTAAACATCAGAGTCTCTGCCCTCTTCTTGGGTTGAGACATCTTAATAAACATACAACCTATTAAAAAGGCATCCACTATGGAGCCCAAGATGGACTGAAACAAGAAGAGAATGATTCCTTCTGGACATTTATCAGTGATGTATCTGTGACCATATCCTATAGTGGCCTCTGTCTCAATGAAGAAAAGGAAAGCAGAGGGAAAGTTATAGACATTGGCAACACATGGCGTGTACTTCTCATCGTGGGTTCGGTTCAGGTCCCCTCTGATGTATGCAATGACCCACCACATTGAAGCCATGAACAACCAGGCTACTGTGTATGTGAGGATGAAGATGAAGAGGTTCCATCGCCATTTGAGGTCTACTAAAGTTGTAAATAAATCTGAGAGATATCTGCTAGTCTCTCCACCCAGGTTTCCATGCTGGACGTTACATCGTCCATTCTTGTCGACAAATCTCTGCCGTTTCCTTCTCTTGTCTTTCTGATGGCTGGAAGATGTGGTGGTCACTACCTGATAGTCGCTTCCAAATTTCTTGCGAAGAGCAGACATTTTATCCTGCAGAGACAGAAGTAAAGCTAACTTGACTGTCTAATATTTTAGCAGTGTATTAGACCTGTCATGACCTTTTCACTGGATAAAGATGTTATAAGTAAAAACAAAAGCATACAAAGACCAAAGCTGGTTGTCACATGAATAAGTTGTCACATAGGCATTATTTTAGTAACTACTGTAGCAACTTTTGAGTCAGAACTCAAATAAAAATCACTCAAATAAACTCAAATAAATTCATAAATCATCACATTTTTATAATTACTGGTGATTAAACAAATTAACACAAATACACTGTCTACATTTCAACAAAGGTCAACCTAACAATGTGAATTTAACTGAAAGGGTTATATGTCCGTTTTATAGTCATGTTATTTAGTTAAATAATTAGTCAGTAGCTTTATAGGTTACACTAACAAACTGTACTTGCTATACTTAGTTTAAGATTAGTTGCTTGTAACCATGCATAATTACAGTACTATAGTAAGTATGTGCAACTAGAACACTGTAAAATAAAGTGTTACAGTTTTACCTTTTTTAAATAACAACTTTATTGTTTACATTTTGCTGTAACAACATTAATATTTTGTGCAAGATAGCTTTTGTACTCGAGATAGAAAATAAGCTAAAGAAAAAAAGTGTTCGTGGATAGCAAATTCCATAGTTATAGCTGTAAAAATGTACTGTATCTTGGCCAGTATGACGGCTGTAAGAAAAGCTTTTTTGTAGTCAACACATATTGACTTTCAAACCTACAGTACCCTGATTAATAGTCAGCATAAACTGTGACGACAGCCCCGGTCTAATGAAAATATTAAGAACAAGAAGAAAAGACAATAGTCTTACCTATATTTTACCATACAGGGATATCTCCTCTCTTCTCATTACCTGCGTTTCAGCATTTCAGACTAAAGCGTAGTGTAAAGAGAAGGGATCGTTTATTTATTTTCTAAAACGGTGTAACGATACATGATTCCTCGTTGGGGCTGAAAGCAGAGATGCAGGAAACTCTCCACAGGCGCTGTCCAGCAGCTCGGGTGCTGAAACACACGGTCTGTCTTCACGCATCTGTTCATTTGAGTTTCACAAAGCCGAGCCCAAAGTTGTGGATGATTTCCGTCAGTCTCATCACAGATGAACAGTCCGAACACAGATGAGCGAATCCTTCCGTCTAGCAATTTGCGCAACAACTGATGGGTACAAAAACTTGTCTTGATGCTGTCCAACACCTGAGGTTTTTCTCCACCTCTGTCTGCTCTGAAGCAGAACATATGCAACTTAACTAGATTACGTTGCTCGGAGGCTGTGTGTTAAAGCCAAACTGATGGTTATCAATTCATCCGGACGCGCCTCAGACAGTCAGATTCACAGATTTCCTTCCCAAACCCAAAGCTAGTCGTTCCAGTGTTATCGAGCTCGTTTTAAGAGAATGAAACAAAAATGGCCATACGGTTGCAGGGACGGCCAGGTCGTGTCCTTCAGACCCTCAGAGTGAGTGTGCGAGAAAGCTCTTTGTCTCTTCAGTTCTCCTGGACGCTGCGCGTTTCTCTCGCCGTGTCTGAAGCTCCTCGCAGGATACTGAGGTGTGTGTATCATTCACCAGGGGTGGGCGGAACTTCACAATCACAATTCACGTTTATTGGCTAAGGAAGTTCTACTCACCAGGAATTTGAGTTATTCATATTACAATCAATGTATCATATACATTAGTACAGTTTTCAATATATGAATAAAAACACAATGCGGTAACCAACGCTACATACAATACAATAGGATACAGTCCACATTTAGGATGTATATGTTGTAAAGAATGAACATAAACAATCATTACCAACTCGAAGGTAACGTGTATTCAAAACAGACGCTTTCCTAATGCATGTTCCTGCTCTGTGTGCATAATTCATCAGTGTGCGTTTTAGACATTGTTTTAGGTAAGTGGTTTCATAATGGAAGGATCAAATTTCAGTCCGATTCTCATTATTAAGTCCCATATTCATTTTTTTTTCCAAAATAAGTGGCATTATGGAAGTAAAATAAGTTTTGAATGGTTGTTATATAAAGATTATATGTTATGTGAAGATTAGTTATTCAGTGAGTAAATGCAATAGCCTACACAAAACAGCAGATGCAGACACGCAGCACTATGTTTTAATGGTGCAGTATTAATGAAGGCCACACTCACATACACATACATGGAGTATTTCGAATGCAATTGAACATCTGTGAGTTTTTTTTTTTCCTTTGTGTACAGCACAGCAAATTATGGTCGCTGATTACACAACAAAGCAAACAGTAATGCCCAAAACCTTTGAGTCAAACAGAAAAAGCATGTTTTACTGTCTGTTGTCAAATTGCTGTAATTTTTCTTTTGTCAAGATCAAACACCTTGTTGTATGTGTGTGTATCTATTTATAGCTTGTGTGGATGTCAAATGTAATTTACCCATCAAAGGAGAGCGATGACCAGCCACCTGCCTGGCATATCGCTGTAGTCTACCTGCCTAATTTGATTTGTGTTGACAGTCTGATTTACTGAAACCTTGGGAGGATGTAGATGCACTTTGAAAAACCTTAACACTTTCTCTAAACAAAAAAGCTCTTTGGATCATACCCAACTGAGAAGGCAGCTGAAGTAATGTATTCTAGAAGGGAATCATTTGTTAGTATGTCTTGTGAAGGCATAAATGATATTGTACATTCATCATCCTGATTTATCAAGGCAGTAACAGCATATTTACACTCTAAAGCTGTTTTTATGAGTGTGTGTGTGTGTGTGTGTGTGTGCCTTGTGTCACAAATCAAAAAACATTTTTCATTCCACTACACCTGGAAGAATGAGAAGCTCCTCCCATCATTCAAGGATAAATAGATTATTGATCTGTGCTTGTTAAGGCAAGACACTTTCCTATAAAACCGCTGAAACTGACTCTGAGATTTAAAGGAGAAGCTACTGCAGTAATAACAGTAAATAATATGACTGCTGTCTTTACGTCAAAGACCTCACAAAGAAAAAGACTGATTTCCCTAATTCTTTCTCTCTCTCTCTCTCTCTGCCTCTTTTTAGATTCAGACCGAAGAAGCCTCTCTGACATGTCAGATATTGTGCCAGTAGGAAATTGTCACAAGAGTTATTTTTACAGTATCAATAAGGTTATGAGTCAATTTTAAGGCAGTTTTGTGTCTAGTTTTCAGTCAATTTATAGATATATTACTCAAACATTAGTTTTCTCCAGAACTATTAGACACTAGAATACTGTTCCATCATTAATGAGTAGCTAACAAATGACTAATGCACTATTAACATTTTAGTAACTGCTATTATTAACTAACAAGAAACTCTGATTAACAAAGAGAGCTCAGTTGAAAGTGGTAGTTCACTATTAGCTAATCAGTAACTACATTTTTTTTTCATCTCCCAGAGAACTACTAGGAACTACCACATATAGGTTTATAATTAATGTGAATGATGCAAAATATATAATGAATTCTAAAGTGAAGATCATGGTAGCCCAGTAGTAATGACACAAGTATTACCAAATCCATCAGAAAAAATTACAAATTATTTGGATCAGTATTCTAAAGTGAAAATCATGGTAACCCAGTAGTAATGACTCAAGTGTTATCAAATCCATCGGAAGCATTGCTCTCCAGAACCTTACAAAAACCTTACTTTAGAATACTGATATGATGGATTTGGTAATACTTGAGTCATTACTACTGGGTTACCATGATCTTCACTTTAGAATTCATTTAAGCATTTTGCATTATTCACATTAATTATGAACCTGTATATACTAGTTCTTAGTAGTAATAGTAATAGTGAACTACCACTTTCAACTGAGCACTATAACTTACTGATTTGTTAATCAGAGTTTCTTGTTAATTAATAGTAGTTACTAGAATTTTAATAGCCCATTAGTCATTTGTTCCTATATAGCTATTCATTAATGACGGAAGAGGGAACAGTATTTTAAAGTGTTACCGATTATGTTTAGGTGTATCTGTTTCATTTATTTCTTTCTCACCAAAACACAAAAGCAGTCTGTCTCTTGGCAGAACCTGACCTGCACTTCCTTCAGCATGCCTGTTCTTGTTTCACCTTACCCTTTTAATTTTGTATTTTATTGTGTTCGTCTTTCCCTGCCCCAGTGAATATTTATTTTGTGTGTATTTTAATGGTAAAACAAAATGCTTTTATACTGAAGTTAGAAAATTGAGAGTTTTAAGAGAACAGTTATGACCAGATGTTTTTACTAATAAAGTTTTATTGTAAATGCAGTAATATTTTTTTTAACAACACAATAATGGATCATATTCATAGTATTGTAGGCAAACCAGCCTGGTGAAATATCAGTTTTTAAGTCAATTTGTGTATTGTCTGCTGACATATCACAATTTGCCCAGAGTTTCTGTATAAATATTTTTCCAGCCAATTTAGTACATTTTCTCAGTCTGCCCTTGAACAGATCAATATCAGTACAGAAGACAGCAGGAAGAATACTTCATAACATTCTAACTGAAATATACTGGTGTCTGCAATTAAAAAAAAATGGATGTAATGAAAACATTTCCACATCGTTTATTACAAAAACCGTCCACATGCACCACTATTAACATTTACTATTGCGTTTAATGGGATAATTTCAAGGAATATTTTGATTTTAATTATATACAGATATATCCAATTAGTATTTAGATTCTCCTGGCCTTTTCCCTTCCTTCAGAGATAATGAACTTTCCTGTGGCCAGTCTTCTAAGTCTTAAATATGGCGAGTTGTCAGATAAGAAGAGCAGCAGCTCCGGCTTACGGAAGCGTCAGTGGTTATTAATGAGTTCCGGGTGAGAGCGGGTCAGTGTAACGGCTGCTCTCCCCTTCCTTAATGAGCACAAGAGCTTCTGTTTGTCTTGAGTCTCTGCTAATGGTAGATTCTAAACAAAAGAAATTCATACCGGTGCTGGAGCATTTTAAGATCAGAGTCGGATCTGACGCCAGCAAGGTACGTATTTCAGAGCCCCAGAGAGAAAGCTTTAGATTCATGTAAAAATGCTAAAAAAGAGTAGTGTGACATAAGTGTAGCTATCTTTCCGTAAGCAAGTTTTGTTCCCAACCTTTGTGCACTATGTAAATATTCAGGACTTTGAGACTTCATTCTCGTCAGATGCACAGTCTGTTTCAAAACGTAGCCTATAATGTATGAAGTAACATTGTTCTGTATCAAAATTGAAAGTGTCATTAAGACAGTTAAGTCTCATTACAGATACATTTTTAATAAAACACCATGTTAACGTGAACTCCAAGTAATCCATGTAAGCATGCATCAAATGGACACATTTACTGTTTCAGAGTTTCACGCCATGAACAGTTCAACTTTTAAAAAACATTCAAACAATCATAAATTGACTTTCTCAGAATTCTGTGAAAGAGCTGACATTTGACGTTTTTTCACTGAGATAACTTTTCCTTTAATACTACACTGACCAAAATTAGAAACACAACACTTTTGTTTTTGCAGCAGTTTGTCATTATAACCGACTTGAGTGGGCAAATGCTCACATTCAATGGCATCTGGCACTTTGGAGAGGTGTTCTCTTCATGGATGAATACCGGTTTTCACTGTACAGGGCAGATGGCAGACAGTATGTGTGGTGTCGTGTGGGTGAGCGGTTTGCTGATGTCAGCGTTGTGGATCGAGTGGCCCATGGTGGCCATGGGGTTATGGAATGGACAGGCATATGTTATGGACAACGAACACAGGTGCATTTTAGTGATGGCATTTTGAATGAGATACCGTGAGGAGATACTGAGGCCCATTTTTGTGCCATTCATCCACGACCATCACCTAATGTTGCAGCATGATAATGCACGGCCCCATGTGGCAAGGATCTGTACACAATTCCTGGAAGCTGAAAACATCCCAGTTCTTGCATGGCCAGCATACTACAATGTACAACAGCCACATACAACAATGTGTTCCACTTCGTGCCAATATCCAGCAACTTCGCACAGCCATTGAAGAGGAGTGGACCAACATTCCCCAGGCCACAATCAAAAAATCTGATCAACTCTATGCAAAGGAGATGTGTTGCACTGCGTGAGGCAAATGGTGGTCACACAGATACTAACCGGTTTTCGGACACCCCCACATAGAAGAAGTCTTAGATCTTTGAGTTCAGCTCATGAAAAATGGGGGCAAAAACAAAAGTGTTGCGTTTATAATTTTGGTCAGTGTATAGTCATCATGTTTTTTTTTTTTGTTTGTTTGTTTTGTTTTGTTTTGTTACAGCCTGTTAGTATATTGTAAAGGTAAATAAAAAAGCAGCGGTTATTTACGTTACATGTAAATAGCGATCGAGGCTAAGTCAAGTGAAATAGCAGGATTTTCTTAGCGATATGCTATTTACACAGTGCAAATAGCTATAGATTCTATTTACACTATATTAAAATAGCAAAATAGCACTTATTGCAAATAGTTTTAGCAATTATAGCAATTATCTGCATCTCAATGCATTATAAAACACCATGCAATAATAATGTATTGAGTGCAAAATATAATTTTAATTCAAATTGTTAAATGAATGCCAACTTATTGGCAATGTAAAGCCCTCCCAACACCTATCCTAACCCTACCTGATACTTTATTTTCAACTTTCAACTTTTCAACGATTATTTCAACGATTATTTCCTTAATTTTTTATTGAAAATAAATGCCTTTCTGACATGATATGAGATTTAAAAGCATTCATTTGAAGTATAACAAACGCATCACATTTCCTGGCAAGACTTCCCACATTATCTTGATCTTTGTAGTGCTCAAAAACAGTCAGTTACAAATGCAATTTAACCGTTGTTATCTCTGAGATTCGCTCTTAAGTGGCCCATAAGGCCAGTCTGAACTAGAGCGGTCCCCTCTGAGCTCGGCAGCATATGGTGAGGAGCATCTTGCTATTTATGGCCAGCCTCCTGCAAGAGCTGTGACAGGGGACTCTTCCAGCACAGCTCCAGCAGAACAATTATTTTAATTGTGCAGATTATCTCCCATCAGCGAGGAGCAATTAATGCATTTTAAACTTTCACTGTTAACACAGCAGCCAAAAAATCTCCCAGAGATGAGGAGGTGCAGTGGGTAAAGAATGGATTTGCGGTACATACAAGCTTTGTAGATGATATATTAGATTCCGTCAGAAATACATTATAAACTATTTGCTAGACAAGAAACAGAACATAACATAAAGACAGATTGACTTAGCTGAACAATAAAACATAGCTAGAATGAGATTTTAATGGTGCTTGCTTGTGCAAAACTCTGCAACACAATGCTACCGTTTTCCGATTGGTCATCAGGGTGTTGTTATGTGGTCACAGTAATGAAATTTCATGCATAAAAACAGGTCCAGTGTCTATTGTTAATAGTGTAGAAATGTATGAAGCACAGCACACGCATGAGACACTTTCAAATAAAGCAGCTTTCTGTTGGTCAGAATGGTGATTCTAAGCTAAATCTGCATAGGGAACTTTTCCATCTTACAGAAACTCCAGATCACATGGATTCTTGTTGGGATGACTGTATTTTGCCTGCGAAATGTTGCGGAACAATAGTAAATGTGACCACACCTTTAGTGGTTGGAGGACACTTCAAGTCTATATGATATTCTATCCTCTAGATATGCTTGGATTCATTGCATGTTTATGGAAACCCTTTGTATCATCCACCAGGAAAAGCAACTAAACACTCTGCTTGTCAAGCCGCATGATTTGAGGGACCATTTATGTCCGTAGCACAAACACCACTAATTAGGTCTCTGCCACTCTGGGGCAGAAAATTCTGATTGGCTACCCCAATTCTATTTATTTCTGACTTCGATTTGCCGCCCCGTTTCTATCTATTTCCGATCTTTGACAAATCCTATGAGAGCAATGACCCCTTATACCTCTTCTCTAAAACTGATACTCTACTCTCCAGAGACCAGGGAAAGAGATTTGTGTAACCCATTTCATAAAAATAGTCGGGTTGAGGCCTGGTGGGGGATCTTGAATTTATCTTATTAATATAATCAGCAAGGAAAGGGGACACAAAATGACTGAGTTCAATTCTCTCACAGCACTTCCATGCAGGGTCACTCAGCCAATCACTCCAGACAATCATTCTCTCGTTTCCCACCATGTGCCTTAATCACTCTCATCAGAGTTATTGCATGAGGTTGTTTGCCTCCATTGTGAGCTCAGAAAAGGTCTATTAGAGTCTTCTTTAGTGCCTCTTCAAGACTGGTGGGGTAGTGTGGGATTAGCTATTTCACAGATATAGGAATCCGTTGTTCTGTTGTGAAGGTATTGATTACCAATAACAGGTTTCTGGGTCACAATTTCTCATCTTCAGAGAGGAAATGCTGTAAAAAACCCATTTACGATCTTCGAACCTTCATTGGTTGTTTTGTTGACACTTTGTCTATATGTTCTGTAATTTTGCCGTCGTGAAACTGAGTAAATGATCAGACGATTATCCGAGACACCTGCAGGTGAGTAAAAGACACTGCATCCATAGCAAATCATTGTGGGTAGAAAACTTCTGCATGTCACAGAGTTTCATTTATGGAGTTGCGTGAACAACACATGCCATTCGTGTATGTCCCAGCACATGCACACTTGATCAGAGTGAAATAGATGCAGTTATGCTGTTTACATGTCTGTTTATTGTGATTAAAACTTGTGTGCACAACATATTTTAATATGATTAGAATTACTACGATCATGAATTTAATTGCTTCAATTTTATCAGTATAACATTGAAGTATTACATTTATGTGAATATAATCATTGTCATGTGACCTACTGTAGCAGCATCAGTTGCATCATTGCTAGCCTCAAAGCCATCAGATGAACGCTTCAGGATCTCACCAGAAGTAGTAAGTCATCCAAGTTATTTTCGGCTACTATATAGTCTATAGAGTAGAACACAATTTTGGATGCAGTCCAAAATTCAGTCGAAGTGTAACATGATTTATTTTTCTGTTTTTACATTGCACAGTATTCACTGTAGTGCCAAAAGGGAATTCACTAAGACCAAATTTGTGCTCACTGTCATTTATTTAGCATCTCCAGTTCTAAATGTGTAAGATTGTGTTGAACACATGGGATTACCACCACATGGCATACTTTACTGGGACAGCATCATCTTTTTATAAATATTCAGAATTTACTATTATATATCATTTTTAAACCATTGCTTTAAACAACTTACATTCAGCCTGGATCAGTTCTGATTTGACACTTTTTACAAATCAGTTCCTGATGGATAGCATCAAATCATCAAAATGCCTGCCTAAGAAAACTTTGCATGAGGAACTGGCTCAGCAGTCCTAACGAGATTCATAGTGGGCCGCTTTTGGAGTAACAGCCTGACCACGGTCCCTATCCACAGCAGTTATGCTGCTCTTAGTGAGCAGTTTATGTTTATCACAGTGCCCAGAAAACCACTGATGTGTTCGCTCTTTTGGTGAACTGTAAACTGATACACTCTGTGTGACAGTATTACATTCAATCACAGCTCACAGAAATGCTAATGCTAGAGTCTCATTTCCATATGGGAACAAGGTTATGTTTTTGCCACACTGAGGATTTAGAGAATGTGTCCAGCTGTAATCCCACTTCACTGTCGCTCAGGATCTGCCCTTCCCATGAGACTCATGCTTGTAACACCCACTAATTAAAACGCTTTTGTTCTCTGGAGCAACCGAACCACAAGCCCCCACCCCAATTAAGAGCAGCAATATTTCTGGGATCAGTGGGAGAGAGAGGGAGATGAGACACTAACCTGCTTAGGTTTCTTTTACACTTTTACAATCTCAAATTTATGAAACCACGATACCTAAGGGAGATGCACACACAAAACACACACACTTACACACACAAATCAGAAAATGTTCAGATGCTGTATTTTTAATCACGTCTTTCCTCTGCCTTTCACTGTCTTTCTCTCTGGAGAAATAATCTCCAGCAGTTATTTTGCAGTGTTATTTAAAGAAACACAAAACAAGTCTAAACAAGAAGCAGAGGGTCTTATTAACAACCTTCTTTAGAGTGGAGATCTGTCATTTTGTCTGCTGATCTCTCCTTTTTAATGCACTTTAAATGTCACGTCAGGTCGCAACTGACACTAGCAAGATTGTGCATCCATTGCGATGATATCACGAACAAACTAAAAGCGGATTCTCTTGGGGTCCCTTTTAAAAGCTCCACAAAACATACCTAAAGACATATCAAGTTGATATACTTCATGGCTTTTACTTCTTTTAAGTCTTTAACTTGGGAAAAGAATACAATACTTTAACACGTATTCATTATCAGATGCTTTTATCAAAAAAGAAAAAAGAAAAAAAAAAAGGAAAAACACAATAAAATACAAAACCATGTTAAAAAATGCTGTGATACTAAATTACTAAAATTACAAGGTGTGAACATAATAATGAAATCTATGAGCAAAACATCCATTGTGAATAATATAGCGAACGAAATATAAAGCACAGCTCACCAAGAAAACACTTTTAAGCCTTCTGTTGGTCAACTTGTCGAATTTGAGTGACCAACTTGAACCCCTTGCGAAGTCTGCATAAGAAAAACTTTTAGCCTCACACAAAATTTCTGACTGCATAGATTTCTGTTGAAATGACTGGATATTGCCTTCAAAAATTAGCTTGAAAACAGTACATTTGACCACACTGAGACGAGGGTGAAAATATATATACATTTTTTTTTTTGACAGGACAGTGCTGTCACACCCCTGTGGACTGTTTCTGTGGTTTCTCCTTGTGTATGCCCTTATTTGGTCTTTCCTGTTCCGTTTTCAATTACTAGGTCATTGTTTAATCGATCACACCTGTCCTCGTCTGGTTAGCCCGTGTATTTAAGTTTGGTTGAATTCCCCATTTGGTTGTCGGTTATTGTAACTCACTCCATGTCATTTGATGAGGACAGATGATTTGGAATTAGCTCAGTTTGCAGAGTTTCAGTGACAGACAGCAGAAAAACATTCACTATTGAAGTCAGATTGTTTGAAATTCCCTTCTTTTTTTCCCCACGTGTGTGTTCTGAGTGGAAAATAATGTTGAATTACTAACATTATTTTTAACCATACAGCTCCTGGGTCTTGGGACCTGGGTCTTTTTGTGCATTGTGCAGCATGTTGAATAATACATATAATGTTGCTGCAGTCTTGTGTAGCCAGAGACCCAGAGATTTGACTAGGCTTTATAACGGTTGGGGTTTTTTTTTAGGTTTGTTATTCCATGATGATCCCCTCAGCATAAAAATGAAATGTTCATGTCACGTTACGTGTCAGTCCAACTAAGCTGGATCAGACTTTACGCAGAACAGGACAGAAGACATAGTGCTATAAAAACATCTACTGCAATAAACTGTGTGCGACTATATCTTACTATATATAACACAGGGAAGCGTTCAGAGCTTTAGAAATCCTGATGATAACAGATCTCCAATTGAGCTGATTATGGACTTGAGCAGACTGATTCTGAACCCTTAAAGCTGGCACAGAATGTTGAGCACAGTATTAAGGCTATGTCTCCATGGAGAAAAGGCTCCATGGTGTTAAGGCTGGATATCCATGGTTAAGAGGAAGGTAAATGCTGGGCTTCCATGATAAAAATGTTTTGACACAGGAGGCATGTTGAACAGCATCTGATGTGTTCTCCTAAACATCGTTCTGATTTCATTTGTGTGTGTGTGTGTGTGTGTGTGAGAGAGAGAGAGAGAGAGAGAGAGAGAGAGAGAGAGAGAGAGAGAGAGAGCTGTCACAGTGGAGTGTGTGTTCATTTGTATGAATAGATTGGGGAATTGGATGTCTGACCACTGGTGCAGTAAGTTAGTGAGTATGTGTGCGTGTATTTGTGTGTGCTCCAACATAACATTAAAGTGAAATCATGTGGAAATAAATGAAGATTGATTGTGGTCATTTTATCTCTACAGGTGTATATAGCATTGTAGGTGTGTGTTATTGTGTCCACCATCACCATGTCCTGGAGTTAAACACTGCAACCCATGCGAATCTATAGAGGATACACTGATATCATCTATCTCTCTGTATCAAATCTTCTCTATTAATGACCCTATACAACAGTTTAAATAACATAGTTTTCAAAATTTGTGTCCCTTATAAAAGCAACATACACCATGTAACAATGCAGTGTTCCAGTCACAACTAAAGACACAAACCATGATTTTAATTTGCTTTTTTTCCTCTTCTATAAACACAAGAACTGTCCCAGTGCAGCTGTTAACAAGTTTAGCTAAATTACAGCATCACAAAAATTCTAGTTCAGTTTTAGACATATTTCCTCTCTCTTCATTTCCGAAACTATTTACAGTAGATAAGTTATGATTTTCTGTGCTAATAATATTAATAACAAGGTGATACATTCAACAACAATGGTTTATTAGAGTTAACAGTTGTATTATATTAATCTATTAAACATGAGGTCAGTTGAGACTTAAAAAAAGAAAAGTACAAACAGTTCACATTAAGACCAGTACAAAGTCACACATTTTCAGTTTCTATGAACTTAAAAAAAAATACAGAAATGTACAGACTGTAACATGCATGTGATGATAATAATGTCGAATAGCTCTAATTCTATTAATTGAGATATGCTTTTATAAGACTGCTCTAAATTGTGTGCAGTTTTAACTAAATTCATTCATTTTGTGAATGGATTAAACATATGCATGACAAAATGATCAAATAATCAAGACACAGATCACAAATCCTTAAACCTCCATTCAAGAATTAATATTAATGTTTTTTGTGCATTAAACAGACATTGATAATACATTGACAGAACGTGGTGGATGCATTAGATGTGTACATATAGTAGCAATGCATAGAGCTGTACAGTATTTTTCAAACATATTTTATATACACCAAGCAATGTTACTCATAGTTTTTCCACTGGAGTTTAAATTTCATATTAAAAAAATATTTGCTTTAATATGTACATCAATGCTCAAAAAGGCCTAGTTCATAATTAGTACAGATGTGTGTCCAGGATCCATCCATCTGTGACAACTGTATTATGGAGATGATGAAGGTGAGGCTTTGAATGATTTGTTTTAGTTTTACCTGTGAGATGCTGCTGCCTACATTTTTTTTACACCCAAATGTTTTATAAAATGATTGCATGTTGACACAAAATGATGACAACATTTTCTAGAAATTATTTAATAATAAAAATAAAACAAACTCATAATGGGTAAGAACAGAAGTTTCCACTTCTTATGTTACCCCAAAATAATATAAATTCTAATAATAATAATAATAATAATAATAAAACAATTTGAATAATTAAGAATTGAATTGACATTTTAATAGTTCATTAAAATGAAAAATAAGTCCTAAAAATAGACTACACTTTCTTACTATTGCCACTTTTTTTCTTAAGAACCTGATGAAATGTGAAATAATAAAAATAAAGCATGAATGATAAAATTTACTATGAAAACATACAATCGTACAAAATGTACAAAATATCTTATTATGCAACTAAATTGACTAAATTGATTAAACAAAAAAATGAAATATGTAGTATGATGAAATGCTATTCAAAATGCGGTTTATGAATGAATGAATGAATGAATGAAGAGCTGTTAATTTTTTTATTTTTTTGTTGTTGTTTTTTTGGCTGTCTACATGGTTTTCCAATCTAGTTTTCTTAAAAGGATAGCTCACCCAAAAATAGACATGTTGCCATCTTTTATTAACCCTCATGCTGTTCCAAACCTGTATGAGTATCTTTATCTTAAGAGAACATATTTTGAAGAATGTTCATAACCAAACAGTTGCTGGAGCCATTGACATCGATATTATTATTCCCCTATTTATTTATTTAGTACATCAAGTTAAGACATTCAAAGTTTAAACAATTCAGGTTACCTACAATGTGCCAGTTTCATGTTCAACAAAAAAAAAAGAAGAAGAAGAAGAAGAAGAAAAAAAAAGAAACTTTTTTAGAACATCTTGAGTAAATGACAGGATTTTCATTTTTGGGCAACTATCCCTTTAAGGCAGGTTGAGTATATATTGCAGCCTTACTAAAAGAGATCAAAATAGTTTTGAGAAACAGCAGCAAGTAATACAATTTGTGTACAATCCCCTGACCAACACACAATCCCTTCAGGCGCTGTAAAGAAAGCAAAGCTGAGTTAAACTTCTGCTCAGAGTTAAATGCACTTCAGCACAGTGGAAGATGACACAACCGCACCATCTCTGAAGAAACATATGGGCTACTGTCAAAGATATGATGTGTAGGATATTAAGAGGCACCAGTACTCCCACACAGGATGAGCAGCATAGATAGCCAGTGACACATGCTCAGATCAGAGACAGCAAGCATTTAAACCTCGCCAAGAGCTGGTCATTGGCTGTGATCTGACCCCAAACCAGTGAATCTGAGAGCTAAAGGAAGCAGTCCAGACATGAACAGAGACACAAGCCTGGCCACAAATGGGTCAGCAAATGGGCTATGTGTGGTTCTCCTGATCAAAGCCTGGCTGAACTTGATCATGAACCAGAAAATAACAGTTCACAAGGCCATAAACCTCAGCTTCAGGTCTCGTGCTGTGTGGTGTGTGCCGAGATTCAGGTCTGAACTGGTTGTTGCCAGCTCTGTCAGACACTTAGCGTCATGTTCCTCAGAATCCACTGCTGTGATCGCCTGCCGCTACAGTCTCTGAGAGTGGGAACCATCTTATCCTCTTCAGAAGGCATGTCCAGACACTGGTTACTATTCACATGAAGTAAAGTCAGTCGCTATGGGGAAACACAGGAATGAAAAACAAACAGCACTTTAGACTAAGGTTTCATTATTTAAACATGAACGAACACTGAACAATGTACAGCATTTTTTAATCTAATGTTCATTTTCATTAGCTAATACATTTTTAACCAAATGATGTATCTGTTCACATTATGTATTAATTGTATGTTTAACTTGTGTTAACAAATCTTCATAAATGCTGTGAATATAACCCTAACCCTAACATTATATATACAATTGCTAGTTAGCTAATGCATTTCCTACTGTTAACAAATAAGATCTTATTGTAAAGTGTTATCAGTAAAATAAAACTATTTTAGAATCAGTAGGATTATTTGCACTGTGACATTATTTTAATGAAAATTAAGCAGATTTTAATGGGGTCATCAGATGCCCATTTTTCACAAGTTGATATGATTTTTTAGGGTCTTGATGAAAAGTCTATAACACACTTTGGTTAAAATTTCTCCGTGGTAGTGTAAAAGAACAACCTTTTTACCTTGTCCAAAACAGCCCTGTTTACAGCGAGCCATTTCGGTGCACATTCCTTTAAATGCTTTAAATGCACCCCGCCCCTCTCTTCCGTGGGGTGACAAGCGGTTTGAAAGACTGTAAACTTTAGCCGCGGAACTTGCTAACTAACACATTAATAGGAAAGGTGATTTGCAAAGATTCCTAAAAAAAAACTTCTTATACTCACTTCTTTTGTAGGTAAAGCTGCATCACAAATAATTTGCGCGAACATAGACGCATTTTGGTAGATTGGTGGGCGCATTCCTTTCAAAAACTAAAGTAACATTAATCCTCTGCATCTTCAGCAGCTCCGATGTCGGGAGTATGACAACTGCTATGTTCATTATTACATCCAGCAACAAAACACCTCAATCACTCAACTGGAGACATTCTTGTCTACCCCTGCTCCGGTGACAAAACAATGGCTGACTGTTCTCAGCTCACTCAGGGTGGGTCTAAGGTAAGACGCTCGTGTCAATCAACAATCGTGGCCTGTGCAGAACTACATCATTCTTCCAGGAATTTCAGAATAGCCTGATTTAAGAAACTGATTATTATTATTGGGGATTTAAGAAAAAAAAAATAAAAAATAAAAAAAAAACATGTAAAAGTGAATTTTGCATCCGATGACCCCTTTAACCCCACATTTTCAACTTTCTTTTTAGCAACTATCAAATGTCATCCAATTAATGAACAGTAATATATTTTATAATATATGAATAGTAAAAGTTAGTGAGTGACTTTACAAACATAAGGTGTATTATCAGTGCTGAAAGTAAGTGAGGCTCTTCTGACCAGACTGTGAAAGCATAGAAAAAAGTGAAACTACCCAGTCAGAAGCAGTCCACACAACTATTTCATGACCAATTCATACTTATTTTACAAGGTGGCTAATTTGTACAAATTTGTATGACCTCACTCATGCGATTTATGTGAGGGGTAGGTTTAGAGGTGGTCCTTCGTACAAATTTGCCACCTAGTAAGATACGTACATTGTAAAAACAAATACATAAAATGTACAGTAAAAAACTGGCAGCTGTGGTTGCCAGAATTTTATCGTAAAATACGCTAGCAATATTTTAGGTTTTACAGATTTAACTTAAATTTACATTTAAATACCATAATTTCAGTAACTGACATAATGTTTATATACCAACCTATAGATGTACTAAAATCTGTTTCGTACATTTGTAATACACTGATAACCACCCAAAGCAGGTGGTAAAGAGAAAATCACATGATGAACCAAAGTCCATCAAAGGCAGCTTTTAAATATTAACATATAGAAGGTGCAAAGTGTCATTCACACAAACACTAAACACCATCATGGTAACACACATGAAACTGAAATAATGCAATAAACATTAATGTAACAATATTAGATGCAACTTACAACCCCACTGGACACAACCGATAAGAAAAAAATTAAAAATAGATAGTCAATTTACGGTTATTCACTGTAAATTATATATTCTTTTTCATTTCCAAAAATGGTATACCACCATAAAATTACCAACACAGTTTTTCGCTGTATAGCGTGGGACGTTAACCAATTAATAGGTTTTTACTGTAGCATTTTTACAGTCTTTTACTGTTAAAATCACTGTAATTTTTACAATTTTTAACAAATCATACAAATCCGTACAAGTAAGGTTGGCACTAAATAGCCATCTCATAAAATATTTACCAGTTGCCGTGATATCGGGTTGGAGCAGCCAGAGAAAAAACTTTTTAATACTTCATATACACCAAAAGCAAGTGATACATCACAGATTTAGCTATAATGTTAAATTTGCAGTATGCAAATGTATCTACATGATTCCTTAAAGTTATTAACAAGTTAGAGTGATAAAGAAACATAGTTTAGTGATAAAATAAAGAGTGTAACATGCTTGATAAGTTAAAAGCACAATGAACTGTAAACATGTAAAGAAATGATTTTGGCACTCGTGTGCCAGTCTGAAAGGCGGATTTCTGCACGCATCCACCACAGATGCCGCTCAGATGACTTGTGAACCTGAATTGAGTTATCTTTTGCATCTTATTTCTCTTGAGTCATCTGAATACATATTTGATTTGTGTATGAGCCTAATATACCTGCTTTCATCTATATCATTAATGTTAATCAACCAAAGCCAAAAAAACGAGAGAGAGAGAGAAACACACTCGCTGCTTTTGACTGAACACATTTGGTAACATATGGTGAAGACTATGAAGTTTATCGTTTTATATTTAATGACTTTGTATCATTCTTATTTTAAATGAATGAATGAGGCATTTATCTAGCGCTTTCACTGTGTATTGCCATACGCCCAAAGCGCTTTACAGTCATATATGTCTCCTCACCCACCACCAGTGTGCAGCATCCACTGCATCGGCATCTGATATTATTATTTATTTCAGTAATGGCTTGGGAGATTTTTTTTTTTTTTTTATTTGCTATTTGACTCTTCAGAGTAGGCATTCAACACAGTCTCCGAAAGCATCGTGCTATCCAGCAGAACTCCAGAGGAGGATAATGAAAGCTGCTGCCCTGCTGAGTCCAGACACCCTTCCAAAAAGCCTCGAGCCTGCGGGTGATTGCTCCTCAACAGCTCTGAATGAAGGTAATCAGTCACTGTCTCACACTGAGAGATAGGTGAGAATATGCACTGTTCTGCCTCTCCTCAGCTGTAGACTGCTCAGACTCTGACACTATTTTACAGTTCATGCAGCAGACAGCATGACAAATGAGTTGACCGCATGCGGTCTCAGGTTTAGTATGAATCACTGAGCATTTTGAGTTCATAATGAACAGTAGCTAGTTAATATCCGAACACAAGAAGCATGCGTTGTGTTTTAGAGCTCTCACTGAGCTCTCAGTCATTCCTGCTTCAACAGCACTTTAATGCAAAGTTGGTTTAGGTTTTAGGTGAACTATAAATTCAAAACTTTCACTTGCTTACCTGAATACTTGAGGGAGTGTGTGTGTTCATTGATTAAGCCCCATTTTTTGAGTAATAATAATTACATTTAAAGGAGTTGTGAAATGAGAAATCAAATTTCCATTCTCTTTTGGTATACAAAAGATCTTTGTACCATTAAAACATCCTTCAAGATACATAGCTTAAAAGAGGTGTTCCCCTTTCGGGAACTCAACCTGCGTCCGAAAATGCTAGGGGAACGCCTCCAGCGTAACCACGCTCTGAAACACGTGTGCATACAGTCCAATGGAGAAGCGAGACGTCACAGGCAGGGTGACGTAGAGACCAGGAAGCTTAAAAGCACGTGCGGTGCGTGCAGCTTCTGTCTTTCAGCAAGCGCTCTGTGTGTGTGTGTGTCACTCTGTTTTTTGTGCTAGTTTGCACAGCTTTTATTTGAGAGTGTCACTATGTCCTACAAAGCATTCTTACGAATATAAGCAGCAGCATTTTAGACTGTGTGTTCCTCTCTGCCTGCGCTATTTCGGGTGGCGATACACACAGTCTATTTGTTGTCTGTTTGGGAGCGAAGCATGGGAGTTCCCCTCAGCTCAGCTCCCGCTTCTGCCGAGGCAGGGCAGCGGCTGTGATCGTGGGGATCGCATATAGATCTACGGACGGGTTAGAGACAGGTCCGCCCTATCTCTGCCTTACTTCCTAGATCTAGCGCTCTCTCTCTGGGTCGGAAGCCCGCGCTGCGGTCCTTCCCCCTTTGAGTGAGATCTCGCGGCAAAGCAGGCTGTGTCAGCTCTTGAGGGGGCTGACTTGCCCGCACTTTCGCTGCGCGCACTTCGCTCCCGGAGGGCTCTCTTCGAGGAGGGAGCCCTCGTGAACTTGGGAGTTCCCCACGGCTCAGGTCCCGCTTTTGCCGAGACAAAGCGGTGACTGTGGCAGTGGGGATCACACTTAGATCTGTGAACGGGTTAGAGACGGGTCCGCCCTCTCTCTGCCTTTCTCCTTGGATCTAGCGCTCTCTCTCGGGGCACGGAAGCCCGCGCTGGGGTTCTTCCCCCTCTGAGTGAGAGCTCGCGCTGCTGCGGCTATCTTTCTCCGAGGAGATCGATGCTGTCTGCATATGAGCTGACTGCATATTAAATCGCTCGTTTCTACCTGCCCTCACTTCTAAAAAATAAATAAATAAATAACAGGAACGGGGATTCAAGCGATTTATGTGTGGTTTGTTCGGGAGCTGAGCATGTACAGTCCGCCCTTGAGGGGGCAGGCTGTGTTCATTCATAAATGTGTTCATTCAAAAAAAAAAAAAAAAAACAATGTGCATTTTGAATGATTAGCTCTTCTCCCATTGTCCTTTTATTCTGAGGAATTAAATTTACTGCACTCTCACCCCGTACTTTCGCTAAGTGTGTGGATGCTGCTGTGGCTTAGCTGTGGCTCCCAGGGCATCTGCATACTGAACCTTATTGACATTTTTGTCGATATTAGCTCATTCTGAGCATGGGCGATTCGGCATCGAGATGTCGTCCTCACCCATATGAAAGAACTGGGGTTGTGACTGAACGCAGAGAAAAGTGTGCTTTCTCCATTACAGAGAACCACTTATCTAGGTGTGGTGTGGGATTGACCACGATGCAGGCATGTCTCATTCCTGCTCGCGGCAGTCAAGAGAGTGAAAGTTGGCACTCACTGTAAAGTAGTTTCATAACTGCTGGGTCTGATGGCAGCTGTGTCCAACGTGATACCTTTTGGCCTGCTGTACATGAGACCCCTGCAGTGGTGTCTCAAGACCAAGGGGAAACCTGCTTTGCATGATCACGGTCCCGCGGCGATGCCTACGTGCCTTGGACATGTGGAGGAGACCTTGGTTGTTGTCTCAGGGCCCGATGCTGGGAGCTCCTTGTCGCCGCGTAATGAGTGGTCATGAGTGGCCACCCTGCCCGCAGTCTGTGGAGCGGTTACCATCTAGCTTGGCACTTCAGCTGCCTGGAGATGCTGGCCGTGTTTCAGGTACTGAAACACTTTCACCCGGACCTATGAGGCAGTACGTATAAGGAGAATCCTGACTCCTATGGTCCAGGATCTCTGAGGGCAGGCCCTTCTGGGGAATTCTTCGGTGCCCGTCTCTCCTCAGTGCCCTCGGGAGATCAGCCTGCCAACCCTGCCAGCACCCCAGGGCGCAGCGGTCTCCAGTGAGCCCACACCTCAGTCTTCCGCCCGGAAACGTAGCGGAGCTGGAGAGCTCGCCACACCTGCGGGGGTCTCTACAGCAGCTAGTTCGGCCGCTAGTTCGGCCGCTAGTTCTAGCAGCTCAAACAACACCAGAGGCCAGTCTCAAGAGACTGGTTCCCTTAATAGATTATTTGGCAGCATGGAAACTACTGCCAAATGTGTCTGCATGGGTCCTGCGCACTGTAGAGCGAGGTTATCGCATCCAATTCGGCACTCCGCCGCCTTTCAACAGGGTTTTTCCCACTGTGGTGAGCCCCGAGCAGGGTCTGGTAATGGAACAGGAAGTAGAAACTCTGTTGAGGAAGGAAGCCATCGGGGTGGTCCCTCCTCAAGACAGGGAGTCCGGGTTCTACAGCTGGTACTTCATTGTTCCGAAAAAGGATGGGGGCCTGCGTCCCATTTTAGATCTGAGACTACTGAATCGTTCAGTTATGAGGTTGAAGTTCAAAATGCTGACTGTCAATCAAGTGGTGTCACAAATCAGGTCCAAGGACTGGTTTGTGACGATAGATCTAAAAGACGCTTACTTCCACGTCTCCATCCTTCCTCAACACAGAAAGTTCCTGAGGTTTGCTTTCAGGGGCGAAGCATACCAATATCGGGTTCTTCCGTTTGGCCTAGCACTCTCCCCCCGCATTTTCACGAAGTGTGTGGATGCTGCTCTGGCTCCGCTGCGACTCCGGGGCGTCCGCACACTCAATTACATTGACGATTGGTTGATTCTGGCTCAATCGGAGCACATGGCGATGCCTACGTGCCTTAGACATGTGGAAGAAGCCTTGGTTCCTGTCTCAGGGCCCGGTGTTAGAAGCTCCTTGTCACCGCGTAACGCTAACGGCGCATGCGTCTCTCACCGGTTGGGGTGCAGTCATGAGTGGCCACCCTATCTGTGGAGCGGTCGCCATCTCACTTGGCACATCAACTGCCTGGAGAAGCTGGCCGTGTTTCGTGCGTTGAAACACTGTCTCCCGGATCTAATAGACCGCCATGTGTTGGTTCACACCGACAACACAACGGTGGTCTATTACATCAACCACCAGGGAGGTCTGCGTTCGCGCCCCTTATACAAGCTGGCGCACCAGATCCTTGTGTGGTCCCAGGACAAGCTCCTCTTGCTGAGAGCAGTTCATGTTCCTGGGCATCTGAATATGGGAGCAGACATCCTGTCGAGGCAGGGGCCGAGGCCCGGGGAATGGATGCTTCACCCCGAGGTGGTGAAGCAGATTTGGAGAGTGTTTGGCCAGGCTCAGGTGGACCTCTTTGCGACTCAGGAGAATGTGCAATGTCCCCACTGGTACTCTCTGACTCATCCAGCTCCACTGGGGCTGGATGCCATGGTACAGACGTGGCCGAGGCTTCGTCTGTACGCCTTTCCTCCGATCGCTCTGCTCTCGGGAGTTCTGGAGAGAGTGCTCCGGGACAGGGTCCGTCTTCTTTTAGTAGCCCAGTACTGGCCGGCCCAAGCATGGTTCTCTGACCTGATTTCTCGATGGCTCTCCACGGGAGATTCCCGTCAGGAGGGATCTCCTCTCCCAGGCGGGGGGCACCATCCTCCACCCTCGCCTGGAGTTGTGGAAGCTGTGGATGTGGCCCCTGAGGATGTGAGCCTTCGAGAGGCTCACTCCTCTTGAAGTATGGCCTTCCCGTCAGGAGTACCCTCCCTGACATTTCAACGCTGCGGGTTGTTCTATGCCATTTGCTTTCATGAGATTCTCGGTCTCATTTATGCCACTCTGGGCTCCTCTTTTCTCTCGTCCTAGCTGTGCTCAGTGATACACACTAGGCAGGGATTTGAAAGTCTGGCGGCTTGGGCATATCGTTCCCCTAGCGTTTTCGGACGCAGCTCAAGTTCCCGAAGGGGAACAACCCAGGTTACGTATGTAACTGCCACTGTTTTGTCCACGAGGGAATGAGACGCTGCGTCTCAAGCCATACTTCCGGCATCCCTGCAGCGCTTGCTTCTCTATTTAGAAGCTGCCGGCTGCATGCACCGCATGTACTTTTAAGCTTCCTGGTCTCTACGTCACCCCGCCTGTGACGTCTCGCTTCTCCATTGGACTGTATGCACACGTGTTTCAGAGAGTGGTCACGCTGGAGACGTTCTCCTAGCGTTTTCGGACGCAGCGTCTCGTTCCCTCGGGGAACCATGGTTACATACGTAATCTGGGACGATATGTGACATCACAAGGGCACAAACATTTGTGTATACACCACCTCAAAAGCAACACATTCATTCAGTCCCTTAACGCTGGCTGCAAACTGCCACTGTTTTGTCCACACTGGATACAGTATACAGATGTGCATTCACATTCTGACATAGTCCACACACTTAAGTCCATCAACAACAGGACAAACAGAGGAAAGAAAGAACCTTTTGCCCATGACACATTTGGGTTAAACAGCACGTTTGTGTCTCTGAACAGACTTCATAAGGATCCTAGTCCCAGGCCTGGCCCACCCAATCAGGAGCTTGGCCCACCGTGGCCCCACACAACATAGCCTAACACCCAATCACAAAATTGGAGCATTATTCAGTTGAGCTAGATTTTAATTTTTCCTTTTTTTTCTTACTGCTCGCACCCGAAAACATTTTAATATTGTATATAGTTCTTGTGTTATCAGTTTGCAGGGTATTGAAATCGCTTTTGCGATTTTTCACTTTTGATTTTGTGATTAACACGCAGTCTGTGTAAAGGATGTTTGTCATTGAGCACAAGATTAAGCAGCAAATCCTCCAGCATGCTGTCAGTCATCTCTCCTTAACCTCAACTCATGATTAGTCAAATCTGACTCCTGCTCGTGTTGGATGCAGGGTTGCCAAGTCCGCATTTTTTCCAGGGAATCTACTTGTAGACTGTTTTCATGGGTTGATTTTCCCCCATGGTTTAAAGGTTTGAAATATTGCAGAAATTAAATTTGTATGAAATTCAGTGCAGGATGTTAGGTTTTATGAAGGCCACTGATAAAAAGCCTTTGAGCTGTGTTTATCTGCGTAACAGTGTGCATAACAGTGACATTAAAATGTGTTTTTTTGGTTTTTGACCGATATGGGCTTTTATATTTGGGATATGGTCAGTTTTGGGTTGTTCTTGACTGACCATTGGGCTGGTTATGTCACACAGACCTGATAACTCAGGTGTATACATTAGATGCTCTCAGTTTAGAATTGTAGCGTATGTTTTCCAACTGAACTAAATTATTTTTATTTCTACAAAAATGCTAAACATCAGTGAAGGCAGTGCAGCGGTGGTCAAGTAATGTAATCAGTGTATGACCATACACCGTGTAACACCAACTACCCCAGGTGAAAAAAATGTGCAGTGAATAACCAGCGCTCTCTCCACCCTCAATATCACGAATGAGGTGAGTCCCTTGAGCAAGGCACCGAACCCACAACTGCTCCCCGGGCCCCGCAGGGCTGCCCACTGCTCCAGGTGTGTGTTACTGTGTCAAATCAACTGCTACTGTGTGTGTGTGTGTGCTTGGATAGGTTAAATGCAGAGCACAAATTCCGAGTATGGGTCACCATACTTGGCCACACGTCACGTCCTTTCCCTTTCCTTTCCAGTGTGAGAATTAACCTGTGCTAGTCTACAGATGTGCAATAGATAAAATCGTAGCCTTAGAATTATAAGGTTCTGTCTGCATTCTGAGAACTTTTGAGATATTAAGCTTCAAAACTTTTGCGTTTTATAGACTTCTGTAGATAGAACCATTTTTGTTTTCTAAAAAGAGGCCCAAAATATACACAGCTTTCAAAAGAAACATCACATAATGTAAATAAGTTGTCAAAGAATAAGAATATGTCTCAATTTTGACAAAAATGTCAGATAGAACCCTATAATTCTAAGGTAATGAAATATTAAATGACCAACAGCTACATCAGTGATGCAGACTACTCAACTTTTTTTTTTTCTTTTTTTTTTTCTGAAATATGGCTATTTTGAGAGAGAGAGAGAGAGAGAGAGAGAGAGAGAGCACTTAAAGTTGTGTGTGTGGAATTATCTGTGTTTGAGGATCCTGCTCTATAAACAATTGTTTAGTTACTTCAAAAACAGTGATTTTACTCTTCATTGCTGAGAATTAGTATTGGCACAGTGGTAGAAGCAGAAAAAAAAAAAAAGGCACCTCATGCCCAAAAGGTTGCCGACTCCTGTAGTAAAATAATTAAGAAAAAAAACATGACCTCTTTAAGAAAGTCGTTCTGAGCATGTGAGGGAAATAATTGAAGTCATTCATGTATGCCGAAAGCTTTAAGCTTATATTCATGAGCCCGACAGCCTGTGAAGCATAAGCACAACAGACACTGATATGCTGACAATATCTAAGGCCATAATCCACCATCTGCAATCAACCAGCTCATAATTCTCAAAATAAAATGAAAAATATGCATAAAAATGTTATCTGATGTTACTTGAATTATTTTTCTTTAGTTGTTATGCTTTTAAAGTCTATTCCATGTGTATGTATCAAACTGCATGTATTTAAACTGTGTTGTATTGTGAGACGAGGCTGATGTCTGATGAGATTTAAAAGATCACTTTTCAGACCATTCTGATCCTACTATAACTAGCAGCACATTCAGTGGCTATGTTACATACAATAGCTAAGTATATGCTTTTACATCTCAATCTATCTCTTCCCTAAATCATACTTTTTAAATTGTACTATCAACATGAGTAAACAGTTGCTGTATTCAAAAAAGCAATTTAATTTATTAAAAAACAACAAAATTCAATTACAAAAATGCAATTATAGCATAATAGCTTGAATATTTTCCCTCATTAAAGGACTTAGATTTAGTTTAGGTCCCTTACCTAATATACCTGACAAATGGAAGCAACAATAATAAACTCTCTTAAATACAACACGTGATAATAGTGCATCAAGTCTGCATCACGATCTTGTGTTTCTGAAATCTTATTTGTTTATTTATTTTTTGTTATAATTTCAGCATGTCAAAGAGAGAATTCCTACATGACAGTACCCCAAACAGACAACAAATCTATTTATTCATTTATTTGATTAATTGTTAACTTACTGTGTAAATGCAGAAAATGTGCTTTATAAGTATTAATAAACAGCCATTATGTTAATAATAGGCATGCTAATAAGCAACTAATTAATAGTGAGAACTGGTCCCTATACCTAAGTGATACCACTTAATCCTTTTTTTTTTAGATTTCCCAATCATATCATGTAAAAAAAAAACAAAAAAAAAAACAAATTTATTAGTGTGCAGTATTTTGTGTCTGTTATAAATGATGAAAAATCTACACGCATACAAAGCAATCACTGCTTTTTCACAGCTGCGGTGGCTTGCTAATAATTAAAATGAAAAATAAAATGTCAAAACAAAATTCTAACAACTGTGTCCCCACTTTTGATATGCATCCACTAATGTAGATCTAAAAATTTGATTTATTAATATACATAAAGGCAGATTAAAATAACTTTTACTGGCTGAAATTAGTTTGTGATCATTAATCCTCTGACCAAGAGAATTCCAAGAAGTTATCAAATTACATATTTCACAAGTTTATTTGAGCAATTTTTGCTGTCTTAAATGCATGTAGAAAAAGTCAATGACAACTGCCTTAAAGCCAAAAACAGGGCCCATCCATATTCCACACAAGAAATTGCACAGGAAATTATTACTTTTTTAAGCATTAAAATAAAGGTTTTACCTTTCTGACATCATATTTAATGAATGGAGAGACATCATTTTTTGCCCGCATAAGTCAGATACATGGTTTCTTTCTGGCTATACCCTGAACTGAGATGCTCATGCACAAATTAAACTGTTTTCTGAGAATTACCGTATGCAGATCCTTTAACTCTATCCAACTTCTTTATATTCTTTATATAAGAGTATGCATGAACAATTGTAACTTGATATGCCTTCAGGATCATCTGCCTTCATTTTACCTGTACTAAAACAGTCTGTTATGCTGCTTGATATTGCAAACTGGTATTTGTTATCATGCTATTTTATTTATTATTGTAATCATTTACACATTGGTTTGTAGCGCAAATAGTTTTATTAGTTTTGGTTTGTAGCGCAAATAGTTAATTTACTTATTTACAGAAAATAGCTTGCATAGCAAAATAAGGTGGATAGTGACAGTCTAGTGAACTGGACAGATGTTTGGAAATGTGTTAATGCTGTATGTCTGAGAGTAACACAGTGTGCTTGGTCACAGTATGGCGGATGGAGGTGAGGAAAATAATAAGCACTAAGCTATTACATTAGATATGTTTTTGCTACGCTGGCAGTCAAAGGCTACGTGGTTCTCAGTGACAGATGTAGTATCAGTGTGTGGGGGCTTACAGGGATCTCTGGATGAGATGCTTTTATCTGTGTGCATCTGAGCAGCAGCGGACACAGACAGCATCGCCCTAATGACGGCATCAGCTGTGAGCTCCTCACTAAAGTCAATAACACTCATTCAAACTCCTGCCTATTTTACCTAGAACATAAAACATACAGCATGCCTCTGTAATACAGGGGTGTTTGAGGTCAAAGATAATTACATACACAACAAATAACCTTTCAAAAATTTTAATAATTACAAATAACACACTGTAAGTTATTTAAAATGTAATCCATATATGGGTTTCATTTTTAAAAAGAAGATTTTTTTTTTTTCATTTTATAATGGCTTTATTACGCATATATAAATATAAAATAATAAACAATTTGATATAAAATAAAATCTAAAATATCACTGCAGAAAATCTGAATATTGAAAGTAAGTGCATCATAAAATAGGTGTTTTTAAGCCATTTAATACAATTTCGTTTAATCCATTTAAATATATAGTGTGCCCAGGTGTAAAATACTACCATCACTCATTTACTAATGATTGATGAAACAAAACAAAACAAACAACAACAACAACAACAACAACAACAACAAATATATATATATATATATATATATATGATTGTAAAACACATATAAAGACACACAAGCATTAATGAAGCCATGGTGGACAAACATATGCTGGGGGGAAAAATGCAGATTAAAAATGCTGGAGTGCCCATTCAAATTCAGGGTTTAGACAATAAAACCCCCTCATTCTATTTGTGCTGAGCGCAGCTGCTGTGTGAGTGTGAGAGCGCGTTAATGCAAAGGGTCCGTCTCCGCAAGCCCGGGCCATGAAAGAAACCTTCACAATGAGATCACTTCAAAAGAGCTTGTAAACAAAGACAGCCCATTTCAATCCACCACGAACAGATAATCAACCTTAAATAAAACCGCCTTCTCTGATCTGATGCTAAATAATAGCTGGAATAGGTGGCCATGCTGGCTGCCAGTAAATTTTCATTTCAACATAAAATATTTATGTAATAAAAACACATTTCAAATGAAATTTAATTTGACACAAAGGTGCTCTGAAGGTCCTTGAGATAGCGGTATATATCCAGCAGCTTCTGTGATGTCTGTTATTGCATTTGTGTGTCTTTGAGTTGCTGTCCCCTCCCATTTCTCTCAAAAGGTCAGCAATAATTGCTCCTAAACGCATGGAAACCTGCCTTGAATGTAGACTCACAGCACAGCCTGAGCTCCATAAACCAATTGAACATCAAAAGGCCTCACATTCAATAAATACTGTAACCACAAAACTATTTCACAATTTAAGATTAAATTAATCTGTGTGTGGTTCATTCTCAGGTAGACATTGGTGTTCTGTGTCTCTTACCCTGACTTGCAATTTTATTTTTAAATGAAATTAATCACCACTGTATTTTAATTACACAGAATTTATAATAAAGAACATAAAGAATAATGTAATAATAATGTAAGAAATAAAGAACGTGTAACTCTGTCCAGTTTTATTTTTGTATCATATTCATATTCACATTTTTTTAATTAAATATGTCCATTAAAAAAATAAATAAATAAATAAATGTTTATTTCAGCTAACATTTATATTATTGTTATTAATATTTTTTTGCAAGCAACATTGTACTAGGATTTGCACATTCTTTAAACTCATTTATTGTCTATTTATTTGAATATTTGTTGGGACAAATCTGCTTAATGTGGTCCCCAAATGTCCCCAAAAGGTTCAGCAGTAACCTTTTCAAATGTGTTGATACATCCTTTCCTGAGAATGTCCCATGTCCAGTCCATGCATGGCACTATTACATATCCAAAGCTCAAAAACATTAGAGAGACCAACTAAAGTAACACTAAATCTAGAATCATGTGCAAGATAATCAGGCTTTCACATACACTTGATACTTCCCTCAACAATGCGGGGAATGTAGGGAAAAGGACACTATGCATTACAACAGCTCTAATAACTATTAGTTGCCTATCTACAATACACCTTCATCACCTCTACAGGATTTGCCAACTGGCGCTTTCAAAACTGACCTGCCATCAACAGGAAGTTGTGGTAGTTACAGAAAGTAATCAGTTGGGCTGTAGTAGAGCTTCTTAAAAACCTCCTGCCTGGTGAAGTTTCGGAGGATCCAGGCCTGAAGGGGGCTATCGTCACAGTACTCCAAAGTCGGGCCGTATGTTCCATCCTCCAGCCAACTTATGGTCAGACATGACTGGGTGATGATGTGCAGGAAGGTGTGTTTCTGATGGTTCCCATGAAAACATGATGACAACAAACCAGGTATGGGTTTTGATGATAATGAGGTCAAAATGTGGCCCAGTCTTTAACATTTTATTTCATTGTTTCAATAGAAGTACACTTTGAAGAAGTGCACTTTCTTTAAAGTGCTAACTAACATAACTGTAGTGTTATTCATTATTATATTTACAGACAATGGGCCAGATTTACTAACATTTAAACGCCTGCGCAAACCGACTTTTGCTGTTCAAATAGTACTGTCAGAATTTACTAAAGATGCGTAGTGAAGAATTAGCACTGAGAAGGAGTGGACACAGTTATTTTTGCACCTGACCTTCTGTTGTGTGCCTTGATCTCCTTAAATGTTTGCCAATCATTGCTTAAAAATGTAGCACTGAAGATAGGACTGAAACGTTTGCTTTTTTGTTTGTGTGTGCACAGTCACTTTTTGGTTTGTGCGCTTTAGTTTTTGTCACCTCTATGTTAATTTTCTGTAAATTCTCCAGTAAATTCTTGTTCAAAGGACCTGGGCCCTCATTTATCAACAATGCGTAAAAAAGATTCTATATTTTGTCCTACGTATGAAAATTAGAATGTGTGCAAGTACAAGAAAATCCATATTTATTAAATGTGCGTACGCGGTTCTTACGCACACCAGTAAGTAATCATTGTTGATAAATTCCACATGTTCTTAAGCACCATGCTTATTCATGTTCATGGTCATTTGCATTCAGAAACGCCTCCAATAATGGTGACAACACCTCCCTTTATAAATCACGTGAATGTGTAATGTCCTCACCGAAATCATGGTATGCGACACAGACTAAGAAGTCCTTCAGTGCTCTCACTAAACAGCTCAGCGCGGCCTCTGAAAATGTGTTCTCTGTGCAGCGCATGGTAATATATTTACTAGATAAGCAAAAAGACTAAGATATTAAGTGCATTTTGCTTAAAATAAGTAAAATTATCTGCCAGTGGGGTAAGAAAAATAACTGGCAAATAGTCTAACTTAATATTTTTAAGTGAAATTCACTTTCATTTTAATTTCCCCCCCTAGGAAACAAGACTAAATATCTTATGTCTTTTTGCTTATCTAGTAAATGCATCTTCTTAATTTAAAAAAAAGTTAGATATTTTGACTAGAAACAAGACAAAATACTAAGTGAGATAAGACTTTTTTTGCAGTGTGTCTTTTAAAGATTTTCACACCAATTATACAAATGTTTAGCTTGATCTATAAAATTATTAATTGAGTATTTGCAGTTAAAGGACATAGGGAACACGCAGCGGCACTTTCTGTTTGCAGTATCACTATTCTACCACTAGATTCTCTGCGTAAGCATGTTCAGAGTTGTGCTTATATTTACACACATTTCTAAGTATAAGTACAAGCTGGTAGATCCCACACTTTGCGTGAAACTGTTCTTACGCACTCATTACGCACACATTCGTGCGTAGGCACTGTTTATAAATGAGGGCCCTTGAACTTTGGATCTTGTTTTGGTGTGCGGATCTTTTCAGATTTTTGTACTGACCTTATGGAATAAGCATTTGTAGAAGTTTTCCTTTCAGATGCAAAATTTATGGGAGGAGAGTATTGAAATAAGTCACACAACGCAATTTACCAACGCTTGCACTCGTCAAATTACTGGTATATAGCATGTCTTAAACTATTTTGCGCTTGAAATGGCTGCAACGGTTGCTGCTAGGAGGAGGCAACACAAAGAACAGAGAGCGTGTGGTAGAGGAGAGAGGATTTTTTCCACACGTATTAATTTATTTGGAATGCCAGAAGAACACATCCGAACATATCATTTGTCAAGCCATGTTATAATAATTTGCGTTAACACTTTAGTATAGGGAACAATTCTCACTATTAACTAATCGCTTATTAGCATCCCTTTTCATAGCAGATTGGCTATTTATTAGTACTTATAAACCACATATTCTGCATCTCCATATTCTACATCCCTAATCCTACCCAATACCTAAACTTAACAACTACCTTACTAACTACTAACAAGCAGCAAATTAGTAGTTTATTCAGGCAAAAGTCATAGTTAATGGTTTGTTAATATGGAGAATTGGACCTTAGTGTGACCTAATTTGCTTCAGGAAGTAAAAGACGACTTGGACGACACGCAGTACTAGGTCTATCAAAATTTCTTGCAACCTTTTATTTTTTGGCCTCCGGTTCTTTTCAACGTACTGTGGCTTCTTTATTTTTTTATTCTTTATTTGCAACTATGCTAATTTGCGCTGCACTTGGTATATTGCCTTGGTTGATATGTAAATAAGACGTTGTGTCTGCGTTCTTTAATTTGTGCATTGTCAGTAATTCACCTGCAGAAATTTCCATGCCCATTGGTGCTGTTTTGGAATTGTGCTCTTGTGCTAATTTGCCCTTTTTAGCAAATCTGGCCCAATATAAATGTACAAAATTTGTGTAATTACAAACATATTTAAATACATGACATGTATTTCAATAGAAATTGCATTCAAATATATTCTAGTTTACTGTAAAGGCTTGTCAGTACATTTGGCAGTATGCTTACATATTCCAACATATCACAAAGACAATATAAATAATAATTATGAAATCACATATGAAAATGTATTTAATTAAAAGGGTCAAAAATGACTCTACAGGTCAGCTAATTCAATTTAATATCAATTAAAACTATAAATCATTTTTATTAATTGCAATTAACATGCAACTAAGTGTTGAAAAGGGAGATAAAAAAGACTGAGACCACAAATAAATTCATTCAAAATTAGATAAAAATCATATTGTCTTTTACTTTTATGACAGCAGTTCTTGAGCTGACAAGGACAAAACCCGATGATCAAGGTTAACTTGTTTATTTGCACGTTTAAATTTGGCTTCTGAATCTCAGATTTTAATGTGGTCTCAGACTTTGGGATCCCACTGTACAGTATATATACACACAGAGGTTCGGGGCACAAACTAATGGGGGTCAAGGGAAAAGGTCAGATGTTGAAATGTAAATGCAGGGCTGGAATGTCAAGAAATAATCGTGGGTGTGTAGTTTGTGTTCACTGGTGTCTTATAATGACAGAAATAAACTGTAATAGGGCTGATTTAGGTGGAGCAATGCTGCACTGTAGCCTGTTTTCCCACTAAAATAGCTATTTAATTGGAAACAGTGGCAGAAACTGAGCAAATGGCTCAATCTCTGTAAACCCAAATCATCAATTTTCACATGCAGTGTGTAAAACCTTGTGAGCTATTTTTAAAACAAATGCCTGTCTATCCGGTTGCCAGGTATTGAGTTGCTTATGGATTAATGGAAAAAAAGAATCACAATTTAATGGCGGGAGATTCTAGGATGTGAAATTATGTCAGTATCATCTTTCTTTATATTTTGATCATTAAGTCCTGCAGTACAAGGCTCCAGGCTGTGGAATAAATACAATGCCGGCTATACAAACAACTGAGAGGTGAAAAGCACTAGTAGATTCATGTTTGTGTCCAACATCAAAACCAAAGCCACAGAGAGGACGGAGATCTATTTTTAGACAGCTTCTGATTTTGTGAGCCCCTTTGTGATTCAACACGAAGGTCCCTTACGGCTCAAGTGTGATGTCCTCATTTAAATCTAATGACTCATTTATTTAGAAATATAAGCACCAGAATCGACCCAGCTGACAAAAAAGTGTAATCTGTTATATTAACGGTACCAAAGATCTCTAAGGCTTCTTCTTTATTCAGCTATGGCGTGTATGTGATATGTGTTTCTTGATATCTTGAGAATCCTGTAATGAATCTCTGATATTGACTGTGTTATAGTCACTGAAAATCAATGCCTGCGGAGGCTTGAGGAAATCTAAGAGGGGATATTTTAGGGCTGTATAGTAAACAAATATATCCCTCCTTGTCATATTTCTACAAGTACAGGCCTACAAATATGTCTGTACATGAATTTATGCAACTGTGTTTCTAAACCACTCACAATGTGACTCAATTACAGTGGGAGTCTAGTACACAAACACCACTACCAGAATATTCAAACAACACACAGCGCAACACAATTCAGATAATCTTACCTTAAAGTCATACTCCCATTTGCCAACATACTAAGATATGTACAGAAAGAAAAGTTCAATTTCCAAACCAGTAAGTTCACAGCATCTCAAATACACAGTTTTGCACCAGGAATTGTGATCAATATCCAGAGAAGGACATATGAGATATTCCAAAAATAAAGAAGCACAGAAGGTGTATAATAATGCGATATGCAGCACCATCTGGTGGAAGAGCAGAGATCCTCAACTAGCTGCAGGTCTGATGTGATAAAAAAGCACACTAATTCCATACTAATGAGGAAATGCATTATTTCTATAAATAAAAATATCTATATAAATATCTATGTACATAAATATTTGATCAGCGGTAATTGGTGAAGTGCATCACATTACCAATCTAGACACTGCAAGACCTACAGAGAAAATTTATATATGTTTGGAATGACAACACATTTTTAATTTCTGGATGAACTATTACTTTAAGATCTTAGGCCACATCTTATTATTTTTTTATACCCCATGTTTTCTGGAGTTGATTGTTTAATTTCTGACTTGTATCCAAAAATAAATAAATAAATAAATTAATTAATTAATTAAAAAATAATTATAAATACAGGTTCCCCTGGAACCATCTGAGGTTAAATGTAATGTGCCCATTCTGTGATCTCTGTGGTGCTCAAACCAACAGCTTTTTACTAGTCCTGGGCTACAACCCAGGGAATGCTCCAACCCTTGCAAAAAGAAGTATAAAGTATTAAGTTAACTTTTATTATTATTATTATTATTATTATTATTGTTGTTGTTGTTGTTTAATAAAATAATATTTAATATTATTATTATTATTATATTAAAATCAATGTACTAGTAGTATACTTGTAAGTGCATGTCAATATTTACTGGTAATAAATTGACTTTCAAAGGTACTATAAGTGTAATAGTAGTGAAATTTGAATACACAGCTAGTTTTTTATTCATATAACAACTAGTTGTGTGACTTGATTTGACAGATAATTTGTGATAAAATTTAATGAGATGTTTGAATGGGGCATTTTAGGAAGACATGGATTCTTAAGTCTTAACTTTAAAAATATATATGTCTCTCTGGGTCTGAGACTTAAATCTTTGCTACTTTACGGATCTTATATAAGCACAAACAGCTTGTAACACTCCAAAGACAAAGGAAAACATGAAATTGCATCATACGACTCCTTTAATAGAAGTACCGTATCAGTCTTTTTTAATACTGTGTGTTTATAAAATCAACCAAGTGTTTATCTGTTTCTGTGTGGGGTTATAGCCCTGTGTATCATTTTTTTTTTTTTTTTTTTTTGCGCTTTTTCCAAGCTTTGTGTAATTTGATGTCTATGTTCCAATTACTTAGGGACAGTGTGTGCAAGGGTGATGTAGTTAGTGTGTGTGGCATATTCTGTGTGAAATGTACCTCTGCATCATATTCAAACATCTGGTTGCCTTTCATGTGGTGGCACTTCAGCATAACAACAGGTCCATTAAGTCGTGATGCATCCAGACACAGATCATCAGTTCGGATCTCTTTGTCCGCCGTATATGAGAACACCTGCAAACAGGTTAATTAGCTAAAAATTAATTGTGTTTTTAATTATGAAATTCCTTACTTTATTTACATTTACATTTTCAATTACTTACACATATAATCAACATTTCAGCACTTGCGTTAGCCAGTCTTTCAGATTAGCAACAAGGAGTAAAGGATTAGTTCAACTAAAAACTTTAATCGAGCCTAAAACAAGGATAAAAAGCACCTTAGGAGTATCATAACTTAAGTTGTTATTCACTATAATTCTGACATCTTCCCTAGCTGTCTATGAAAGAGTATAATTTTTTAATTTCAAATAATGTTTTGAGACATATCATTTCATAAATCAATTAATCCAGCTCACAGATTTAGTCTGAATAATTCGATCACAGGTCACACTGATCTGTAGTTCTCGAGTTCTCAGTGTTACGCTGACTCAAATATATGGTTTCAGCATTACCAACTCACTAGTGAAGATTATCAGATTCTCACAAATATTTTCCATTACGCTAGAAATTTTCACATATCTTGAATGATAATTTTTGATGGTGCTTTTGCATTATTTTACAGCCTCAGAGAAACCTTATTACATTATAATAAGGTATAATAAGATACATTATTCTGATGTATCATTTTGTTTGTAACAGAAAAATAAAGCTACGTTACGGGTTTGGAAGGATATGATTAATTTTGGAAGAATTTGCATTTTTAGATTACTGTTTAGATTACATTTAAATTTTTCTGTAAAGTAAGCCTTTAATTTTACAACTTTCTTACCTGGTTGCCACCCATTCCATGACAGTTGAAGAAGCCAACCTTTTCATTCTCTTTACGGCCCATGTTATCCACACACTGATTTGTCTCAACATTTCTGATCTAGTAACATAAAAGGACAAAGTCTGAAGATTTTATAAAAACATTTTTATTTATTTTTAAGTCAAGCACTGTGTGTAAGTCTTTCTTTTTCATTAAACACTGTCCTTGTGCTTTTTGAGAAAATATAACTGATGAAAAGCTTCAAATATTTTTATTGCAGACTATATTGAGGGAACAGTATTCCTATCATGCCAATGAAAACATTCTTTGTTCAAACGGCTGTGGAGCATCTGTGTCAAACACGCAAAGAATAACCTTGGTCGGTGATGTCATTTTAATGTGCACACCTGCGAGGTAGATGTGAAATAGACATGAAACAGACATACCTTCAGGTTTGTCTTCAGAGACTGCTTTTGTGTGTGTGTGTGTGTGTGTGTGTGTGTGTGTATGCGTGCTACGCAGCTGAAAGCAGTGTCATTTAAGAAAAAAAAGTAGTTGAAAGTGAAAATTTAAAACAACTTAATAACCATGTTGAGTGTATCTGCAAAGAAATGCACCCCTCCTTCTTCACAAACCATCTCTGAAGAGGGGAATAACACACTGCCCTTTCGTTTTCGGTTAGTGCAAGCACTTCGATTCACTTCCTATTTGTGTGCTTCTCATTAGGCTCGCTTTCTTTTACGAAGAGGTGTCACTGTGCCCTTATTAAGATCGGGCGTTGATCTGGCTCTTTCTCATTTCTTCGAATTGGGCAGAGGACACAGCATCTCTTGCTTCTGCAGAGATGGAAGTTGAGAGCATCACCTCCAAGCACTCCTCCCACGATGACAAAACAAATGAAGAGTTGCTGGAGGTGGTGACTTGTACAGTGGCCAGACTAAAGTTATACTGGCCACAGGTGCAAGAAAACCCAAACACTCCAAACTAGATGACAGGTTTTTGTCAGGCGGTCAGAGGGAAGGACCATGGCAGTTCTGCAGGTATACCAGGCTTACCTGCTAAAAGATCTGGTGTTTTAGGAACTTTGTCAGTTCACGGATTTGTCTCTAAAGGTGACTAAGCAGACAGTTCGCTCCATCGGCTGTTCTATGGCTGCTATGGTCGCCATGGAGAAGCACATGTGGCTAAACTTCCCCGGCATCAAGGACATGGACAAGGTGTTCCTCCTTAATTGTTACCAGGTGTTCCTCCTTAATTGTGTCCAGTTCTGGGAGGCAAAGAGGCACGAGGAAGTGTCAGGGGTTCAACAGTCCCGACCTGACCTAGCTCCTCTGAGGTCAGAAGTCCAGAAGGAGAGTATGCCAAGTCCTGTGCCCCTTCATAAAGATTGGGGAACAGCTCGTCAGACTCAACAGCCAAAGAGAAAGCTGGACCTAAAAACCAAAAAGAAGTCCTGAGGGTGGTGTGCCCAAGACCACGTGTGTGTCCCATAGGGGAGGGCCATGGAAAATTCCAACAGAGAGTAGGGGCTCTTTCCCGGCACCCTTAGGGGATCGCTGTACAATCTCCACTGCCACCGGTGTTTCAGAGGCAGCAGTCTCCAGTGAAATGTTAAATGTTTGGTTGGTTCCTGCTGTGTTTCAGGACATTTAACAATCCCCCCAGCAAAATGAAGTGTCAAAATTAGTGCCTTTCTTTCAGAGAAAGTGAAAGTGTGAAAGTGTGTTAGCTACTGCCAAATAATCTCTTCTTAGGTTGTAAGGACTGTAGTAGAGGGATACAGGATATAGTTTCCATATTGTCCTCAATGTTTTGACGGTGTGGTAATCCACTACCATGAAACCAGAACAAGTGTATTTGTTGACACAGGAATTGCAAGCTCTGCTGGACAAAGGTTAGTCATCTCCGTTGTCAGCCACACTGCAACTGGAGTGGTTAGCCATGCCCAGGCCCGGTTGTACGGAGGTACTAGACGGTGCTAAATACTCTCAAACGAAAGCAAAAGCAATTGAAGATCTGGCAAACTATGCAACGTGTTTTTGCAGCGTTGAGCAATGTAGCCAATCTCAGACATATCTGCTGATTTCTTGAAAGCAATGGCCGATCAGAAACATTTTAGTTTGTCAGAATTCACTCACCTCTGAAAGAGCCGGATCGTTTTTTTCAAGTGCAGTTTTGCGCGCTTGTGAATCATCTCATGACTAAGCGCAGACGTGATGTAAATAACATATTCATTGTGTAGTTCAGAGAGATTCATTGATTATAACAACTTTGTGAGATTGCGATGAACTGAGATGAGTGACGCTTTTAAGGTTATAATACAGGGAGCGAGCTTTGCGCACTTTCTAGGCTATAATCCATTAAGAATTTGTATGAAATGTTCGTTTTACACTGTGCAATGTTTCGGGATCACATCTGCATATTTATGCTAGATTTGTTTTCGAAATAGAAGTGACAACCAAAGCAATGGGCGGGACAAAAATATATGTGAGAGCATCCTCAGTGATTTAATTCTGGAACCGATCCTTGCCAAACTACCACAGACAGTGCGTCCTGAGCAAAATCTAGTTCACAGACCAAAAGCGTGTGTAAACTTTATTGAGATAGGGACATTAGAGCCCTGCACGGGCTTCAAATATAGGCTCCAGACCGGCCCTGGCCCAAGATGCTCAGGCCCTAGCCCAGCCCTTGTCCGAGAGCTTATCAGAATTCCCGGCCCGAGTCCGACCCGAGCCTGTCTTTTTTAAGTTAAATATAAGTTTTTGTTTTTTAAAGTAACGACAAAGCGGCCAGCGGAAGATTGATCATAGTCTGTTCAAATCATCACAACTTGCCTAAAATAAAATCTATAGATATAAAACAGTTCAAGTATAAAACAATGTTAGTTAAACCTAGATAAATGTGTCCTATTAAGCGCAAATCCAGTCATTTCTGCGAAGAGCTAAAGCCGCTTTGCAGGACATGGAGGCGCCAGCGGATGCGCTTCTGTCGTCTCAACAGGAACGCTTCACAAAAATAAACCTTAACTCAGCGAATACATACCTCACAGACATGATACATATATCTATAAAAAACTTTAAATTATAAATTAACGAAATAAAGCAAATCGAAAACAAAAACGCTTTCATTATGTAATCTGTGAAGATGCATTTCTCTCTAAAGCTGCATCCAAAGAGGAGATGGCGAGTCAGGATCGGCAACTTCATCCTTGCGACACTGACTCTGACCCCCGACACATTCATGGTTAGCCTATTGTGTGGGCTTGACCGAGGACCTGTTCCATTTGCACAGGCCTCTAGCGGGATATATCAACCAGTATCCTAATATCATTGCCAGTAAGTTCAGGAATGAATGGTATGCGATTTATGACAGAATAGTCCCACAACTGATCGTTCATTTTTTCCTCACGTGTCTCACCTTTAGTAACAACGAATCAAAACGGATACATTTCAAGTGACACGGTATTTGACTGCGTTGGTGCGTTGCATTATGGTATGGCATTGTTTTGATGCTTATCCGAAAAAAGAATTTTTCTTTTGCTTTTTTTCCCCTATTTTTTTTTTCTTGTCCCCCCCTGCTCAAGAGTCAAATGTCGCCCATGGGTAGGGCAACGTCTTTAGTACCATATTAAACCATAAAATGACTGCAAAGCATGGTTTACAGTTCAGATACAGGTTTCCACAAAAAAAAAAACAAAAGGTTTTATAAAATGATAAGCTTCACATTTTAGCCTGAAACCATTTTTAAGAAGAGGGATTATTACGTCGTTATTATAACATTTTTAAATTAATTAAAATAATATAAATATATCTTAGTGTCTTAATTTTTTAGATTTTTATAATGCATTAGCTTCTTGTTGCTCACCGGTTCAAAATTACAACTGTTTGCTGTGTAAAAATGCATTGATTTTTCACATTGATCTGCAGATGGGCTTACTGAAAATGCAAATAAATTCTCTGCCAGCTGGTGGCACTTTTGAAATGGCAGAATACAGCAAAAAATACACAAAGCAGTGCAGCATCTGACTTTGAAATGTGCAGTGCTAATATTCATTAAATTAAATCATAATCTTTTGAACTTTAATTGTCACATTAAGTCATACTGCAATTCTTGTCTTGTCTTTCAAGTTTATTTATGATGACATCACCAATCAAGGTTATTTAAGCCAAATTCTTGGCGTGCTGGACACACATAATTCACAACTGGTTGAACAAAGAATGTTCTCATTAATGAAATTCAGTATTTCATTCCTGCTTTTTCAGAGAACAGGGTTACAGTCAAATAACCCCCGAGACAAACTGCTACAAGAACACAACAAGAACAACATTGGCTGGGCAGGCTACTCAAGTGAAATAGAGTATTGTAGAGGTCTCGGCATAACCGCACACAGAAATCTGCACATTTAGTGTGCAAAATGAAAAACCAAATGCCAAATTTGAAACAAGTTATTAACAACTCTTTTAATGGCCATGTCAAACAAGAGAACAATGAGTCTCTTACCTCCCCAAGTGAGTAGTATCTGCGTGGAATCTGAGAGTCAGGATAGATGTTCTCCAGGTACCATGAGAAGGGTTTACACTTCAAAGATTCCCTCAAAGCCTTCCGAACAGAAACATCCCCATAATCCACCCGAACCACACCTGGAGAAACACACACAATCAACATCCATAAAAGTAACGTAAATGTGAATGCATGACACATTAATGTAAGTCGCTTGGGACAATATCGTCTGATAAATGAATAGATGTATATAACCCAGCTACAAACATGACCCAGGGAAAAAAAAATGATAAGATAGAAGAGGACATATATAGAGATAATGACTTCACACAAGCATCTGGAAGATCTTGATCCATATCCAATCTCAAGTAAACATGTCATATTTCAACAATCTAGGACCATAAAAAGGAGCCAGCACAAATTAAGAACATATTTGATACAGATTAATATGTTTATACAAAAGGTTGTATTAACAGGATTAATTAAATTGAAGGCTAATCATGAATGCAGTGACACAAAAAAACAAAAACAGACCAGAGAGAGATTCCAAGAGAAAGTATGTGAAACAGTGTGTCATTTGCTTACGAAGCAATAAACTGATTTAAAACGTGATAAAGATATTGTGAATAGCTAAAATGTTAGAAATGCTCAATTATATTTGTTTTCAAAGTAGTCTTTGTGGTTACAATTTATTTTAAGGTCCAAATCTCGCAATTAATAAACCATTAACTATGACTTTTGCCTCAATAAACCCCTAATTTGCTGCTTATTAATAATTAGTAAGGTCATTGTTAAGTTTAGGTTTAGGTAGGATTAACGATGTGCAATAAGGTCGTACAGAATATATTATAGCAGACAATGTCATTAATAATTTTATGTCATTTTAATATAGAAAGAACTGCATCTTTTAATTTGAAAGAACTGCATCTTTCACTACAGACACTAGAGGGAGCTTTAACATCACTTTTCATTACTTTTCTGCAGAAAGTGCTTAATTATAGAAAATGTTAAATATGTATAATCACATACAAAACCATCAGCAACCACATTTTAATTCTCAGTTTTTCATTTCAATTCATATTAAACAAACATGCAGATTTTGGGATGATATAGATGGGTGGTCTCTTCTACAGTATGTGTGTGTGACATTGCAGAGGGGGTATGATACATCTGCATGACACACACACAGAGCTGCTGACATCCCAGAGGCCTCAGTGATCAGAGCACACACCGACAGCTGAAGGGTCAAGCATTTGTGTCTTTCTGCTGAGTGTTGACTTTCTGCAGTTCTTCCTCAGTCTAGCGTTTTCTCTCTTTATGTCCGTCTTGATATTTTCAGTTGTGTTTTGTGACCTCTTCTTTCTCTCTGTCTCTCTTTGTCTGTGGTGCAGATGATAAATGATCTTGTGTGTTTCAGTAGACGCCTTGGGGCAGAGATGCTCTCAGATGTGATCACTGGATCTAAGATATGTGCTACTGTGTCCCCTGTTATATCTCTCCCCTCTAAGCTCAGTCCACATTTACAAGAATAGTTCATGCAAAACTTTCACTTACTCTTGTTGTTCTCAACACATATACGTTTCTTTCTAGGAAAATTAATGTTACTGCTGCTTGAAAATTCAAAAAGAGATTTTTCTGTGAATAATGACTTATACTTCATTTTGTTCTTTACCCAAAGCTACCATATGGGTTCAGAAAACGTTGCAATATCAATATTGTCCATGAATCATAAGAACTACTTAAATACTACAGTGCTGTGTGTTCTTTCCAAGAGTGTAAATTAAAGGTCTTAATGGATATATTTGTACAAACATTTGACAGGTGCCTCAAATGTAGGTCGGGTCCGATAGTAGTCTAGGGTCTCTGGTAATTTTAAATATGTGCTTTAGACACGAGAAGACCTAAGATGATGTACAACATATTCCCCCATATTTTGGACAAAAAGTATAGGCCACACTATCTAGCAACATGGGGCAAAATTTAATTTAAAGAATTAATTTTATGTACAAACAAGCTAAGAGATTTGAGGTGGGCATAACTGTTAATAAGACATAATTTTACATAATTTACATCTTTACATTTTTGTAATTTCTAATTTGACATTTGACTCGGATTGTGTTTTTTCTTTAAAAAAAAATAGTGATTTTAATTAATTTAATTAATTAATTTAATTAATGATACTGGTGTGCGTACCAATGATGTGCAGTCAATGTAAACTGTTGAATATCTGAGCTATTCGAGTGCAGTGATTTGCTTATTAAATTTAATATAAGAATTTTCCTGTCAACTAAGGTGCGACATAAGACAGAGCAGAAAAACAATGTAGCATACTGTTGCCAGATAACGAATACAGAAAAAAAAAGAAAAAAAAAAATGTCTAAATGCAAAAAAAAACCAAAAAACATTACATTAATAAAAACATTACATTATCTGGCAATATGGGTCAAAAACGTATTTAAAATAAATGTTACGAAAAAAAGAATCAGAGAATAAATTTCATCTACAAATAATTTAGGAAGAAACCTAGTTGAAAATGTCTCCACTTGCCACTGGCATGCAGGGCTGCAGATTGTGCAAATGTCACTGCTTTTTCTTTCAGATCCTGCCAGGTTTGGGAAAATTGCCATCTAATTTTATCAGGTCTGTCTCGGGTCAGGCTTCCTTTTTAAAAATGTATTTATGCATGCCAGGTTCAGTCAAAACGTGATTCTGGATGGATCATGTCAGGTACAGATCTTTGGACTAGAAGATTTTACACAAAAGATGTCTAGTGTGAATATTGTTCTAAACATCTGCTTGCGTATCCGATGCACTGAATACAGAAAGTTTTCAACATTTGAAATGCTTTCGAGTAGATAAATGATGACAGTGCCACAAATCTCTTTATAAAAAAAAAACAAACAACAAAAAACTTAGTCTTTCTCTCCAGAACAGTCACTGCTCTAGACTCTTGACATACCAGACCACACTATTTATTCATCATACAGACACACACACGCACACACACACACACACACACACACACACACACTCACACATACTTCAGTCCACACAACACAGCACCACTGGGACGTTTTTTTCAGGAACAGTTCCCCTCCTGTGCTCCACATTACTGCAAAGTTCCTCCTGAATCTTTCCCTCTCAAGTGAACTGACAGAGGTTTCAGTAAAGGCTAATCTCATTATTGTCCTTGTACAGGATACTGAGGCTTTCTAACCCCACTATAGCACTACATTTCCCAGGTCTCCCTAGGGGCGAGATGCAGATAAGAAAAGCAGAACGTTCATGAATACGTGAGCAGCGGAGCAGAACTCAGACACTTAACACAATACCAGGTATGAATAAAAGATGGAAAATCTCTCATCAGGGTGAAATATCTGTACCGCTGATCTGCGCCAGCAGAACTGCTCGCGGACTGTCATGAAAACATCCATATCAGCAAATATGAGCAAGACAGATGGATGTAAAACTGTTTTAGGGGGATGTGGCACAGTAACGGCTCTTAAAGTTGAATGGGGATTAAATATTGATGTTTCGTGGTAGGAATAAAAGGAAAACTGTCCTTTGTGGGGGAAAAAAATCACTGGAAAGGTTGTGGAACACAATATGTGTAGCCAGTGTGCAAAAAATATGTCTTGCTGTAAAAGGTGAGAGAATTAAGAGAATTGAAAAACTAAAAAAAATTTTTTTTTTCTTTTTTTTTGCATTACTTTCATTTAAATTACTATACAAATTATATTATACATATATTATACATATTAAATTAGTTGACTTGACTTGGTAAATGTTAATTTCAGACCTTGAGAGTAACTAAACCTGAACATACATAAGTAAATATGAAACTGCATATAACGATGTACTCAAGTCCTACTCAAGTGGATCAAAACACTAAATCTTTTAGGTTTAACTAACCGCATTTAAAATTAATTGAAACTATAATACATTTTCAACAAATAACATGCAACAAGTGTTCGAAAACATTACATTTAGTTCACATTTGACTATATTTTTTTAAAGTATATTATTTCTGAAATAGCTACTAAAAGAAAGTTAAATTGTGTTTTTTACAAGCATATTTAACGTGAGCCAGTGAAAGAGAAGAAGAAAAGGTACAAAAAGGAAACAGGAAGACAAGAGGATGTGTGGAACTGGATTTGAAAAAATTTAGTGTGCTACAACTCCCTATTGCCTGCATAAGCAGAGATAAAGAAGGCAAATGACAGATCACAGCAATGGTCCAGGAGGCCAAACGATAAGATAATTGCAGCCTTTCAAAACAACTATGACCACAGATGCAAATCAACATGCTATTTATAGAAAACCCTGCATCTCTGTAAAGACGACCATACCTCATTGTGACACTAATGAAGACCTGTGAGAACATGGTTTTCACTTTAATGAGCCATATTCCACATTCACCAGTTCACTAGAGCTAAAAAACTGGCTTGGTACAATTGGCGTCATCTAAATTTCACTTTCACCCTTTCATGTTATATTTAGTTACAAAGATTTGCTTGAAAGTAGTCATAACAACCACAATTACAGCTCCAAAGATAATGTGATGGACCATCTCGAGTGTTAATTACAGATTTCCTGTTAAAAATTACCTGGTGAGATGATGTAGAAGAAATCTTTGAACTCATCCATCCAGACTTCAGCCAATCGTCTGTTGTTCTTGTTGATCACCTGACCAGTTCCACCAGGGAAGCTGTATGGTGTGGCCTTCCGGAACACATGTCCAACATGAGAGCATGTGACTATCTCTAGAGATCCTCCACACTGCCAGATCTATTTTCACACATACAAATGAAATCAGAATCAACAAGGACCTTTAAAACTTGGCCACATACAATAAAAAGAGCATTCCAGAGTGTATTTATGAATATAATATAATATAATTTTTCTGAACTATTGTGGAGCTCTCACCCTAAAAGACATCTCTAGATTTTCCCCTCCCCATATGTCCATGCCTGAATCATAGGTGCCAATCTCTTCAAAATAAGTTCTGTCAATAGAGAACAGACCTCCTGCCATTGTGGGAGTTCTGTGGAAAAAATTCAAACAAAACTTCAGCATTAAACATGTTTTTTATATACATATGTATGTATCAACCATCAATAGCTAGGTTAAGTGATGTGAACCACTGTAATCTGTGTAAGAGAATCCTTTGATCAATAACCTTTATAGGGGTGTAATGATACATCAATAAGGATTGATAAATATCAATCAAATGACCTTGAATATAATGTATAGCTATATATCCACAGAGGAGATTAAAATTAGAGAACAACCTATAATTTCCTAACTTTCAAGATCACTGCTTAGTTCTATTTGAAGGTATCCTAACAGGAGTAGCAGTTTTTTGTATTGTGAAGCACAGTATAAAAATTTTAAAAGAGATATTTGAAAAAAGAACTCTGCTCAAAATAAGAGAACAGTTATAGATACCTCCAAGTTATTGGTGTTAATCGGGCACTTGGTGCTAATTTCCTTAATTATATGACAAACCCTATTTAACTGCTTTAAATTTAACTGTTTGCAGAGATAACAAGATGGCTCTAAGGTGACTGAAAAAAGGAGGTTGTCCAGATGAAGGCCAAAGGGATGACATGTTCAGCCATTGCAAGAGAAGTTGATCATTCCAAGTCTGTGATTTCTCACAGGTTTACAATGACACTAATTAATGCAAGACCCCCAAAAAGACTGGTCATCCACATAAGACAAATGCATGAGAAGACATGATAATGCAGAGACTCTCAATAGCAAATCGGTTCAACACTGCAGCTAAAAATGCTCGCCAGTTCAGTGCTATACAGTGCTGATCTGTTTAACCATTAGATTTAGTTCTCTCTAACGATTAGGCCATGACTGCCCCTCATCTCTAATCTCAGAAATGGTCAAAATTTTATCAGTGAACAAAAACTTATACCTAATGCCACCAATCAGTTCTTATACCAAGTGCATTAATATAAATCAAAATGTTTTTATCAGTTCTGAAAACTGACAAAAAGAACCAAATCAAACAAATGAGATAAATATACATATACTGTGACATTTATTTATTCAGGAAGATGTAATTGTGGAAAATGTAAGTGGCAAAAGTATGTGAATCTCGAAGATTCACATATAAGATTCACATAAGATTCCCATAACACATAAGTCCCATTCACGTAAGTCCATCTGTTCAGGGGTGTTTTCAAACAGCAAGATGACTATCAGGTGTTAGTGCCTCCTTGGTTTATTTAAAGGACAGGGATCTATCAAAGTCAGATCAAAGAAGATCTCTGAGGATCTCAGAAAAAGAGTTGTTGTTGCTCATCAGACTGGAAAAGTTTACAAAACAATCTCTAAAGAGTTTGGACTTCACAAATCCACAGTCAGACAGACTGTGTACAAATGGAGGAAATTCAAGACCATTGTTACCCTACCTTGGAGTGGTTGACCAACAGAAATCACTCCAAAAACAAGACATGTAATAGTTTGCAAGGTTGCGAAGGACCCCAGGGTAACTTCTAAGCAACTAAAGGCCTTTCTCACACTGGCTAATGTTAATGTTCATGAGTCCACCATCAGTAGAAAACTGAACAATCATAGTATGCATGGCAGAGTTGCAAGAAGAAAGCCACTGCTCTCCAAAAAGAACATCTGCAGTTTGCTAAAGATCATGTGGACAAGCCAGAGGACTACTGGAGAAAGGACTAATAGACTGATGAGGACTGATGAGGCAAAAAATTCAGCAAAAGAACCTTATCCCATGTCTGAAACATGGTGGTGGTAGTAGCATGGTTTGGGCCTGTTTTGCTGCATCTGGGCCAGGATGGCTTGCCAACATTGATTGAACAATGAATTCTGAATTATACCAGCTAATTCTAAAGAAAAATGTCAGGACTGGACGAGAACTAAATCGCAAGAGAAAGTGGGTCATGCAGTGAGACAACGACCCAAAGAACACAAGTCATTCTACCAAAGAATGGTTAAGAAGAGCAACGTTAATGTTTTGGAATTGCCAAATCAAAGTCTATACATTAATCCAATTGAAATACTGTGGAAGGACCTGAAGCAAACAGTTCATAGCAGGAAACCCACCAACATCATTTGAATGATCACTTGAACATCAGTTGAAGTGGTTGTTGTTGTTTTTTTAATAAATGTCTATACATTTTTTTAACAATACCTTTTTTTTCTTTAAAATTCTGTAGCCCATATCCTAATGTAGAGAGAAAACTGACAGACTTGATCTGACTTTTGTCATTGCTTGTCCCACTGAACAAGCCAATGATGAGCTGTCATCAGATGACTGATGATTTCATGCATGACTGAAGGTTTTATTGTTATTATTTCGGATGAATTTATGAGTTGTGATAAAAAATGTAACTGTGTAAAAAACAATATCGACTGCAGGTCTCTAAAGCTAAACAAATCGTAATCATATCACAATTTGTTTCAAGGTCCAATTCACAAGCCTTTTTTTTTTTTTTTTAACACTGACAAATGCATTGGCTTTGCATTTCATGTTTGAAAGATATATGAAAAGTAAAATTAGTTCAGTTTAAAAGATTCCTTAAAAATTATCAGGCTAATGAAAGAACTGGTTTAAACATTTGACAATATTAGATGCAAGATTCGCATCTTAATGATAATGTAACTGGCAGTGCTGCAGTGACAACAACTAAACCATTGTGCCGCCTACATCACATTCTGTCTGCTCAATTAACCAAGAAAAATCAGCCATTACGTAAAGGTTTTGAATTATTTGGAACAAAACCTCTATGTCTTTAGCACTGTAATGAACGGTGTATGTGTGTGAAAGAAACAATATAGCACAGAAGATTTCATGGTTCATTCTCACTGTCATTTGTAAATAATTAACAGAATACTGTACCTCATTTACATAAATAAAACTCAAATTTTATTACCTAACAGGAAGGGTTCTGTCTCCCTTGCGTCGGTCCATCTCTCTCTGTGGAACTGGATACCATCTGAAGTTGAGTTTCCAGTTGAATCCCCCATAGGTCATATCTGAGCCGGCCATGTACTCAAATGTCTCATCACTGATGACATCAATGATTGGACAAACCACAGCCCTCCTAGAATGACAAACAAAAATAACCCATTCACCTTCACACAAGTGTTGCAGTGGAAAACCAGGTATTTTGACAAGAATTACTTCTTCTTTTTTATATTAAATTACAGCCATATACAAACAATCATTACAAACAAAACATGAGAAAGCTAAGAAAAAAAATGGAGGGAAAAAAGAGAATAGTTTCAACCTTCCCTCTCTGCCAAATAAAATACATGCTTTTTTGGTTTACTTTAAGACAGGGGCACACCCATCACTTTAGAAATGTAGTGTAATACTATTAATACTATTAGTGTAATACTAAGTTTAGTGTAATACTATTTTTCCTGTTCTATTCTATTCTATTCTATTCTATTCTATTCTATTCTATTGCCACCCGAACCACTCTACTGCAAAAATCTAATTAAATTGAACTGACAATCGTGTCACAGTAAGGAGACCTTATATTAATCGAACAATAACATGCAATAAACATTAACTGTCAATTAGTTGAGTATTATTTACATTTGGATTTTTAATATATGTCCAAATGCAAAACTTAATAAAAACATGTTAATAAAAACTTAATGAAATAATAAAAACTTTGTGTAAAACATTGTGTCTGAAAACACAATTCTAAGCAACTAGGGATTGTGCAACCCTGTTTATATATGGCAAAACAGGCATCTAGTGGTGAAACAGTGGTATTGCATTGAATTTATAAAGAAAGAAAGTAAGAGAGAAAACTGAAATTTTTTGCACTGATTTTTGCTGCTTTTAGCTCATTGTTACTTCCCTGAATATTGGATAAAGCACAGATATGACCAAGTGCAGGTATGACATGTAAGTAATGCACTGTTGTGGAAACATCAGGTCAGGTCATGTCTAGATTATGTATATTTTAGTTTGTCTCATTGAATTTGAAAGATTTATCCACCTGTTTCCGAGGAGTGCTACTGTAAAAAATAATGTGGGTACAACTTTCGGTGAGGTGGCAGTAGTAGTACCAATGGTATTTTGTGTGCTAATTAGCGAGAGGCAAAGTGTTTTTCAGATTATTGTTTACCTTGTAAAGTTGCAAACCCTTATGAGAGATGTCGTTACGGTGCTCAGGGACATATGTTGTTCAAAACTGTGCTCGCACATCGTTAGAAAGTTTAAATCACTAAATCTTGAATGACCGTTAACTAGTAATGTGAGATTTGAACCGAGGCACTGGAGCTTGTGTTAAGGGGTGTGCCAGATGAAGCCTCGATTCGAGGCTTTTGTTGTTAACGTAGAAATCACGAAACCAGTGACAAATGAAGCCTCACTTTCGCTCCAGTCCCATGCAAGATTCACTGTCAGTTCTAACCCCCAGATCCTACTTATTCATTTAGATTTTTTAAATACCCAGTCATATAAGTAATATTAAAAATACAAATTATTTCAGAAAAATTAAATATTTGCCATATGAACTTCATGTGTACATTATTCTTCTATTACATAATATAGATATATTTATATTCAATGCCACAGTTTAATGAGTAAATTAATTTATCAGAGACAGAAATTCAACAAACATACACACTGTTAGACTTATATTTGTGCACGTAATATAAGTCAATCTGTGAAATGTGTGGTGAATGTTTCGTCCAACGGTGTTTCTTTCACATGTTTCTGGCTGCTTTATTTATTATTCTCGCGCTGTTTTCAACACACTTAAAGCTTTGAATCTTTTCCTGAAACAGTCAGATGAAATGTCAGTGTTTTACGAGGCTTCATTTGCCCATCACTACTGTCAGCTATTGAATAAATAAGTGTTACGTCCCGCTTTACTTCGAACCGGAAGACGCTCCCACTTTTGATGCAAGGGCTCATGAGGCGTAGGAAACTTGTGGATACGTACAGTAAAAATCTCAACATGAACAAACTTGTCCAATGAAAAAGTGGTAGGGTGGGGGGACAAATCAAATTGTCATACCATCCTAAGATCCTGGATTTGGGTGAATTTCAGGTTTAAATGGGAAGCTTTAGCTAGGTAATACACTTACAACTCATTTAACTCTATAACGGCCCAAAATGGCTGTGCATCAGGTGAACTTGTCTGGGTTTATTTTGCAGTAACGCCCAGAGGAAAATAGAAACAGTCCACAATGTAGCTCATGCTTCCAGAATGTTAATTGGATAAACACCTCCAGCTTCAGCACCACTAGACAATTCTGATCAATACAAACTCAATACATGGACTGCATAATCCTATACACATCTAAATGACCAACATATCCCTTACTGCTCTTTGATTCAGCCAGATGGGGAAATAAAAATCCTTAAAGCATGCACCACAAAGCACATGCTCTCACAGATATAGGTTTCCTGTATCAAAGCACAGATGCACCTGAGCATGAGGCAGACTGAGACTAAGAACATAAGTGTGCTTGTAAGAGTAACAAGATATTCTTAGTAATGTAATTCCCAATCTGTGTTCTATACCTGAATCTGTGTGAACGTAATAAAGATCCCTTTACAAATGGAGGACACGTCACACTTACTGACAGATAACAGGATTATACTTTGAGGAACCATGAACCAAAGCAGCTGGAAAAGTAAGCATTCCAAGCAATGTATAAGCAGTAGAGGAAGTTTATTAAGTCGAAAACTGGCTTTAATTTAATAGTGCATAAATGTTTCTGCAGAGTTTTACCTAAACATCCCAAAATTTACCCAAACATTTTCACAATTTTTGCTACACTGAATCACAGACAACATCACCACTGCATGTGTAAGTATCTTGGTAGTGATGCAGTTTTGTTAACCTGGAGTGCAAAATGGCTTAAAATAATATAAAATTAGACAAAACAAATTTTTAAATAAGCTAAAATAGCTAAAAAATCAAGATGCAAGCTGACATCAGATTTTTCTTGTAATTCATTCCCTCAACTACTTCCATTTTAAATTTACATAAATTAAAAAAAATACTATAATACTATAATACCCAAATGACTGAAAAAGTCAAGTAAATAAAATAAATGGTAATAAAAATGTGTAAACTCTGGAACTGGGACTGAATTACTGAATTACAATTATTTTAATATATTCTTATGGTAAATACTATGAGAAAGGAAATGCAAAAATAAGTTGTCTTATAAACATTCTCAAGACAATATTCACTCTCTATAAAATGTATAGTTCGGGGCTCAGGAATATATTGTGCACACATAGTCAAGCACACTCACCTGTCCTCTTTGATGCGGGCCAGCAGTGGCTCTAGCCACCCTATAGTGCACTCACAGTGGGCGTCCAGGAAGGTGATGACCTGTCCTCGTGTAGCGGCCGCCCCTCTTAGCCGTGCTCGAATCAAACCGGATCGCTGTTCCATCCTCAAAATTCGCACTGGAACCTCCAGAGTCGCAACATAGTCCTCTAGTTTTTTCTTTAGAAAATCTGCAATTAATCAATTAACCAATCAGTAAAAGCAGGGGTCATCTACACAGATGAGATTATGGTGGCCAGCTTCATATTATTATATTATTTTAATGTTTTCCCACTCTGGTCTCTGAAAATCTGAAAGTCATTTATGGACTAAAAAAACTTCAGAGAAAATATATTGCCAAGATTAACATGAGACTGGAGATATTTTGCTATTAACAGGTATTGTGATACTGAAGGAATAACTCAACATGGAAAGTAATTAAAATGATCAGTTATTGAAATTATTTGATTAGGACCTCTTTCGCTGGCATCATCCACCAGCAGTATCTCGAGCAGCAGGTGCCTGGGCGAGCGGTTTATTGCGCTGTATATGGTTCTTAGAAGTGTACTCCAGGCTTCGTTATGAAACACAATCACAATGCTGGTGTTTGGAAGGTCGTCAGGGTATGTCTTCGTTTTACAGCTAAGGAACACATAAGAACAGATTTTATATGATAAAATTTGTAAAAAGTGTTAAAAAAATAATTTTTGCTTTGCAGAGAACCATGATGTTAATGTTTATCATATCGTAATATCTTAATAACATATAGTCACATTTAGCAAATTAGAGCTGGACAATAATATAAATTACATAACACTATGAACAATCAAGAGATTTGATATTTAGTTTGCAAACTGGATGTACCATATATCCAATTTTAAATATATCACTAAGTGATAACAGTGCACATTCTGCAACAACATTAATGATCAAGTAGTTGAAATGCTATATGGTATATATGGCTTATTGTGGGTCTACTGTATGTATGCGGGTGATTGAAAACACCATTATGGCCTCATTTTGTGCATAGTTTTCAAGGCACATTTGTCCCAATTTGCAAAGATCATCAATACAACATTCAATAATTGTTGATCTCTGATACTGATTCAACACTGATTTCTGTCCATTACTTTTAAATACTGATTGAACCAGACAAGCATAAAATCATTTTTTTTGCCTTTATTAGGGGAGGACAGATCAGAACTGACAGACTGACAGGAAGTTAAGTGGGAGAGAGAGACAGGGTATGGGAGTGGGAAAGGTCCTCGTGTCAGGATTGAACACGGGACACGCGCTGCCCACAAGGCTATTGGCACCGACAGCCATACAAATACTTGATACACACAGACAAGAAGAAAATTTGGGGACACACACCAGCTTCTATCAAATTCCACAACCAAATAATCCATTAAGTTAAAAAATTAGTATGCATATCCTTTAGTGGACATCCTAACATATCCTCTAATAGGACCAACGAGCAGCCAATCAAATTTTAGTGCTTAAAAATGGACAATCCTAATGACTGTTTTGCAGATTATGTGAAACTTAGCATGTGTACCCATTTTTGTGAAAATCTTTATCTTGAGGTGATATTTATTTTATCAGTGGCTAGCAGCTGAGTGTCACTAGGAGATCCTAAATAAAGCATGAAGCTGCTTTGAAGATGGAGTGAGCTGAAAAAACAGAGAATGGCAGAGGGAATGAAAAGAGATAGGGGGATAAATGAGCAGCAGAGAAGGAGGTTTATAGCTCTGCTTCTCTTTGTGTGTACAGACAGGACAGGGGGAAAAGGGCACAAACTGGAGGCAGATTACAGATGACGGCATGCAGCATCTAACTATGAATATCACCCAACTGAGAGCCACAGGAGATTTCCGCTGTAAGCAGTGAGTGAATGGGACAAATAATAGTGCTGATGGGTTTTTACAGCAATATTACACCAATGTTGTTTCTCTGGGAGAAAAATTTATTTAATCTCACCCCAAGTTGTCCTATTTTTTAATCTATCTATCTATCTATCTATATATCTATCTGTCTGTCTATCTGTCTGTCTGTCTATCTATCTAAAATACTCCTTAGTAGTGTTTGCAGTGGGGAAACATCACTAATACTGTTGCTCATAGCTGTGGTTAGTGATTTGAAAAAAACAAAAAAAAAAAAACAAAAAACTCCAAAGTATTAAGCTTAAGCATGTAACTGTGATATATGTACATTAATGTTTCCCTAAATCATGCAGCTTGTTGGCTACTTTTGTAACTGACATTTTTAACAGTTTTGTCATCCAGGTCATGTCATTGATTTTGCCTGGTGGATCATAAAATGGTAAAAATATTTCATACATTTAAATGAAAGATTATAAATACTCAGTCATACTATATGTAAATACCAGGATATCTAGACTTGGAGGTGGGGTCTTTACCACCTACAGTACTTACCATCTATAACACACAAGCAACACATAATAACAAGCTTAAAAATCGGCAGAATATAACAGCTAATTTATTTAATGTGTTAGGTTTTCGCATAGGCAAACTGACATTTTCAGGAAATATAAAAATCTAGTTGCTTTTATAGTGGAGTTATCTGAAGCATTTAACTGTCACACAAACCATTTCCTCAAGGCTTTAAAACTGCCTCAAAGCATTAAGCATTAAAACAAATTAGAAGACATGGAAGGAAATACCAGGTCTTTGGTAAAATGCAAAGTAACTGTTTCTTCCAAGAGAAACACATCAGTGAATGCAGGGAGGGAAGAAGCGGGTTCTGGCCTTCAGTGTGCTGAATGGTGGCATAACTCAACCACACCAGATGAATGTGGCATGTTTTGCTCTAACCGCTCTCTGGGATTTCATTATGTAACTCGAATGGCTCTATAGATTGCATAAACAAAGACCTTATTCTCTGAGACAGTAACCAAAGAGTATGTTTTAATCTTTACCACCTATTCTTGTGAAATTGTATTTAAAATACAATTTTAACACAAATCATTTCAGTCTAAATTCTCATTAATGGACAGACAGACAGATGCTTTCCATATTTTAAATGGATGTATTGACCGGAGAATAAATCCAGACTTTCATGTTTTTGCTTATTCTGTCATCTCACAATAAAACTTGTGCTGGGCTTGTGCATTTGTGATTGATACTCGTCTGTAATACATTAGCTCAACTAAGAACAACACTCAACTAACACCAACACAACTAACAAATTGTCAGTTCATAGTCTTGCCCTTCTCCTAGAGAAATTGCTACAGTAGCTTTCAAACATGTCTGTAAAAACCACAAAACTTGTACCACTGCAATGACAAATACCATACTGCATTCATAAGAGTCAGAAAATATAAACTTTTCTGTGTGTGTGGGTATGTGGGTGTGTTTGTGTTCTTCAACCTTCTTTAGCCTGCTGCTTTTACTGTGGATACGATGCAAACTAAATCACTTTCTAGACAGAACAGCAGCTTGTGAAACAATACCTTGCATTTATCATAACATCTGTGAAGTTGAAATGACATTCATAAGGCCCTGATATATAAGCACAAGTATTTTAAGTATTAAGTATTTAGGTAACAGGTGTGACATAATTTTAAACAAAATCTGGCTACAGCAAAGTTTGTCTGGAGTTCTTTTTACTGGTTCGAAACAGCTGACCAGCACACTTTTACAGAAAAGTTTGTGCTGGCTGTTAAACACCTTCAACAAGTATGTAAAAAAAAAAAAAAACGTCTCTGATCCATTGGGCTCATGAGAGGGAAAAAAAATCACCTAAAAATTGCATTTTTACTGAAACTGGTCCTTGAGGCACATTTATTTCCCATGAGAACAGGGATTCTCATGTGAAAATTTAAGTTTCTAATTTAAACAGAGTATGGGGCTGATGGAAAATTTAACCATTAATTTCTAACCACACATGATATTTATCCCATAAATACAGAAAATGCTAGCCACAGAACCATTAGTACTTTGTTTTAGTTTTCACTATGAGGATAACAAATTATTGCTTAAATAAAAAAAGTATATTTTTGTTTGTGTTTCTTATCATTGTCTTTCTAATAAATGCTGATTTGTGTTGTTGAGATTGCCGTGGCTGCTGATTGGATCCTGTGAATAGTGTCATTAATGTGATCATGGAGCATCTGTCTAAACAGAAACACACACACTCACCCGTCCAGCCTGACATCTGGTAGACTCCTGTTGAGTGCAATCATGTCACTGGCCATCAGGTTGAACTGATTGATTTTAAAGAGCTCTTTCATCTTCTCCTGCTCTTCTTTGGGAATTATCACAGCCTTCCCCATTTCACCTGGAGCCTCATGGGTGCGGGACATCACCGCTGGAACACAGAAAGCAGGACGACACTCAGTGCAGAGTATTTATAACAATTGCATAGTACTCTTTTTAAACCATGCACCCATATATGTATTACACACACTTTCTCTCATTTCGGTTTGTTAGAAAAGTGTCAGCTTTGACATCTAAAAAGGTGTAATGTGCAATTCTATTTCAGCTGACGTTACAAACCCTTCTCCAACCACCTGTCATACAGACATTCATTTTCAGCCATTTGATTAATTCCAAGTGTATAAAATGTTAAAAATTCCCAGTGTATTAAAATGTAATTATTTCTTGTTGAGCAACCTGTTTCACTTGGAAGTTAATATTTGCAATTTACTTCACATATGGAAATAAGACTGGTTGCATATTGAATTAAGTATAAGATAAAGAGATTACAAATTAAAATAACTATACTATAAATGAATATGAATAAATGAATTAATATAGAAATTAATATAAATAATCTTAAAATGAATAATAATATGTAACAAATTAAAATGAAGGTCAGAAAAGCACTACAACACACACTGCCCATTTGACTGAGATATCTGTATGGTGTTGTTCGAATTAAAGACAAACCAGATTTTCAGCTGCAGCAAAAACCCGTCTAAACTGGCAGCAGTGTTCTGAACCATTGATCCATGTTATAGGATCTGTCAACACAGACATTTTCTGTCCTTGGAATTTGACTTAACACTGTTATCAAACAGATACTACAAAGACAGCAAGCAAATCAACATGAACACTGTCAGGCAAAAACACAATCAACATTTTTTACATTTTTACATTTTTGACATAGAAACAAAGGACTGTGAAGTCTCATATTTGTAACAATAGTCCAAAAATCTTTTGTTGTGTCATAGGTTTAAGGTGAGCAAAAATATGCAATTTGATGGCAATGCTGATATATATATATATTTTTCAAACATAATACAGTTGGCTTTATAGGGTTAATCCTACATTTGCCCTATAGTACTAATGATGCACTTCTAAAATACTAAAGTAGCACACGTCTGCAAGGACTCATCTCAAGGACTTTCAAGCTTCTACAGACTGCCAGTCTAGGAAATAACATTTATAAAAATAAACAGAAGAACAAATTAATCAATTAAACCACCAACAGATAAGATTTCTTGAAGAAAATGTAATTAATTTTGCCCTTGCAAAACTCACCGTCACAATGCTAGGATGGGATCTAAGAGACTTTTATTATATAATATTATTAGAGATTGTTCTCCGTCCCCTATATTTATCACCGTCTCCCTCTATAAACCTACAGTCTGAGTTCTCCCAGAGCCATAGGTTCATCTGCGGCTGACAAGGTTAAGAGGGTTCAATTCAAACCTCTCACAGCCAATCACAGGCCACATTAATGGCTTGTTTGATTTGATGGGTTTCTCTGTTATGAGGCCAGGGTGAACCTAGTTTTGCGAGAGCAAGTTTAGGCAAGATTACCCTGCTTTATGCATACTGACTGAGAACTGCACATGATACAGTGTGCAGCAAAACACGCCAACATATGAGGGAGTGCTGTGACTGCAGTATGACAAAGAGCAACTCATCAAGGTCTCTCACAATACCGGCAAAATTGAAACTCTGCAACACTGCTTCTTAACGTCTCTCTTCAACCTTCACAGTATTTCAAAGCAGAACACCGGGGGATTTGATATACCCTCATACACTGCTGTCTTACTTAGCTGCTTAGTCCAAAAATAGCATCCATTTGGGCACAAGGACAGCCCATAATATCATGTCATTGAAATAAATCTGGAAGCATTGTCCCATTATGGACACTCACTCTGCTCCAAAACCTACTGAGCTGCCTCTGTAAGCAGTATTTTAAGGCATCAGAGTCACAATCCCAATGCAACAGCCACCATGTTTTGGACAAATTTCAAGGCAGCAGTGCTTGAAGACAATGTGTACTGCATCACGTTATTAATAATACTGCTACCAAAAATAGTAATAATAAATTGATCCAAGATATCAGATATAGTGGAAGAATGTTCCAAGTCAATAAGCTATTAAGGTTAAGGTTGAGTTAAGGCTGGAAAACACTAGATGAATGGAAACATATTATAAAACACTAAACATCAAACACTTTATGAATTTGCATAATTTATAGGAGGAGAGCATTAAAATAAATCACACAAGGTGACTGTGTCATTATTTAATGCCCCAAAAAGACATGTCTAGGAATAGTTCACCCAAAAATTTAAATTCTGTCATTAATTACTCACCCTCACATCGTTGTTAACCATTCTCTTCCGTGTCATTCTTCAACGTGCATTCATGAGATTACCATGACGAATACATGTGGTGCTACTGACGCAGGAGCCGGCATTTTGACGTAGAACCTGGATTCGCTGCACCTTGTTTACAAGCAGAGGAATGCACAGGCATGCATCGTGGTACTCTCGTAAACAAGCGGCAATGTTATTTTTGTTTTCTTTTTGCATAAAAAGTATTCTCATAGCTACATAACATTACGGTTCAACCACTGATGTCACATGGACTATTTTACCAATGTCCTTACTACCTTTTTTGGCCTTAAATGTGTCATTTATTTTGCTGTCTATGCAGGGTCAGAAAGCTCTTGGATTTCATCAAAAATGTCACATAATTTGTGTTCTGAAGACGAACAAAGGTTCCTCTTACGGGTTTGGAATGCCATGATGTCTGAGACTTTACATATCATACATTACATGGTTTTTGTGAACTTTCAGACTGTGCAAAATCTGCAAACTCACTCTAACTTTGAGCAACTAGCACTGACTCGTCCAGACTGCAAATCACAGCAAAAGTCTTGGCAAAAGTTGCATAGTGTATTCCAGCCTTTAGGAAGCTGCCTTAGAAAGGAACTGCAGATAGGCAGCTCATTACGTTTTAGAACGGAGCCTAACGGAGCCATCTTTTAAAAGAGGTTCCCTGCAGTTATTCTTAAAGATGTATAAAAGAGCATTACATAATTAATGTCCACTAAGTACCATTTCTTTTGTTTTATTAGAATGTAAAGCTGTGTTGCATCATCAGTTTAAAATGCAGTCTGGGAAGAGGGAGATGTATACTTAATGATGTGGCAATTAAGACAGAGAAGCAACAGTTCTCCATTGCATTACTGCATTGATCCCAGTACGGTATTTATTTAGCAAAACACTCCATATTGAAAGTAGCCTCTTTGCTCTCTTTAAGGTTGCTGTTAAGTGATACATCTACTACAGTCATTCAGCGAGAGAACAACAGAACAATTGGCTGCATAGTAAAGCTAAAAATAAGCTAAAAAAAAAAAAAACAGACTACAAGCCAAATGATCTTTCCTAGATAGGATATTTGAAGATCTGTCTCCAGTAGATAGAATTGTGCATATGCAAGAAGTGTGGTGCTGCACAGCAGGACTGCAGGTCCAAGAAGACTGAATCTATTTTTGCTACACAAAGCAAAACCTTGCCAGATTCACATTCATCTATTTTTGATAAAACTAAACACACTTTTATCTCCACTGACTTGATGTTATACTTGGAAAGTGTTGCACAATGTGCCAGAAGCAATGTAATATAATTTTGCCGAAATTATGCCACAGGCACACTGTCCTCATGAGCTTGGGTTGCTGTTTTGTCTTTGCATCAACTAGAACATCCAAATAATCAGCTGAAAACACTTAGGACACCTTAGCAACTTCACATTTTGTAGTGATGTTAGGGGCATGTCCCTACCAATATCCACCGACAACTGACATCCGTAGCAATAATAATAATAAAAAAAATGTATATGTTGTTGTAATTTTGGTGGCATCTGAAGTTAAAGTAAATATGCAAGAAAACTGCCCTCTTTTAAAGAAGTGCATTGTTGAAATAAATGTATGAAGTAAACTGGTAGCTGGAATATCCACAAAATGTATGCACATTGTTTACCTACGCACATCAAAGTTGAGTTCAACAGTAGGGTGCTGGGCGTGTTTTCTTTGAGAATCTTCATTGGTCCATTACATTTTTAATATTAAAATGAAGTGATGTACAGCATCATTAAGAAGCCCCCACTCCAATTGTTCTGTCTGTAAGTGCTCTCCATACATTATTTATATATACTCTGATGCTGATGTATGAGAGATTTTGACAATTGCAATATAAAATTCAAGTTAAATCTCTTTAAAACTGACTTCCTGTCATCATTAGTCACCTTGGTAGTACCTTATATAGTCCTGTTCCATGATACATACTATGTACTTATTATAACAATTATAATAACTAGGTAATAACTAGGTACTAACCCTGTACCTACCCCTAAACCTAATCTTAACCATGTAGTTACCTTTTATTATACATTACTTTTTTTGGCAGAATGTAATCCATTACTGATTCCAAATTATGCGACATGAATTTTAGTCAGTAACGTAATCCACAACATTACACATTTTAGGTAATATAATCAGATTACTTCCAGATTACTTTTGACCTAACTTGTTTATCACATTGATTTAAACAAGATCGTCTTGTACCATAATGATGTAAAAATGCAAAGAGTGAGAAAACACATTCCTTTCATTGTAATTAACAACATGAAGTGCATTAAACTTTATATTAAAGTTTATAAAGTTTACCTGCAAGCCTTATGACCATTAACCAATGTCAGAGAACCATGAATGTGCAAATGTGATATTTAATTATTAAAACTTTTATTTTAAAATATTAGAGGTATTTAAAGGGGTCATTGATTATGATTTCACTTTTTTTAACTTTTGTAAGTGTGTAATGTTGCTGAGCATAAAAAAAAAAAAAAAACATCTGCAAAGTTACAGCACTAAATGTTCAGTGCAAAGAGAGATATTGTCTTTTATAGAATTGCTGATTGACCACCCCTTTAAAGTTAATATAGTGAAAAGAGGTTCAGATGACAAAAAGTTTGAGAATGTCTGCAAATAAGAAATAATGAGAATTTGAGCATTTTAACACATAATAATACATGGTTAAATAACCTACTGAGTGATAATTCAAATAAAAATGAACGTGTTTAATCAGTAGTTGATGCAATGTTGAAACACTTCTTAAACCTGAAATGATTTATGCAAATCCATTGATCAAATGCTGTGTCACCACCTGAATAATGACAAAACTGGACTTTCTGACTGTATATAAGCAGTAGCCTATTTTAGAAAGTAAAATTTTAAAGATAAAAAAGAGGAATTAGAGAGAAATGATGAATAATTTATTGTTATTGTGTAAATAATACGTAATCATGTAATCAATAAAAAAGTAACTGTAGTCTGATTAAAAGTATTTTAAAATGTAACTAATCAGTTACTACCCAGCTCTGTTTTTTTGGGTAAGTACACTATAAACACACTAAGTAAAACAAAGTGTAATTACAAAACTGATTAATTTAGGTCAAATTATCATTATTATTATTGCTTTTATAGATATTTCATCATATGAAGTACAGAAAGCTACACTGCAATTTTGCAGTGTAATTGTCTGTAATTACTGTCTGTTAATCATACTGATAAATGATTTGTGTGTTGGATTTAGGATGTGTGTTGGAATAAAGCATTTAGATGACATAAAATTGTGGTCAGACGACTGTCATAAATGCAAAAATGAGACTGCTTTTATGTCCCCACCAATGTCAGAATCAAACCTACGCTTATGCCTTCTGAATTGTGAAATATTATTACTGTAAATATTGATTACAAGCCAGAGGGAGTGGAATTTTCCACATTTATAATACTAGTCAAAATAATGAAAGATTCACAAACTGTGCCAATTACATTTTATATCTAAAATATTTGCTAGCCAATAAACTCAAACTCCATAATTAACTTACTAATCAGTAGAATTAATATGTAATAACAAATCAGGCAAAGACATAAAGGTTATAATTAACAAGCAATTATGGGTCCAAAATCATTATAATGCACTTTGGTACAAGCACTGTAAATGTGCTGAAATGTATAAATTCCCTGCTTGAAACTGAACTTCCAAGTTTTTTGTTAGATCCTTAACCTTTAGATAACCACCTCTCGTCACCAGGGCTGAGCTTGTCACTGGCAATAACCCCAATAAGAGAAGATCTGCAAACTGTCTCAAACTTATAAAAAACGATCTAGCGTAAATAGCTGACAGACTGCAATGCTTCTAAGCCCCTGCTCTTTCAGCACTGTGGCTGCTTAGACCTCATCTGACTGTTTAATACCCTAATAGCTTTCCTGCCATTATTAAATCCTGTATGCATGGTTACAGATTGTATTTCAGACAGACACAGGCTTCCTGTTTGTCCACTTTATTACAGACAAAAAGCAGACCACAGAATATGAATTCATAACAAGACATTTGATGTACTTGTGCTCCAAAGATTGAGAGAAAGACTGTGATTATGGATGCTGGTGGACCACGTCTAAACCTGAAAGCAGCTTACGGTGTGAGTTAAACCTGTTTATCAGGCAAAGCGTTGAAGTGAGGACAAGGATCTTATAGTGTTGGGATTAAACACTAAGAAATGAGCAGCTGGTGAGCACCCTTCAAGAGATTGAAAGACAAGAGACCAGAAAACAATGACTCACTTAATTCTGAATACAGGAAAAGAAACAGAACTGGCTTAATTTAACAACCATATTTACATATGATTTGACCTATTAAAGCAATGATTACCCTTGTGTTATGTAAAACTTTTTTTTTTTTTTTTTGGCTAAACAGAAGAAGAATATACAGTATACAATCAACAAAAGTGAACCACTGTTGTTTGGTTCCTAACATTCTTCAAAATGTAAGAAAATGATGATGATAGATAATGCATCATTTCCATATTTGAATATAACATTTCACTGTTATAATGTACTGTGATTTACTGGGGAACTGTGGCAATATCTGTTAGACTAAAATTTTTACTGTTAGCCTGTTCTTAAAGGGATAGTTCACCCAAAAATTAAAATTTGATGTTTATCTGCTTACCCCATGGTATCCAAGATGTAGGTGACTTTGTTTCTTCAGTAAAACACAAACAAAGATTTTTAACTCAAACCATTGCAGTTTTTTTGTACTCTCAAAGATTTGGTAGCCATTGACTGCCATTATATGACTGACAGACTGCAGCGGTTTAAGTTAAAAATCTTTGTTTGTGTTCTACTGAAGAAACAAAGTCACCTACATCTTGGATGCCCTGGGGGTAAGCAGGTAAACATCAAATTTTCATTTTGGGGTGAACTATCCCTTTAAATCAACATTTACTGAAAACTCTGTCATAGCTCTGAAATGTTGTTTGTGTTTGGCACGTTCAAACTTGCAAGGTTAGCATTTGCCCTCACAGACATTAGTTGTATAAAATACATATGCAAAACATGGCATTCTGTGTTTCACGGAAGAAAGAAGGTCTCACCATTTTAGAGGGACAGGGAGATGAGTAAATGATGACAGAATTTTAATTGTGGGTTGAACTATTCCTTTCAAATACCGGCTGTATGGTTACTACTGTACAAAGTAAGTGTCCACGTAAGTACACAAACACATCTGCACAGGTACACAACAGATAGCAAGTCTGATGAGTAAACACCTGCATCCCTGCAGGAAAAAATAAAACTTTGTGTTCTGTTAAACGGTCAGACTCACCTCTGAGTGCAGGCAGGAGCGAGTGGTCCTTTTTGTTGTCACATTTGTTGCACTCGCTGAAGTAGAGCAGCAGAAAGACGTCCACTAGCACCCAGACCAGAGAGGTGGTCAACACCACCTTACAGTATACAAAGCGTCTCATGAGCCTCTGCTGGCGTCAGGACCCCACAGATGGACAGATGAGAGGGACACAGGAGATGGGGCAGGGGGTGATGTGACAGGACACGCGCTGAGACGTCATCCCACTGAAGGATGACAAGAAAGATATAAATATTATTTGCATCCTTTTGTGCAAAACTCAGATTATATACAGCGGATACACTAATTATTTCACTTTTAGGAAAGATTCAAACCAAAACATCAAACTGAGTAAAAGACCGGTCCGGTCTTTAATACAGGCAAGTCTGATATAAACCCTTATTCTCTGATCAAAGTAATTTATCTGCTCATTGTAAAAGTCAATGTTTTAAAACCACTCTCATAATTTTAGACTAAATAGTATGCAAGTATGCATGTCATGCAAGTTTAATTTCACACACTGTGCTCAGAATTAGACATATTCTAAAATACTTATTTTAACATGGTTCCTTGCAAAACACTATGTTATCATAGTGTGTGATTTGTATATTTGTAAATGTTGAAATTTGCAACACACAGGCAGCTCAATATGTGCTGCTTTGATCTGATGTAGTAAACTTGCTCGGTAGCCCACCTGGTACAGGAATGCATTTGCTATGTGGAGTGCTCAGGTTCAAATCCTGTGAAATACTAGTTATGAATAAAGAGCTCCATAACTTGTAGATGCAAGTTATATTGGCATGGTTGTTTCAGCAAATCGATTTTTATCTCAAGTTTGCTATTGTTAACACTATAGGTTAGTCCTGAGGAGCTTGATTGGCCACTTCAGGTGTGTTTGATTAGGGTTGTAGCTAAACTCTTCAGGATAGTGGGTTCCCAGGAACAGGGTTGAAGACCTCTGTGATAGAGCATAAACTTTTAAGTGCCACACATGGGACATTTTATTGGCCCAATTAAAATCGAAACTTGCTCGACTTGTAAATTGCTTTAAAAATTATAGGTTGGGATGCGAAACGACCTATTCAAGAGCTAGCTGTTTTCAGACAAGCTAAGAAAATTGCTGCTGATGATACACACATTTTAGATGAGAATTTTAATATGTTACCCTCAGGGAGACGAATGAGGACCCTGATGTGTAAATCAAATCACTGCAAAAATTATTGTGCTGCCAACTGCTGCAGAGAAGTGCAAAAATGAGGGGTTTGTTTGGCATATTTTAGCTTTGTAATATATGTGGTATGCGTAATTTATTGTGCTGTGTTGTAATGTGATATGTGAGTTAATATTTCATTCTGGCCATGTCATGGTTGTCCAAGATGAATTTCCCAGAAATGGGACAATAAAGTATATTCAATTCAATATTCTCTTCAATTCAGTTCAGTTCAGTTCAATTAAATTCAATTCGAAAGTGCCCAAATATGTAAAATAACTAACATTATAAAAATGTAACAGATTCACACTTGTAACTGGTTCAACTTAAAACTGTAAACATCTTTAAACATTACCTTCGCTTAGACTCCAAATTAGACTTGCAAACAACAAAATATATGAAGGGTTTATAACATTTGATTATATCCTCAGGTAGTTTAGCTGTTAAGTTGCAAATTATTGTTCAACAGCATTTAAAAAAAAAAAAAAAAAAACTAAAAATTGAAAAAAGCTGCTCAATGCTAGAAACTAAACTCTTTTGAAGACAGCTCAGCTACTATTCAAATTAATTAATTTTATTTATTTTGAATTAGTTTGTTACTTTACAACTTTAATGCCTACGCTGCAAGCGAAGGATTTGATACAACAAGATCACTTCTGTTATACTGTACGAAGTGCTTCTCTTGTTCTCTCTGTTCCTCCCTCCCCCTTATCTAGGCTCTATCCTGCAGTCTGGAAACAGTACACTCACTCCAGACTGTCTGTCCTTTTCCTCCAGGGAAAGCCTGGACAGCACACAGTGAACACAAACTCCCGAATCCATTCTATATATACTCAAAAGCACAAGCTGACAATGAACACTGGAAAGAGTAAAAGTAAAAGCTATCAGACAAACACAGACAGATGATTTCATAGCATTAAGACATGTTTATCAATAAGGTTTAAGGAATGGTTCAGCTTCAAAATACAGTATGGACAGCATCTGTGATGTGCTGTCAATTACCACAGAAAATTGTCTGGATTTGTACCTCAGTTTGTAAAAATAGACAATAACCATGTTTGCGGTAATACACTAAAACATACGTTTACTGGACAAGATATTCCAGATGGTTTAAAATGTAAATGCGCAGCTAGTATTTTTGTTAAAATGCTTGCATAAATTATTTGTGTTGCAGAAAAGTCCAGTGGCTGTACTTTTAAAACACTGTGTATTTTTACATCTATTCTGTTCAACATCGTTCCCCATAGACTTCCAATTCAAGTCCATTATTGTACACATGACTTTTGCCTGGTAATAACAAGCATGTCTCAGACAGTGTGAACTCATGTTGAACTGTAAATATGTATATCTTTAAAAGGTAACTCTTAACAATAAGATTTGATTTGTTAACATTAGTTACTGCATTAGTTAACATGAACTAACAATAGAACTAAAGTATTTATAAATCTTCATGTTAATTTCAACATTTAGTAATACATCATTAAAATCTGAACCTGAACATGAGCTAACATGAAATAACTAAATATTAATACATACTATATCAAATTCATTGCTTGTTGTTAGTTATTGTTAACTAATGGGCCCTTATTGTAAAGTGTTACCTTTTAAAAAAATAAAGACTCTCCATTGCCTTGTGTAAAAGAGATAAGAAATTCCCTGACAATATAAAAATCAACAAGGCAATAAAATGGGCCTACCTAATACTGAAAAGAATCAGTCATCTGACTCATATAATTGAATCAAAAGACTCACAGCACAAGCAAACGGGCTGTAATCTCAGATTTGATCACAAATGTTGTTGACCATCTGCTCGGCTGTCCAGGGCTGCAGTGGCACCAGGCTGAACTTCCCTTAGGAATAGCTGAGTTAACAAGCTTCAACAAATCACTGAAAAGCTCCAATCGTGATGAATATTAAATAGACTGCATGGTCAACTGTCCTTGGCCTGTGCAAGCACCGTTCAAGATCTGCACAAATTATAAATAAATGGTGAAAGATTGCCTTTTTCATCGAAACTGGCAAGCATGTCTTTGCTAAAAATCCCTGAGTTTATTTTTTGAATTCGAATTTAGAGACTTTTTATAGACACATTTATAATGCAGAAAATGAAAAGCCACACAGACTTTATTATTGTTCATGTTTATGGTTGTAGATCTCAACAAACAAAGTTTGACAAATAATGCATCCAGCAGCGTTTGTTTTACATACATTAATAATATCTCAAATCATGATGTGGAGTGTATGGGAAATTTTTAAAATATGGGTAAAATCCATAGAGAAAATTCCTTCATATTAACACAGCTGAACTTTTCTTATAAGTGTTAGAAAACAGTCACAACTAAAAGTTTTCACCTGCCAAAAATCCTATAGTTTTGAGCCTGAGTCATCAGATTCAGTTGAAAATTATTTTCACTGTTGTTTTGAGTGTCAAATGTCAAAGAGCATCTGAGTCAAAGGACAAATCTAATTTGGTGTATGCAGTATTTCCAGGAAGGTATTCATACTACAAACCTACATACAGTACCACTGCTGTTCAAAAGTTTGGTGTCAGTAAGATGTGTGAATGCTTTTGAAAGAAGTTTCTGCATCTGAATAAAAATACAGTAAAAATTAAAAAAAACAATGTCTGAAAATACACAATTCCCGAAGCAGAAACGTTTGACTTGGGCCAGTAAGCGACTGCTTACTAGTTCCTTAGCAACTTATCAATACTGAACACCTAAGAACACATTTGCAACTTACTTCCGGGCACATTCATTTAAGCAAGGCAATCCAGTGTCTTAAGGCTGTATGGACGCATCAGTGCTAACATTTCTAATCTATTTGTCCTGCTGTTGGACGTAGCGGTGTAGGATGTAGTCCTTATCAAATAGAATGAGGCATCTGTTTTTTGACTCCAGTATAGACATCTTCATTGATTATGATGAGTACTACACCAGATGTGATCTGGTGAAGAACTGAGAAAAGATAATCACATTTTCTTTGAGAAGTTTAAAAATTAATTTAAAAAATAAGTGTGAAATTTAATTATCTGAAATATTCCAGGCTCCTTTGCTTTTGAATGTCTGCACTGTTTGATTTCAGACTGGTGTAAAGGTCTAAAAACTCAGCCCTTCGGCTTGGGGTGTACAGTTACCTCAAAGCTATTATCATTAGTGTCCTGAAACTCAAAACCCAAGGAAAGCATTGATTGGGTCTTAATTAAGAGGCTTTCACTTAACATTGGGCCTTTGCAAAGTCTGTTATTCGCAGTTTTGTAGCTGATGAGAACTTGTTCATTTGTAGCCATAATTATTTGACAATAGTCAGTGACTATTTTAGCTTTGCAGAATTTTAAGACATTGTCTCAATGTCAAATGTCAAACAGCTAATACCATATAAAGACAAAAAAAGCAGAACTGATACAGAACAAGTTACTTTACCTACGCATCTGAATAAATGTAGACACGCAGACATAAGAACAGTGAGATCATCCGCACGTATTTGCTGACATTTTTTCAAGTCAGTTTTGGTTACAGAGTATTGAATTTGCCAAACAAGACTAAGAAGCCTACATATGTACTGGATAGAGCTAGCATGTTTTAGAGCTTAAGAAACGAAGTAATACTCAAGCATTGCCTTTTGATTGTGTGTGTGTGTGTGTGTGTGTGTGTGTGTTTTTTCTTTTGTTTTATTTTGTTCTGTTTGTTTGTTTGTTTTTACAAAAATCACTTTCATTGTTTCCACTAAAATCACTTACTTCAGAAAGTTTCAGTGACAAAATGTACTTGAGTTCCTAAGTCAACTGTTTTCACATTAAGTTAAAGACAAACACGATTTTTCTTAAGGTATTTCTTTATGCAGGGATGGTGGCCTGCATATCCAAACACACACACACGCACACACACCTGTTTAGATTCACACAACATTTCCGACTTCATGTGCAAGGAAATATTTTAATTTCTCTCTAAATAAATAAACAAATGATAATTGTATGTTCTGGGGGGTGTTTCATAAAATAAGTTTACCAAATAAGCCAGGCTTATTTTAGTTAGTCTGACTTATTTTGAACCAAATCAAGTGACAGTAAGTCAGACTAACTGAAATAAGCCTGGCTTATTTGGTAAACTTGTTTTTTGAAATACCCCCCTGGACATGTATCAAAAAATAAATAAATAGCTTGTGGTCATTTACTGAACATCATTTAACCCCATACAGCTAACTGGCAGGCAATTAATGAAATAAAGGCTAGCTAAATGTCAAAAAAGTCACAAACTGACGTGATCATTTTAAAATCTTTTTTAAAAGCCCTATGTATAATTATTGCTGCTGGTTGCATTGTAAAACATGTTCTTTCACAATCTTAAAAAAGGTTTTAATTTTCATTTAAGAGCAGCATTTTGTCAGCTTAGTGAATTCAGGCAAACTGTGCCAATTTTTTGACACTGAGATGATTAAGAAAAAGTCCCAGTTATCCTGAATTCTTCCCTATTTTTAGCATTTCCACTCTTACCACTTCATTTAGAAAACAACTGTACTTTGTTCAGCGCTAAAAATCAACACTCTTAACTTCTCAGTCATTTATACAATTGGTTAAAATGTCAGTTATGCTACGGTGATTTCTAAACGTGTATTTGCAAATTGTACAAGCCCTAAAAACGCAAGTTTAGATGTTAACCCCCAAGGATTTTTTCCCCCTTATAGCCTGGATGTTTTTGGTTTGGGATCGTACAGAACAGATGCTGACATCTGCATTTAATATTTAAGGAAGTGTTTGTTTTACATGTCAGGCAACGACACTTCTGTACTTACTGAATGAAGACTGAATGACACCTTGAGCCCCTGATGACCAGCCAACAACGTGTTGCGTCTGTTTGCTCTTATTTATAATTCCAATACGATTTCATTCGTATCTCTTACGAGTATGGACACCGAAGAACGACATAGTCCCACTGCAATATAAATAAATAAATAAATAAAGATAACAGGCCGGATTTATTTAGCCCAAAAAATCTCGAGCTGTCCCTTTCAGCTCTTCCTCTGTGACAAATGATGCTGCACGCATTCTGCCCACTGCATCACTGGCCAGATGTCATCCCTGCAATCAGATGATAATGCTGGAGCCGTGTGTCGTATGCCAGGTTTCAGGTTATGTCTTCGTATGAATAAACATTTGTCTGCTCTTAGAAATGCTTTCATATGATGTCGGTATCTTTCCGTTTGGGCTATTGGATTTAGGATGACTGGAGACAAGAGGCGTGTCCATCTGAAGACACCAATGCGCAAGTGCGCCGAGGACATCTGGTACATGTAGGCTATTCCTAATGACAGCTCTTTCGCCGGGGAAAAAGACAATGATTGTACTTGTGATGCATAGCGTTATTATTACCAATCATTCAGAATAATAAGTATTTAATTATTTAATAAGTAAATAATAAAAAATAAGAAGTCGTTAAGATTCTGGACAATGTTATCTTTTACTGCTCAAAATCATCTATCAATGATTAAACGTTGCAACAATATATGAGTGCTCTTTTTGTATTTAATTAGAATCTGCTTCACTTAATTCATAAAATCCATTTCCATTTATTACTGACAAAAATAATACTTGATATGTACTAACTGATTGCATCACCTGATTTCACATCCTTGTTACTTGAGGACATGCTAAAATGTTAACAACATGTTTTGATTAAGTTTCGTATGTTTCGTAGCCTATTAATGATTACAGCAATGATATTTAATTTTATGCATAGCCTAAATGGTAAGACATAATTGATAGTTGCACTTACCCATACACGGTGCATTTTTGCTGTCCAGAGCACAGCGGCGACACCTGCTGTTAGAGAAACGAGACGCTGTGATGTAAAAAAAAAATAATAATAATAATAACAATAAAAATAAACAAATAAATAAATAACCAATTTAACCATTTAACCAATAGGAGTTTTAGGTTGCATTGATGTCCAACCAGCAGATTGTGTATTTAAATACATTGAGATGTATTTGAGATATACTTCTCACAGACCTCAAATCTTCACGTTCAATTGCAGTTCAGTTGTATTTACACTGCAGTTGTATAAATAATGTCATGAGATTAATGTTTTAAATATAAAATTGTGTGCAAAGATTGATTTATCTGCAAAGTACCTTTAAAAATTAGCCTACCTAAGAAAAAGCTGTTTTAAAGGAAAAGTGTGGTCACCAAATATTAAATTGATTTAGATAATATAAGCTAATTGATAAAATGTATTTATGAAATCCTGTATTTATTGATAAAATGTATTTATGAGTTTATAATATTTCTCAAGTGCATAAACTTGGAGTTGTTGCCACAGTTCTTCGTAGGATTTAGTCTGTCTCAGTTGCTTCTGTCTCTTCATCTAATCCCAGATTGACTCAGTGACTTGATGGTGCGTGGGTCATACCATCTGTTGCAGGACTCATTCAAACATCTCACTGGACTACAGTATTTGCAAAAGAATGCGGTAATATACTACTCTGGCAGTAATTATATGATTATAAACAAAGATACCTTTTCCTCCAGGTTTTTTTTTTTTTTTAATCATAAAATATGAAATGCTAAATGAAGTACACCACTGCTAAATCCAGCCCATGCAAACCATAATATAAAACTCTACAGGACAAAGTATAAACATCAGTATATTTGTTCAAAGACTCAATACATAGGATTTAAAATACAACCAAAAAACAAACACTCATGTATTTTTAAAATGTCTTTTTGTGAACCATATCAGCTCTAGTGTCTTCCAGTGACCCACATCATCCTCAGTGTTTTGTTACATATAAATCTGAGCTGTTGCTAGAACACAAAGTTTTCATGAACATTTTTATGAAAGAAAACACTGATACATATAGAACTGTGTATGAACAAGAAAACACTACTGTGTAGCTGCCAGTGCATGGGGAATAGTTTCCTCCAATTTTCCTGGGTTTTCATTCATATAAACTGGCCAATTTTATGTAGCTTTATATACTTTGAGCTGGACAATACATACACAGAACAAATATAACTATTGGATTGACAAGCAATGTACAATAAAAGAATGATAATAAAAGCATAATAATCTGCATTCTTTGTATGCTTGTGGGGGGATGTGATCCATCTGTCTATCTAAACTAAACGATTATCTGTTATTGTTTACACTCTCTTATGCACCTGCAATGACTAATATTTTAGAAAAGTTTAACAGCACTTAATTAAATGTATAAACCCAGTCAAACCCAGGCTATATATTTTAAGAATTATTACTAAATATAGACAAAGTATTGTGACAAGGTATTGTGTGGATTGTCAAACATTTTTGCTCATATATGATGAAATTATGAAATACTGACCATATTCAAAAGACATTTTGACCAAAAGACAAAAATTACATTGATTACTGCATCCATTGTGTGATTTGCAGTCTATTATTAGACTTTTTCTCAAATCTGATCTTGAAAAGTTTTCACTTAGTTAAAGAGATTTCAGTGTTTGACTCCTGATCACTGTCTGTCCACCACAAGCTTTTTTCCCCTTAATAATCAAATACAGCATTGGCCCCTGTTGTCTGTAGTGATTTAAAAAGTCACTTCTTTAAATTCAACCTGTTTAATTTATGAAGACTGGCCAGCAGATGGAGACATTGACAGGTCAATGATGTCCTAATATTAGAGAACGACAGAAGTGTTGACTCATGGGTTTGGCAAAACAGTTTAAAATAAATGTTCACTGAACGATAAACAAATGGTACAAATGTTCTTTTGATGTTTTACAACACTTTCCTTTTGACCGAAGACTTTATAATAGTGTGAATCATACAGGTGACTCTTGAAATGTGAAACATTTAAAAACTATGGGGTACTCATATGACTTATTTGTGCTGTTTTCTTAGTTTTTCAGCTCAAATAAATAAATAAGCAAGCAAGCAAGCAAGCATACATTTCAGTGATACCTAACATAACGTTTAGAAACTAAGAAGTCAAGGTTTAGTATGCCCCAGTTAGTCCCTGCAGGTAGGTAACTATACCGTCTGTCTGCAAAAATCATATTTGCAATAAAATTATAATATAAATGTCCATTTTAATAATTTGTACTTGTACTAGATTTTACTTGAAGCACGCACGTGGCTTATTACGTGATTATTAAACTGTCCGTTGTTTTAGATTTACCAGAGGACTATGATAATTACTACAAGTTTTGCTATAGGTGGCGCCACAAGGCATGAACTTGTGAGTAAGGGAAATAGTAGTCACCTCCCATCGGCTCTTTCGGTGCTTTTAACCGAGCAGGTGTGATGTTGAGCAGAAGAGATCTGTGTAGTTGCAGTGAATCAGAGCAGGAGCGCGTCATGGGACGCCAGTGCGCCAAAGAAGAGACGCTGGATCGGTGCGCCTGACTTTACGGACACTTTTTACGCAATTTCTCATGTGTTCAGACTTCCAGATCGGAACTGCCTGAATTCTTGGACTTTTCAAAGTATTCTTTGTGGACGGTTTTTTGAACAGTAGACATGAATTCTACATTTAACCAGACGGACAGTGGAATCTTCTCCAACCGGACTGAGGAGATCCTCCTGTGCTGTAACTTCTCTTCGGTGGTGACGGATAACGGCTTCACGGCGGCCGCTCCGGATGAGAGGAGCCTCTTCATCATGAGAATAGTTCAGATAGCGGTGATGTGTGTGCTCTCCCTCACCGTAGTCTTCGGGATCTTTTTCCTGGGCTGTAACTTGCTGATCAAGTCGGAAGGGATGATAAACTTTTTGGTAACGGACCGGAGACCCTCCAAAGAGGTAGAGGCAGTCATCGTGGGTGCGTACTAGAGACATGATGAGGATTAAGCACTGCCATAAAATGAAGTTTGCGTACCACCTGATGGACATGTATTTTGATGGCCTCTTGAAAACAGGACACAGTGTTATTTGGGCCGCTAAAAAACTATTATTTGGAAATCAACTGAATGCACTCTCCCCATTTTGCCCACACGCCTTTTCGCTTACATTCAAGCCCTTCATTAATGAGACGAACCACCCAGATTTCAAATCAGATACAGGCATGGAGTCGTACATTTGTCATTGAAAATATTTATATGTGCAAACACAGGGGAGATGTTGCACATTCACTGTTTTGTAATGATTATGGATCTCCTGTCTGTAAAGCACATTGTAAGCACTGCACGGACTAATTATTTGTTGTTTAGCAAGATCAAAGCATCATGTTTAATACAATAAATTCATATTTCGAATAAAATGTTTTTTTTCTCTCATTTGTTTTTATTATCATCTGTGCTCCTTTTTATGGGCATTTTGTGGGAGATGTAATTACAAGATAAAGTGGGCTTCATGTGGTAACATTGATGATCTAAATCAAACATTATTTAGGCTTTAAATGTCTGAAGAAAAAAGTCAATGTACTGGACAATCAATGCCATTTTAAGGGTCAAAAACAAGTGTCTTTTTCAAGTAAACACAACACGTATTCTCCTTTATTTAAGACTAAGTATCTTTGAAAATAGTTTGCTATTTCTTGCAGTACATTTGAGTTTTAGATTTTATCCTGACATCCAGACTGATGCATATCGTAGCCTTAATAAAACTGTCTAGATATTTTCTGTCAGTATAGTCTTTCTTTTAACCTGCACCCACAATTTCAAAGATCAGATTTATTTTCACTGTTATTTAACTAACTGCATGTTGAGTAATATAACATGCAGTAAGTGAACAATAAGCAGTATGTTTTTTTTCTTACTATCCGCTTGTGCCTGTACTTTTCAGTTGTCCTGCCCTGAAGGTAGACACAGTATGATATTTGGGGACATTTATAAATAACACTCTGCAAGACAATTATACACACAATACACCATACAGACCTTTTTTCAAACCAGATAAATCTAAGACGATTAGAGAAATTCCAAAGGTTTCTTTTTTTTTTTTTTTCCCCACAACTTAAATTACAGCATATAAATTCTTTAGGTGATCAGTTAGTTCAAGTTTGTAGATTGTTTGTTTGAATGCACAATTAAGCAATGCAATGGCGCTTTTTAAAAGCAAGTAAAATGGGCTTTCTGTTGCTCAGGTTCGGATAATTAAATTGAATTCATCAGTGGTTTGAGTTCAAAGGTAAACTAATTAAATTCAGTTAGCTGTTACCTAATCAGACAGCAACACAGCCCATCCTGTTTCAACGTAGCTATCAATAATCATGATGTTTTTATTTGAATGTGTAAGCATAGACCTGTAATTTTTCATAATGTTGATATCACCAAGATTAGACTAAATTAGCCTGCACGAATGGGTAAATCTCTTCTAAATGTGTTTACCAGGGCAGGCAGAGGGTTGTTGATGAAGGAGGCCTGCCACTTTTAAGACACATCTATTTATAAGAGTGTCTGTGAGAGCTGAGAGCTTGTTAACTTCACAATGAATAATTTTGCAGCCGCCGCATCAGTACTAAGCCAGACACTATGCAGTGACATCAACTTTAACAGAGAGAACCAGCCTGTTTGTACAATCATGATTTTGCACTTCCCCTGAGAGATACGTAAATATTCAGAGTGGCTTTCATTTTTAATTCTGTCTGATAAAGATCCAAAAAAAAAAAAAAAGGAAAGAAGGAAGAAGAAAATACCATTATACTTATTAGCTGACTCATAACATTTATCTTTGATTTAACATTTGCAGAGATATTTTAGTCCTATTTGTGTGATTTGCATTAAGTACTTCCAGGGCACTTAAAGTGCATCTCATTTTGAAGTTGTTGATTTAGAGCATGTTTATTTTAAGGCAAGTTGCATTACAGAAAGTGAGTGCATTATTATTAGGAATTGCTATTTGTCCATGAACATTTACTTTATTTATTGCCATCTGATTTTGAACAGAAGCTATCCACTAATGTGCAATTGTACTGTACTTCAAATTTTTACAATTGTAAAATGTGCACTTATGACATTAAATGTTACATTTTAAAATACATTTTATTATGTTTTATTAATATTTTGTCATACTTAAACAAGTACACTTATTTTGATATGTTGACTAACAAACTAAAGCACATCTGACCTTACTTAATTTTAACTGCAGTACTTGCTATTCAATGTTAAAATTATAATGCATGTTCATCATTTACAAATGTGTGATTACAAATATTTAAATAACAACAAAAGTTTAAATATATAACATTAATATACATTAATAAATGCTTGTCAGTACATTTAGCAGTACACTTTAACAAAATTTCAGACAATAAAGATAGTTATAAATTAACATATACAGATGTACTTAAGTCCCACTAAAGTGGGTCAAGAAGCACTGTTAAGTTAAACTAATTTATTATTAAGTTAATTAATTCACTTTTTTTTTTTTTTTTAAAGTATGCTAAAATGTACTTTTTTCATAAAGGTAGACATGTAAATGTCTCTTGAAAAGTAGTTGTTGTCAGAGTTTTAATGTTTGGTATGGAAAAAACGTGGCTGGCTTTCTGGCTGAGTGAATTGGCCTTAAAATAGAGAAGATATTGCCTTCCTCATGTCATGTCCACTCTAGTCATGAGTCTGATGGCAGGATGGCAATCGAAAGGACATGGCGGCGCTGACACGAGGGGAGGCGATCGTTTCATGATTATTCTGCATGACTACATCTAACCACCTCTCGTTCATTGTGTTTTGTGTTGATTTTTTTTTTTATCTAGACAATGGTGTCAAATGGCGTAGACATAGACTGGAACATGTAGATGTCAGAGACTGGTGTCTAATCCAAAAACGGGTGCACAGTAAGTCTCCCTTTTTTTCCAGAGGTGAGTGATGATTACATGACGGTGCCCTGAGCTCCAGCTCATCCATCAGCTGATTGGCAGAAACGCTCAGAGCCTCAGTGGGGCTCATCAATGATCATGATGTTGATTGACAGCTCTAGACAGCACGATGACAGAGCCATCATTTTTGGTCCTGGTGTTTTTCATGTACCTTTGAGAAAGAGAATTGTCACATGTAATATTGTAAAACTGTTCAGAAGAGTTTGAGTTGAGTGAGTGTTTTCTTTTTCTTCAGTAGAACTGTAAAGATCATTTTTAGTTTAAGTCCTGGTCCTTGGTGATTCATAAAATGTAAGTCAATGGCTACAGTCACTTTGAGAGTCAAAAAGTATACCAGGCAACATAAAATAAATTAATTCCTGCAGCTCCTGACGATATATTGAGGTCTTGTGAAGAAAAGCAATCTGTCTGTGCAAGAAACTGAACATTATTTGCATCATAGCTGTAATCCAGAGCCTCGGACAAACAGGGAAGTCTGATTCTTTTATACAGTTTGTTTCATGAAACTGGTTCAAATAACTGATCCACTGATGCATCATAGGATCATATACTCCTGCAGTAGACTGGTATATTGGCTCATTGTGACTGTTTCACTTCATAAGACCTTGACATATCATCAGGAGCAACGAGTATTAATTTTGTGTTGCCTAATATGCTTTTTTTTTTTTTTGGACTGTCAAAGTAAGGGTAACTGTTAACCTGCAGTTTTGTGAATCACCAAAAACTTTAAGGGGAGACTAGTGGAAAGAAAACACCCAAAAGACACTGTAAATTTTCTTCAGATGTCAAAGGTTCTTTATGGAACCATTTAAACAAAAAAGGTTCTTCTATGGCATTGTGAAGCACCTTTATTTTTAAGAGTGTATTTGTGTCAATAGATTTTAATTACAATATATATTTTTAAAGGTTTTCACAAAATGAGTTTTTTCTCCTACTCTGAGCCATAACTCTCCACTTCAGTAGCACCTACGCACACCAAACTTTACATTTTTATTCCTGTCTATATCCTGAAGGTTTTTACTGAGGGATTTGTTCAGATACATTTTGTTTGATTTTATGTTTTATTTCCCCAAAAATGTAAAATAATATATTGTTTTTTCTGAATTATGGAATGGCAAAATGAGATTCCCTCTGTGAAAACATTTGACTCTAATATGTCAAAAAAATTTAACAAGAAAACTGACTTAATCCAGTGTTTAGATTTTTGTGCTAGAAATGTATGAACATTAGCACATATATAATTCAATAATGCCTCATTTGCTTATTTAAAACTAACATTTTAGAGAACTTGTAATACAAAAGAATGTTTGCAATTATCAATGTAATCAATCAATTGGGTGATAACTATTAGCTTTTTGTTTTGTTTTTTTCACCGGCAGTGTCTCACCTTAAGCTAAAAATCTTATTTACCATTCTACTGAATAATTCTACTGAAGTAAATTAACAGCTACTTTTCATTTAAACTATCCTTTAACTGGTTTCAAAACAGTACCAAATGAAAAGTATTGTTCATGAATATATCTAAAATTAAAGGTTAACAATTGTAATTTGTCTTTGTTAAAAAAGGGAAATGTATTTATTAATTATTCAAGTAAATTATGCATAATAACAAGCAACTAACACTAAAACAAACCCTAGATCTACCGTAAGTCCATGATGTTAAAAATTAATATTACACTATTAAAAACTAAAGTTCCAAAAGGGGCTTTGCGCTAATGCCATAGAAGATCTTTTTAAATAATAATAATAATAATAATAATAAAATAAATAATAATCTAAAGAACCTAGTCCACTATAAGGAACCTTTTGTGCAATGGAAAGGGCATCACATTTTCTTCCTGGAATCACTGATGCCAAAAATAACTTTTTTAAGAGACTTATTTTTGTATCAGCACATTAAAGTGACATACTAAAGTGTGACATTAAATATTTAAATGTATTTGGTTTATTATTGGTTTCTGACTGTCACTTGTTTTAATTCTGTCTGATGTTAATCATGATGTGTTCCAGGTGCAAGTGAATCTGTATTTAACATTGTCTAAGTTTGTTCTACTTTTGACTTTACATATTCATCTTGCAGTATCTCTGCTGGCATCTGCCTGATGTACTGCAACTTCTATGACCAATCTGTGGCAAAATGTCATAAAATTTGACAGGATATTATATTTCTTTGACATTTGTTTTCCCCTCAATCTGCTTACCGTTTCAATTTTTGTTCTTAACTTTCTTTAGTGGAGAGCATTCTCTAAGATAAATGTAAAAAATATATGTGAAAAGACGTCAGTAAAACAACAACAACATTTATCTCTGTTGCTCTTGAGCTGCAGCACTCATATTGCTGCTGAGAACAATTTGTCTGAATTCACCTATGATGTTTGATGTTCACCTATTGCACAGAATGATTTCACTTGAGCTGATGTTCTTTTGATTAATTGTGCAGAAGCAACTGGCAGGGTGATATTGATCATAAAATCTATTTGGACAGAGAATCATGCTCAGCCCCTGTTCTTACACAGTGCTGCATGTAAACTGACTGGGATTATAAATTGGGTCTAACTTTGTTCCTAGTTCCTTCGAAGTTTTCTCCTCGGTTTCTAGCAGATATTTTGAATGTCTTTTGAGTTAAAAAGGACAAATGCTGCATATTGTTTACACAAGAGTTAAACTATTTAAAATGTTTAGTTTGTTTACTCACTTGTGATGCAACTGTGTTTATCACTTGTGCTTGATTGTTTACTTTAGGGATTGCAGTATTACACTGTGTGCTAACCAGGGACAATTTTCCTGTTCATACTAAAACAAAACTGCTGCACAACAACTGTGATGTTTAAAATACAGTTAGATGCAGGATGTGACTGTGGACAAAGATCCCAAATAGAAGGGTCAGATATGCCACCAAAGTGCTTAAACTCGCACAGAATTACTGTTGGTGGGAAATCTGAATTGTATAAAGGTCAAAAATGAACATCAAAATGTTAATTGCCACTTTTAAACTGTACTAAATGTGCACCTTCACTGTTTCTTAAGTGCACACTTAAGTACACTTTGCAATAATGTCAAAAGAAAAGTTTTACTTTCAAGATAATTTTAAACTATGAAGTTTTAATAATCATTTGTTGTGCTTTAAAGATGTAACTAACATGCAAAAGTAAAGAAAAGTACTTGATAATAGTTTAATTATTATTTAACTGTAGGGTCATATTACATTACAAATCATTACATATTTTAAATGTCCTACAGTGGAATTTCATTATTACAAATGTGCAATTAGAAAGAATACATGGCATGCTAGTTTCAATAGAAATGACATTAAAATATGCTTTAGTTTAACAGTAAACTTAAACCATATTTTCAACAGAAGTAATTAAGTCCCACTTAAGTGGGAAACACACATAGTTCAGCTGATTGCATTACAACTATAATACATTTTATTTAATTGCAGTTAATATGCAGTTAAGTGTCTAAAATCATTGCATTCAGCTTTAGTTATTTCAAAGTATATTATTTCCATAGGAAATTAACAGTATACTTCTTTTTCACAAAGGTAGTCAACCAAAAATCAATAGCTTGACCAAACACCACTCATATTTTCTTCAGTAAATCTAGTTAAGCCACAATACATTTATAACTTTACAATGAAACTGCCAAAAGGTTCCCAATAACTGCTGAAACAATAATAAAAACACTCAAATCTCTTATCGCAGTGTTAGCTTTCCCAGTCAACTCCTGAATAATATATGATGAATTCGAGCGGTGGCCTCATCATCTACTGAGGTGTTTAATAGCGCTATACATTATTTATAATCTGCTTGTCTCAGTCAATGCGTCTCTTGTCTTTGTGCTGTTTATGTTTTAGCTCATTCATATTTCAGCATGTTTGCCGTATGGCAGGTCTTCAGCAGAAGCAGCTCGGCAGTGGAGGTGTCATACTTGAACCATGAGGGACGACAACAGTTGATGACTTTGAAGATTAAGGTGGCTCTCCAGAGAGTCTGAGCTATGGCAAACATACAGAAAAGTGTGTAAATGTGTGTGTGTGTCCGGGAAATACTCGACTGCATCGTCATGGCAACCTGACAGCTGTACCACAGGTGGTTTGTACGGGAAACAGCAAGGATGTAGCAAGTCTGTATTATTCTGTAAGAACTGAAATAGTCCTGCGTGACTGGAGCATTTGCTCATCGGCACTTTCTGGCAGGCTATTTAACTTTCTAGGTGGTATTTACTGGCCCGAGTCGAAAGAGCCCACCCACTCACGTTTTCTTGTCCTTAGATATTAGATCTCCTTAGATATTTCTTGGGTCCTATAGATTCAGTATGAGTCAACTAAGTAAAAAAATAAATAAAATAAAATAAAATTATCAAACTAAATTAAATGAACATTTTCTATTTATAAACATTTTCAATTTATCTTCCATCATTTCATAGATTTGTAGTCTATGGAATTGTATTGTTTTATTGTCCGTCAGTCATTTTTTTTTTTTTTGATTGTATAGGATAGGACAAGAAACTTAAAAGAGCATATTGCTGGGAAATGGCAGATTCAGCCTGAAGTCACCTGGCATGTGCGATGACGAGCCACTAAGCTAAGCAATTTTGTAGCTTTTTCCATGGATCAGTGATTTTGCTCTAAGTTCCTGATAATGAAACTTCAAGACTGCAGATAACAGAGTTATTTTCCCAAGAGTGCAGAGGTGTGTAGTTGAACTGTCCGTTTGTGGTCTGTATAAAATATATACGAGCGCTTTGGCTGCTACATTACCCAGGTCATCTCAACATGCTGTTTATAGGTCTGGTTTAACTGTCCCAATGCACCAAACAGGGGAGAATGTAATACATTGCTATCATTTCATAATTTTATAGTTTCAAAGGTGGTAAAACTTTATCTTCTGTCTCCAGACTGTGTAAGGAGGGTGCTGGCAAGACAGATAACAACATTATCCAGGTCATTTTCCTTTTTGAGGTAAAACAGACAAAATTAGAGAAATATTTTCTCTCAGCGATGAAGTAAATCATCCACAGCTGCAGTGCTGTTTTAAGTATCTCTCTATCTAATTCTTTCTCTTATGTCACTAGGTTTCAGGAGGATCTGTGTGATTTTTTTTTTTTTTAAACATTGAGTCTCTCTGTAGACTGTAAGTGCAGATCGGTCTCTCTTTTCTGCTTCATCATGACTGCGCCATCTATATTTCAGTTTACATGAGTTACTGTTCCTTCCCATGTGTGTAATGTGTTTAAATAATTTCTGTGCTGTGTGTTGCTTTTGCAGGGTCAGTTTTTGCAGTGGTTTGGATTGCGATGTACTGGTACATACATTTGACAGGCTGCCATTTTAATTAAATGCACCATTTGAGAAACTCAGTGTATTTTGTTCCTGCTCAGAAAAACTCTGTGGTACACGTAGTACCCCAAGGTGTAGGTTGTGTAGTTGGTGGCCTTGATGGTGTATTTAGTGATAGATGAATTTTTATTTGTATCTACTAATTTATGCATTTGTTGGCACACGTTCCCCCTCATACTGGCTGGCATGGCTTTGAGGGAGACCATATATGCCAAATGGTGATGAGACCCACAGCACATGACAATACTGGGCTTTCAATGCTGGATAATTTCCTGTCGGTGACACCATTTGATTGGTGTATGTGTTGTTAACATAGTGCTATATTTCAACGAGAAATGTCTTTCTGTAACCACTGTGAACCCCAAAACTCTAAAAACCAGTTAGCTCTATGAACAAAATAAGCTGGCTACTGTCTAAGGCTTTTATTTTAGGTATAATAATACAAAGTGTATTAACACAAGACAATATGATGATTATGACTGAAACAAAAGACTTGTGGCTTCTTGTCCACACGTTAATTCATGTAGACTACATTGCTTTGATGTGTATGTACCTGTCACCTGTGATAATTTTACCAGTGCTTGTGATTGGTTACACGCACATACACATTAGCTCACATTTAACCAGTGCACAATGTGACAACGCTTCAGGGTTAATCAATTCAATGAATTATGAAAACTATTAAATGAAGAGCGAACTGGGAGCTGAAAAAGCTGATTTTTATTGTTGGGCTGAGCCAAATGATCACTAATCACTAATCCAGAACGTTTTAAAACATTTTTTTTTAGTTTAAGTAATCTTCACTGTCATTTAAAGTTCATATAGTACCCATTTTGTTTGCCTCTATATTTACATTTGTCAGCTACTCTACAGCAGTGTTGGGAAAAGTTACTTTTAAAAGTAATGTATTATAATATTGTGTTACTTCCTAAAAAAAAGTAACTAATTACTTTACTTTTGATGGAAAGTAATGCGTTACATTACTTAGTTATTTTTTTATTACTTTTTGAATCTGGGCAGGGCTTGATTGTTGGTTTTAATATAAAAAGCAGTACTTTTGGAATATGTGACCCTGAACCACAAAACCAGTCTTAAGTAGCAGGGGTATATTTGTAGCTAGAGCCAAAAATACACTGTAAGAGTCAAAATTATAAAAAAAAAAATAAAAATAAAAAATGATTAGGATTATGTCATTAGGTCATGTTCCATGAAGATCTTTTGTAAATTTCCTACCATATATAAATCAAAACTTAATTTTTGATTAGTAATATGCATTGCTAAGAACTTAATTTGGACAACTTTAAAGGCGATTTTCTCAACATTTTGATTTTCTCTGATCATTTTGCACCCTCAGATTCCAGATTTTCAACTGGTTGTATTTCGGCCAAATATTGTCCTAGCCTAACAAGCCATACATCAGTGGAAAGCTTATTTTTATGTACAAAACTTGACCCATTTTGTGGTCCAGGGTTACATATGTAAAAGCCCTTTCACACCAAAAGTGAAATGAATATGTCTCAGGCTAAACGAAATTTAAATTCACGTCTGTACAGTAGACCCCAGGAGAAGAAAGGTTAACACTCTTCAGGAATAAAAAAAAAAAGAAAAAAAAGAGACACAAATGTTAGTTTAGCTGAAGTAATTTTTGCTTAATGCTGAATCTGTTTTTGTGCAAGTGAGATGAGTAAATTTTGTCACATTTAGTCTAGAACTACAGTAAGCATTATGTTTACACAGTGTACAGAATGTCTGTGCATTTACTCCCGAATTCTCTCAACATGGGGACAGGAGACTTGTCAGTCAGTAAATGGGAAAACAAAGTAACTTGCATTACTTATTTGAAAAAGTAACTTGTAAATTCAAAAGTAATGCATTACTTTACTACTGTCTTCTAATGCAATGTCTTCCAAACATCTCTTCTGATTGACTTAGCAGTAAATGTTTTTAGCGGTCAGTTAAATTCAGGTCAAAACAGAAAGCAAACCCTCCGAACTTGCCAGTGCTATTTTTATCTCTAGTTACTGTTTTAATTGGGACGTGCTGTTCTTTTAGAACTGGCATGTTTGGTAATGAGTTCTCTCACCAGATGATGATGATGTTCTGTCTTTATTGACTATTATACAAGGGCATAACCTCCACAGACACTTTCAACCCAACATGTTCTGATTTATGGTCAGTCAGTTGGTTTTCAGTGACTGATGATTAACTTTTAACTAAGGACTATAAATGTAATTGCTAACTTATGTAGTACTAAAATGTATAGAGAACATCGATGATTATTATATTTACATTTTTTTCAGCTTCACAATAAGCTGCTGACAGCCAAAGGCCTTCATGAAATTTTAATGCATTAAAAAGTTTAGCGATTAAAGATTTATTACTACATACTGATATTTATAAAATACATAATTATGTTTGCTGCTGGCAAATGTAACTAAAAGCACAATATAGTATGATTATTGCTGTGCATTGTTTACATCACTGCACCACAAAAGTGCGCACAGACTAAAGATGAACAGAACATAGAGAACTACATTATTTTAACAGTATCCTACTTACACATACTGCATGTGCTTACTATATCCAACCTTATCCAACACTAACCCTATAGTAACAACATTTTGTTAATTAATAATTACAAGGACACCTTATAATAAAATGTAACCAGTTTTTATTTTTATTTCGTCAAGACAGATGGTTGTGGTTTAAATGCTCCAAAGTGTTGCATAAAAGAGCTAAAAGAGGCCATATGGACACTGATATGATTTGGCAGTAAGTGTTTGATGGTGCTTCATGGTGTCTTGTACAGAAGTGAAGATGTCTGCTTTTGACTGTTGAGTATTCCACATGTGGACCTGGCCCTACATCTCTCTCTGAGTTTTGGTGGTGACTGAGGAGGCTTTTAAAGGTTATTACAGTGTCTGTAGGGGAGTGAAAGAAGGGGTGTTCTCGCTATGTGGGTTTGACAGTTTCAGCTACTCCCATTATTAACAGGTGTGTCAAGCATGCAGCTATTCAATCTCGTTAGGCAAACATTTTTTATTACAATGGGACCTTTTTTGTTTCGCCAAGACAAAGCCCCGTACACAAAGTGAAGTCCATAAAGTAATGATTTACTACATCAACTATATCAATACTGAACTGACTATAATGCAGAACTGCTTCTAACTGAACTTGCTGAAAATTCACACTGTTATTGATTTGAACTGAGATGATGCTAAATTGACTTCATTTGAACAATGACATTGTTGTCTTTTAAAGTTGCTTTACAGCAGAATCTGAATTACTGCCATAGTTGCCATAATTGATCAATGTGAAGCTGCTTGGACACAATCTGTATTGTAAACACTATAAAAATAAAGGTGACTTGACATGTCAAAAATGATTAAACTCCACTGAATACCTTTTGAATGAAATTGATAGCTGACTATTAGCTAGACTACAACCAACAGCCAACATTAATGCTTGGCCCCACTGATGCTCTCGGGTCTGAAAGCTGCAAACACCAGCACTTAACTGTGTATTAAAAAAAAAAAAAAAACACACATTATTTGAAAGTCTTTACAGCTGTAAAAAGTGGTAACTGTTACCAAGTTATCTGTACCTGATTAAATCCATTAAAACTGTTTTGTTGGTATAAATTTGTGCATTTAAGTTGATGCAGTGATCTCTGAAATAATATTTCTGACTTGGATAAAACCTGTTCTTATAAATTTTAGGTTACCAATTTTTTGTGTGTGTTAGGGAGGACCAACTCCCCATTAATGCCCATGGTTTTGAATATATGCTTATGCTTAAACAATTAACTTAAAAACTATGGGAATAATTGGGGAGTTGGTCCACGTTTATTCCACGTGTATGTAGGTCTGTCTTGATTGCATCATATATTATAGTTAAAAAAAATCTTTGGATCTATGGAAAAAAAAATCAAAATCAAAATCATTATTTGACACTAAAAAAACAAAAAAAGTTCTTTAAGATGACAGCTGGAGGTCATCACCTCTACAGTGCAGTGCATACGCCAGTCCTGATTTTGCTGAGTTAGATGTGTTCAACATTTTAATCCAAAAATTTAATCTTGACCACATCCCTACACCTAAACAACCTTACCCATGAGTAATCCCTAAAATCAGAGGAAATGATAGATGAATGACACTGATGTACAAGCAGCAAACATTGATTGTAAGCCTAAACTTCACAAAAACTATGAACTGTTTTTTTCAAATCTGATTGGTTAATCACAATGTTGTTCCAGGGTCAACAAAGATGTTGATCCAGGAACATGTCGTACTTGGTAAAATCAGGTTCTGCGCAGTGGCACACAGTCTATTGCAAAACATGACTTGTCACATGAAAATATTTGAATAGTCAAGAATATAGAAAATCCCCTGTGATGAAATGTGAATGGAAGTGAGAGTGTCTATGATTTGTGAATGTGTGATTTCTCTGGATAGCTGCGGTGCCACCTGGACACTGTCATGGCCTGTCATCGTAGTGACAGTACAGCTTCCCACAACACCTGTTCACAGCAATTAGCAACACATGCTGTGTCTGCATGAGTGGGGGTCAACTCTAACCTCATAATCTCAAGAGCGGACAAAAATAAAGCAATAAGGTTTTGCCATTGCTAGCGATTCTTCTTCACTTAGGCACTTTAAAATCTGCTGGTTTGAAGTGTGTCTCTTGATTTGAAGGATCTCACTGCTGTCATGAAGTTGAGGCCATCTTTTTACTGCCTGAGACCTCTAGTTACAAAATCATTCATACCAAAATAAAACTTCAGTTTGTATGCACCTCCAGTATATTAGTATGAGAGCAAATGCATTTAACATATTGACCATAGTGTGATCAATGAATGAAAAGCAACCTATATAGGATAAATGACCACCAATACTGGGAGGAAACATATTATGATGATTTTTACTGACTTGTGTTTTTCCTTTATACATATTATTTTGTCATTATTTCATTCAGATAATACAAATGTTTTGAGAACAAATGCAAAGTTTTGGGGGAAACTTTTAATATAGGCATTGTCTTTACCCTACAAGAATGTTTTTAAGGTTACCATTGTTGTATTGTCAGATTATCATTTTATCGTTGATTGGACATGTAATGTGTAATCTTGACAAAGGGCTTTGCATTGTATTTGCATGAATAAAAAATAGCTGCCAAGGAGGCTGTGATGCCATGTTTTTATAATGCAAAGAGGTCTGGTTTGATTTTATGTTTGCGTAATTGTAATCATAAACCATGGCAACAAAATCTTAATCAGTTTTAAATATTAATAAATTAAGTACTTGCAGAGGCTTGGATAAGAGAAGCAGAAAGTGTGTTTTTTTCTAGCCCGGTGCTCAGACTTTATGTTGGTACGATTCCAGCTATCGTTACACGTGAGCCATTGGCTACATGACTTGTACTGAAATATGGTAAGACTGAAGATCAATACAGCATGTATAAATCCATGTCGTTTTCCACTGCACTGCTTCTGTCAACTCACGTCTCATAGATCACACCCACGGCTGTACACGGATTCACACGCGACCATGCTAACACTACTGGAACTCAGCTTTACTACCTCAACGAACACAAAAATACAGACAAATATACAAAGAGTTTTACACACTTACACATGCACAAAGAGGCTTTTATATAACAGTACCCTCTCAAAGTAGCCTGTTAAAGAAATTTTTCAAATTAGTTTAGAATGTTTAAAATGTCACTTGGCCAACACCAGTCCTGAGAAAGCCTTCAGTGTGTTATGTGTTCTGTGAACTACAGAAGTGACATTTTGTTTTAACATTTCTGTGTGGTGAATGACTTCTTGCGAAGTCAAAGTGATTCAACAGTCTGCCCTTTCTTTGATGAACATACCATTCATTCTCTTTCTTAAGAGGAATATACTGAAAGCTAATAAAATGACCGATAGATTTTATAGATCATGCTTACCCCATTAATCAACACATAACTGGCTGCATATCAACAAGACATGCTTGGAGTTAAAAAAATCATCCACGTCATGATGAGGTAGGTGGAGGGAGGGACTATTTTGTATAAACACTACAAACTAACAATGTGAGTATAATGTGCTAAAGTCTGTCAAACCTTATGTTGTTTCTGCAGTGTGTAGCACCTGCAGCTGTACTTATTGAATAATGGAGCAGTTGTTAGATACCAAACCCACAGTTTATGTGAGTACAGCAATGCACAGTTGCATTTCCAACATGAAGTCAACATTTATATGGAAGCCATAAAGAGACTAGCTAAAAATTGCCTGTTTATTTTTAAAAAATGGCAATGATCATGAGACTTCTTAATGCAATTTTTGATGTAAACATAGACTTATCCCTAGTGAAAAATAAGTGCGCCTAACTGTATTGAATGTGCGCACATAGTGTACTTCAAATACTTGCATATAATATTAATGAAATAAAAGGACACCTAAGTGTTCTTAACCAAAGTACACATAAGTTTTTAGCACCCTGCAACCCTTTTTAGCTTTTTTTGCATTTAGTTGTTTCTGGTGTGTCTGCCAGCTCAAAAAAGCTGAAAAGAAAACATGCAGCCAGTTTGTAATGGACTGTCTGAATCTAAAATTGTGTCATCCAGCGAGTTCAGTTTGCATCCGGTTTCTACACTGACACCTAGCTATTTTAATAAGACCACCTTCAAACAATATATGGAGTCCTAGGCAACAATTCACACATCTTGTGTTTAAAAATGCCACAGAAGAGAGGGTTGGGGTGAGCAGTAGCTCATTATCATTTAAAGAGAAAATGGGTCGCCGTAAAAAGAGCTGTTTTTGACAGGATAAAAAGGGTGTTGTTTTACACGACCACAGGGAATTTTAAGCAAAGTATGTTACAGACATTTCATGGAGACCCTAAAGAATCATACCAACTTGTGGAAAATGGACATTTGATGTCCTCTTGAAAATGTACTAAATTGCAACTTCACCATTATAAATGCATAATAACAATTATATTTATATTTTAAATAGAAATGACAAATGATGCTCTTAAAGTATTTTCGTTTACCATAAATGTTTGGCAGAATGTTTGGCAGAAGTCCTACTCAAGTGAGCCACAAAAAAAAAAAAAAAAAAACTGTTTAAAGTTTAACTAATTATATTTAATATAAATTTAAACTATAATACATTTTCATTTAATTGTAAATAACAAGCAACTAAAACACTGCATTCAGTTTGCACCTTTTAAGTTTATTATTACCTTAATAAGTACTCTTTTTAAAAGTATGCTAAAGTGTACTTTCACCACAAGGGATATTAAAAATGGATATCAGAGTAGAGAAAAAGCATAAATAAATAAATAAATAAATAAATAATGGCTAAAAATGAAATGACCCTTTTAATTGCCTTTGTGTTGTAGTGCCACTGTAATCAGCACTAAATAAATTACATGGCCATGTACCCTTCAATGTTAATTGGTTAAATTACAGCAGCTGTTTCCTGTAAACATTTAAGATGTTTGCAGCGAACGTGTTGTATGTGTGAGAAAGTGGACACCGTCTGGAGTCACACAGGACAATTATGTTGAAACCCCAAGACATCTGACCGAGACATGACAGTGACCCAACCCTGAAGACTGCCCCCACTGAGGTAAAGGGGGAAAAACTACACCTTTGTCACACAGTCCTTCCCCGAATTCATCACTCCATCCTGTTCTCACATAACACAGACATGGTTGACTAGATGTTCAGGCAGCTCCCTCTAACAACGCTGAACTCCACAGGGAGAAGCACACCAGTCTACAATACAAAGAATACAGAACCTAATAAAACATTATACAAATTTCCTTTGGCAAAGGGTTGGTGAATATTTTCCTTAGTTTGATTATTTTAAGTGCTTCATTTCCCATTCGCCAATAAAGCACAACAGTGACTGTCCACTTTTTAGGCAACTATCCTGAAGTATTTTTTCCTATTCATTTTGCATATATATAACACACAAAATGCTAGTCGTCGATGCTGGATAGTAGAAAACAGTATATTTGAGGTTTATGGCAAAGTAAACAAATATGCAAGTTTTCTCAATTACTTTATCTATGGCAGTGACTTGATAAGTGGGGCTCTTTACGTTATGGGTGGTGTAGTACTTCATAGAGAATTCAGTAATTAAGAATTAGAAGAATCAGTTTCTCTATGGAGATTTTTTTTTTTTTTTACTTTCATAACCTGCTTTGTAGTTCTAAATATATAATAGGTACTAAAGTATTGAATATGCTGATGGGAGGCAAATGAATATATTAAGGAAACCAAAATCTCTTATAATTTAATGATCCTGTTAAATTTTAAAACAAATTGTCGACCCTGTGACAGACCTCATTATGTAACTCAGAATATCCATTTGGGAGGAAACACACATGCATTCACATGCGCGCGTGCGCACACACACACACACACACACTGCAGCATCTGCCCTGTTTACACAAATGTATTCCTATCAGGACTAACAATCTCTGACAGCTGTATGACACGCGTGCTGTGGAGATTTCATAAATACAGTCAACAGAGAAAGAGTAACATGAAACAAAAACATCTGGATTTTTTTTGCTTTTTGCTATTGCTCAAGGGTCCTCAAGGGTATAATTTTTATTAATATTTGAATTTGTTTATTTTAGTTTTACCTTTACTGAATTTAGTACTTTACAGTACAGTAAATTCAATTCTAGAACATCTGTAGTGTTTTAGTATTATTACACTATTCTATATATTTGTATAATTGTGTCTATAAATGCAGAAACACAAAATTACAATATGTAAACTCATTTTTGCATATCAGTGGGCTGTTTTGTCAGTATTCAAGTATTCAAAATCAGTGCTTGTTTCTAATGGAGCAAATCCTCTCACGTAGATCTATCTTGAATGTTTAGCCCACCTTCCATCATAATCAGACTGGTGCACTACTACAGCCCCCGCAACTGATCAGTTTCGAACCTCTAGGTAATTCATTGATCTTCTTCATCTTGTTTTTCATCGTCTTATGTACATGGCATCATCTGTGACATTTCTGTCAAATGCACTCTTAAATAAACTCTGGCTTGAGTGTGCTTTCTCTTCCGCCTTGTTTCTCTCCTCAAGTGCGGGGAGGCTGTCTGGAGCCTGAAATCACCTCCGCGCTCTGCTCGTGTCACAGGGGGGTTTTAGGGAGAGCAATTACTGCTGACATTTAGGGGAGTGCTCAAAGGGTCAGACGTTTTTATGCAACAATGACAAATTATCTCTACATTTTTAGATGTGGGAAATGTCTCGTGCATTAAGTGCATAGTTTACATCTGCATCTGCAGCTTGATTTTAGGGGGAAAACTGCACTGTAAATCAAAAGGGCTTTAAGTGTTCAGAATTTTAAACCTGACAGATAGATATAGCCTCAACAAAAACCACTAACACTGGGCCTGGTTGCATGAACCTCCTAAAGTGGTTTGACTTAAGGGTATCCCTGAGGGGGGAAAAATCCCTGAGGCAAAGGATTTTTTTAAAGAGTGTTACAACAAACGTCTTAACAATCACCCTTAGGCTACCTAAGTGTTTGTACTAAGCATCTTGCATTTAACCTTTACAGCTATACAGATGTATTAGAATATCTGAGTTATGAAGATTAATGTACTTACTGGATTCACTCTAGGCTATCCACCTTTTTCTTCACTGTGGAAGTAAGCCTGTGGGTGAGATTTCTGGTTCATTATCTGCTATAGGGAAATAACGAGAAGAATAACAACATGCAGTAAACTGTAAAACTGTTTGCACTACAAACCAGTGTACTCATAATTAAGATAATACATTAAAATAATATGGAAATGTCACAAATCCTGTCTATGGTCTTCAGTCTGCTTGCCACCAGAGGTCACCTTGTCATTCTTTTGATTCTCACACTACACAAACTGTTGCACTACACCCTGGACTACTTTTCCCATGCTCGACTTCACTGTTTATGCACACAGCTGCAGCCAATCATACACAGTACAAATATGAGGCCGTCACCATCATTCTGGGCCGAGTATTGCTTAGTGTTTTTTACTCTCCTAGTGGTAGAGATGCGCAGATGAGCTCAAATGTCACCCGAATCCGCAGATTCAAATAAATTAAATTTCGGACCTGTTTGCCCCTCGTTTGGACTATTAACTGTCTGTTTGGATTACCCGTTTGCCTCACCCCCTGGATTGCGTTCCCTGTCGATCAACCCTCACCTGTGCCTGGATTCCTCTTATGTCTTGCCTGTATTATGTCTGTTTGTTGGTGTTCAACCCTGCCTGTTTTTGACCACGTCTTTGAATAAAGCTTTGCACTTGGATCTGCCCACTTCACATCTTGTTTGCTCCGTGACAGGAAAAACATACCAATTTGCAATATCAAGCAGCAAAATGAACTGTTTCGTACGGCTAGAAATAGCTGGACACGGATGAGACCGGAAGCCAGACTCTTCTACTGTAGAAAGGGTCTACTGACCCTACAACAGTAGAAAGAAATTCTTACATGTTTGGGCCAACTTGGTGGTGTGTAATTGATGACAGAATTGCATATTTGGGTGAACTATCCCTTTAAGGCTGGAATACACTACACAGTTTTGCCCAGATTTTTGTGTACAGTGTGGACGAGTTGATGCTAGTTTATGAAAGTCAGAGCCAGTCTGCAGATTTGATTTGACAGGTTTCACAAAAACATTGCATAGCATATGTGGACAGAGACTCAGGAGTCCATTGGAGGATATCAAACCTGTTTGATCATTTTTAGCAAATTTTAGAATATATATTATTTTCATGTGTCTCCTAGCAATGAGGCACACTGTTGAAGGGTCATTAGACCCTTTCGGTTTGCTGTGTTTGGAATGACCTGAAAAGTCTAGTAGTGTGTCAAGTCACTTAGTATATGATGTAACCATTTACAAAGTCAACAAGAATGTGATGCTTAGTGCTTTAAAGTCTGTTCAGATTTTAAATGTTGCAAGTTTATTCCAGCCATTAGTTCTTCTACCCTTAGTACTTCTTTCTAAATAGAAGTTTCCTTCTCTGAAGACCTGTTTTGGTCCCTTGCCTTTTGCCTTTTACAGAGTTTCTATTTACACTAGGTGCAAATAGCCCACCTTGTTGGCAGAGGCTATTTGCACTAACTCCGCCCATGTTAAAAAATTAGATGATAAAGGGCTTAACACGTTCTTTATGTCACAATCGACCCGAGTTCGAATCCCCCTTTTGCCGAACTTGTTTTTCTAATTTCATGTCTCTTATCACATAGGAAAGGCATTTATTTTCAATAAAAATTAAGAAAATAATCAGATTAATTTACACTCAATACCTTATTATTGGTTACTGTTTTAAAATTTACTACAATACTGAGGTGCACATATTTGCCAATATTTGCAATAAGCATTGCAATTTGCAATAACTATTTTCACTTTGTATAAATAGCATCTAATAGCCATCAAATAGCCGCTGCACTTAATCATGACCTTAAGTAAGTTTTTCTTGCAACCCAATTTTCACTAAATGTATCCTTTACCTTAACTTTAATGAAACTTTGATTCTCTAGAAAAGTAATAGCACATCTCTCCTCAACCATCTTCATGATTGGGGTATCATTCATATCTCTAAACAGTGTGGCAAGAATCAAATGCTAAAGTACAGTAAGTTAAGGCTGAGGCTTTGTTCAGAACCCTTAACTGTGAGTATAACAATAGTGATGCTTGCTATGTGCTGCTAAGGGCTGAATCAAATGGACACTGGAATGCACACACGCCAGAGCTTTCATCTGAACTCACTGAACCATAACAGATGCCAGTGTACTCATTACACACTGAAATGATCAGGGTCACGTGAACATCAATTAAACAGCCAATAAAGATGTTGCTTCGTTATTTCTCCATATCAGGTGTAGACACCAGCTCTGCTGAAAAGTGAGTGTAACCATGGCAACTCCAGATTGCTCTGGGAGGAACGTGTGCTCCTAAAGGACTCAAGGACTTTAAAATGTAACAGGTATTCATATGAGATTCATCCTCCTCTACCATATCCATATTGTGATACCATATCCTGAACCATATCCACATTTCTTGAATTTCTTTTACAATGGTTGTGGGTGCTGTTGGCATTGGGTTGTCATGTTTGCATCATGTGGGCATTCAGCGTGACAAGCTCAGCCGTGTATGTGGTCTCTCCATGAACTTCCCATCACAAGGTCAGTGTTGATGTCCAGCAGATGATCCAGACACACACAGCAGTGTTAGAAAACCTGCCAGCATCCTTGTCACTATGGTCCTTGTGAAGCTACCAGTCAAAAACACCTCAAAACCTACAGTATGCTGTGTCTGAAATAGTTTCCTATTGCCTAAATAACACACTAAATACATTAACTATGTAATTCATTTGTAAAAACTCTTGTGAAAAAGAAGCGTTCTTAATTGTATTATTGTGCACTTTGTAGTGTACTTTAAATCGTAAAAGTATACGATTAAAAAAAAGAAAAAAAATATACTTGCAGACAATATAATATTAAATGAAAAAAGGTCGCATTGAAAAAATTGGTGTAGAATCAAATTTCACACAGAAACTGCAAGCCAATTTCGCAATAAAAAAAACATCAAATTACACTAAAATGTTATACTCTTATAAAACATACTCAAATAATCTTTGAAAAATCTTTTTTACAGTGAGCTTAATTGAAAGGGAGTCGACTTTTATTACTGCTTCTTACACACTTAAGTGAACTATTAAAAAGTGCACTTTGTAATAAATATAAACATTATAATTTTTTTATTGTGCTTTAAAAAAAATTACAATAAAAATAAATTTTGATGTGTTGACTGAAACTGTAAAGTGCGTAAAATATTTGATTTAAAGTTAATATATTTTAAATGTTCCTAAACAAAATAACTTCATTACCAATGAATAATGACAAATTTATTTAAATGTAAGTTTCAAAAGAGATTACATATAAAATATTTAAATTTGTAAATGCTTGTCAGAACTTTCATCAGTACTTTATTTTAATGACAACGGAAGTAATTATGAAATTAAGTGGGTTAAAAAGCACATTTTTTGTAAATGTTAACAGTAACACATTTTTTTATTTGATTGTAAATAAGGTCACACTTTATTTTAAGGTCCAGTTCTCACTATTAACAAACCATTAACTGTAGCGTAACTAGTTAATAGTGAGAATTGTTCCATATACATGTTACCGTAAATAACATGCAATTTGTACCCTTTGCCATGCTTTTAAAAAGAGTACTTATTTTTCACATTTGCTATTTCAAATTACCTTCAAATGCAAGACAACCTTCACTGTGTTCGCTGAGTACAGTACGCCATTGATTCTGTGTCGGCAGCTCACTAGGATTCACAGTATTAAAGGCTGCTTTACTGGGGGTGGGGATTGATTATCTTTGCTCAAACTGGGTCTGTCTCTCCATGCGTGTGAATCCAGAAGTTCTTTCAAATTATCTGTTCTGTCTGGCTCTGGGACAGACAGCAACTCACAAGGGACACCCAGGGTCCAGAGGACACAGCTGTCAGAAAAACTTCCTTTAACAGACTGTAATGAGTTCACAAGAGAGTAAATAAAAGAGAGAAATAAAAAATAAATAAATAACAAAATGTGATGTGACAGTGAAAGCCGACTTGTGTGGATAATGTCTCTTTACCAGTGAATGCCTCAGTTGTGGTGTTTATGCATTTGATTCTTTGCTTTTCCATTTTTACATGTTTCTTGCCATTTAGCTGATTGATTTAATTAGTAGCAGTTACACATTAACAAATATTAGTATAATAATGAAAATAAAATGTTCATTATATCAGTACAACACAAGTCAAAAGTTTGGACCCACCTTTTTTTAATTACTATTACTTTTTTAAATAAATTCATACAGTGGGTACACAATTTATCATATTAATTTTGATAACACTTACAATGAGGTTACATTTATTAACAGTAGTTAACACAAACTTACACTGAACAACACTTCTACTGTGTTTATTATTCTTAGTTCATATTCACTTCAACATACTAATACATAACACAATGTGTATCTCTTAACATTCAGTTAACGCACTGAGAATTAATAACACATTGCTTGTGGTGGCTAATGCAACTAATGTTAACAAATGAGACCTTATTGTTAAGTGTTTAAGCATTTAAGCATGAACATTTAGATTAAGATTATGAGTAGTGGGAACTGACTCGTCAGTTATTCATTATGCAATGATTGTGAATGACCTAATGGCAATATAAGTGTAACAAAATACTTTTGCTGAAAGTAATGATTGGTGTTTATTATGTGTAATTTGTCTGGTGCTGTGATGGATGCCGGCTGAGGGTGGGGTCCTGCTGGTCACAGCAGTGTGTACTCGGCCCAACTGACAGCTACCCTGACAGCACAGACTTCTGACAGATGTGTGACAGCGGCAGCGCTCTCCACTCTCATCCTCAGAGAGAAACGCACTGACCTCAAATCAGATATTAAATATTAATATGATCCCTGATGTGTCCTTCTGTCTACCGCACACAGAGCGAGCAGATGTCACCCAAAAATTGGTAAGGAAAGAGAGAGAATGAGAAGTCTAAAAAAGCTGAAGATCCAGTGAGTAAAATAATCGCTCATTAGAGAATGATTTTATTAGGCCAGTTATCTTTTTGAGAATAAGAAAATGTAGCCTATCTTAAGTTTTTAAATCAAAACATCTGCAGTCTGCTGGAAATTATGAAAAAATTAAACGAGTAAGATCTATCTATTTGCCTATTACTACTGGTTCCAGCCCCATAATGACCAAGACGTACGATATTACTATAGTTCCTGGAAGTCACTTCGGATAGAAATCGCTTTTCAATTAACAAGTTCACTTGTTCAAACTACATGTCTAAATAAGGTGTGATGAGATAAGGAGTTGTTTATATCCTTTTGATTTATGATTGACTAAATTAGACAAACAAGCGCTTCAGAAATCCATTTAAATAGTTTGCTTACAATATGGCTCATTATCTCTAAACTCTAAACACTCAGTGGATATCATTTCCACTTCCAGTGGCCTTCACCAGTTTGTTTTGTTTCTAGATCAGTTCTGAAAGTATATGCATGTGTGTCCCTTGTGCAAAGTTTAAAAGAGTGTAGTTTAAAAGATCTCAATCAAGAAAATGAACTGCTTTTTCAGAATCATAAACAAAAACTGTATTACATAACAGTCATTCGACTATTAGACAACTGGAAGTTCTTTTTTCAACTGGCACATTTCAAAACCCTCATCAGCTGTATTTGTTGTGTGATCCAACAATATGAATTTTCTCATCCTTCTGTTTGAATGTTGATAGCTGATTATGGCTAATAGTTAATAATAATGGAAATATTGTCAATCAGAGGTTGCACTTTTATTTTTCTATTTTGGTAACAACTTTGTATGCCTTACAAAATTTTATAGAAGACATGAAAAACAGACAAACAAATATTTTCTGACAAAAAGTACAGAGCTACAGATAGCGGCTAGGATAATTTATTTTAGAATTCATATTGAAAATTCATATTGAAACTTTGATACATCTGCAGATCTGAGCACAGTTTGATGACATTACTGAGACCTTGTCTGAAACTCTAAAAGAGGAGCATGCAAAAGACTATATTGCTTTTTATTACTTTTTGGAGAACATCTGCTTTCTCATTTAATCACATTGCTGTTTAGGAAAACAATTGCAATATTAAAGAGATCTCAGTTGAGGTTTTTCTATTGTGGGTGTGACTCAGCTGTACATGTGTACCTACATAAATATTTGAAAGGAACATGAAAGTAACTTTTATTCCGTTTATTTGTTTTTTAATCTTATTTCCTAATGCATTTATGGCACATGGCAGGCTGCACTCTTCTGTATTAAAAACCTGCAAGTGACAAAATCATAGCAAGCTTTCAGGCTGCTCATCAGAGTGTTCCGTCAAAGCATGATGACAAGCATTGTGTTACGGCTGCAAACACATATTCATTCTGTGTTTTAATATTTGCTGCTTCATACTAAGACACAAATACATTATGACAGGCTGTCAACTACAATTAGAACACCTGTCTATGATCAGAGGAGCTGACATTCTGAGAGAGAGAGAGAGAGAGAGAGAGAGAGAGAGAGAGAGACCAATTCACTGAGCTTGTCACAGAAAACAGCAAGATAAATAAATAATTAAATAAACAGCCTAAATCCCCTGAATGTTTCACACAGACTTCTCTCTAGGCACCACTCTTCTATTCTCCAGTTCAATCACCTTTTGAGAACATTTTCTTATGTTAAAGTGTCATGAGAGAAGAAATGGAGGCAGCACTGCAGGTGATCTCCTGACAACACACTCATCAATGAATCAAAAGGACACACATAGAAGTGATGTCATCATAACATTACCATGCAGCACACTCACAATTTGTAACTATTTTACGTTTGGTGGGTAAGTTGTATGAATTTGTATGCACACAGCCAGAATTTTTATACAGCATGTATTTTTGGAACTAATTAGTTTGTCCAGGAGGCAGCAACAGTGACCTGTTGTTTCACAGTCCCGCCAAAAACAGAGAAGGAGACAGAAAAGCAACACAATCTAATGCCAGTTTTACTTCAACATTTACGTGACATCGGTGGCTAATTCAAATAAATTTGTACAATCACATTCTTACATTTTTGTGCAACCTTCTTACACCCCAGTGATGGATGTGTTTAGGAGTATGGTTGGGGGTGGACCTTCATGCTTATTCTAAAATTCACACGTTTTCATACAGTTCACACTGAACGAATTCATACAAAATCGCCATTTCATCAAATATTTCCATTTACCCCTGAGATGGGGTTGACACAGCAACAGAAGTTGAGAAGCACATGCTTGAGGGGAATGAAGAGGTACCTGAAACTCTAGTTTATACAACAACAGAGATATTTTTATCAGTCATAACCTCTGGACAATTGGCCGACATTGGACAAGACTGAAACTTTTCATGTGCGTATGTTTTTATGCATGCTATCAAATGGAATATAAGGCATTTTGGGAGCCTGAAAATGCAAACTTTTGAAAACTGGTTTCAAAGTGCATGTTTTTCAAAGCGATACTGTTATCGTCTCCATGTAAACGACAAAAAACCCCACAAATTTGTGAAAATGGTGACATTATGCGCATACATATTACATGTTCAGTCTATGGGTATGTGTGCCAGTGTGTAACGTCTACACCAGGGATCGTCAAATCTGGCCCACAAGATCCACTTTCCTGAAAACTTTAGCGCTAACCCTATTCAAACACACCGGGGGCTTGTTTCACAAAAGATGCTAAGAAAAGCAGGGTTTAAATCCAAAACCTGACTTGAAATAACCTAACAAATCAATTGTGGTTCCATAAATGACAATTTAAGTTCACACAGTCTCACTAATTTGATCCAGGCTCATTGAGTCAAGATAACCCTTACAAAAAAGAAGTTTATTCAGGTGTTTTATTAGTATACTTCTTTTAAACTAAAAATTGGAAAGTATACTTTGTCTACTTTTCATGCACTTCTCAGAAATGTGCTTTATGTACTTCTCAGAAATATACTTAAAATGACATTTAAGTATACTTGACTTACAGTTTACTTAGAAAAATTCAAAATATATTTGAGCTATACTTATGCTCCAACACCTATGTTTTCACTATTATACGGCAGGGGGCACTATTACACATGTTCTGTACAGAATTTCCAAAACACAAGTGAAGAAGAAACCGAAATTTTTCTGGGTCTTGAAAGTGGTATTTACTTGGCAGTCAATGGGACAGTCACAAGCCTCCCAGTTTTCATCCAAAATATCTTAAATTGTGTTCCGAAGATGAACAAAGCTTTTACGGGTTTGAAACGGCATGGGGGTAAGTGATTAATGACAAAATGTTCATTTTGGGGTGGGGTAACCCTTTACAGAAAACTTACAAGTATACTTGTAGTATAAAACTACTAGACTAGTAGTTTACTGAGACTACACTTCAAAGTGTATCTAAATGCTACAAGTATTTAATTAGTAAACTATCAGTATATCTATAAGTTCACTTTTAATATAGTTGCAGTACAAACTAAAAACATAGATGTAAACTAGTTGTGTACTCAAAGTTTACTACTGTTATACTTAAAGAAAGTGGGCCAATTTAATCCCAAGGAGTACTGAAATAGTACACTTACAACTATACTACTAGTACTCTGATATTTGTATACGTACTAGATAAAGTATACTTAAAAATATACTTGAACTTAAGTATACTTAATTAAATAAACTTGAAGTATACTGTGGGTAAGGGAATTTGATGTGTACACTTATTTTTAAGCAGCCCTTAATGCTGATCATGGATCAAATCAATCCGCCATAGCAAACAGCTGATATATTTGTGCTGTTTTATGCATTTGAGACATTGTGTTGTCCTCAGTACATAACATCATGTCACAGTTATATTCTTCATCTGTAAATGTTAGAAAGTCAAATATATCCATTTTGCTGTCAGGAGTGGGCCAGGCTTACGTGAGTGAACATAGAAAATGCCTCCCCTCCACAGAAAATGCGTTCCGCGTTACCCTCTGTAAATTAGGGGGCTCCCTAGGTAGAAATCCATCGTCGGACCCTTAGAATCGTCCTAACACCACCCCCCAACTCAAATCAAACAAGGGTCAAAGGTCAAATAAAGGTTTTAACAAGGTATTGTTTAGGCTGAGGTGGTAAACACAGTTCTATTTCAATACAAATGTCAATATATGTGATCAGAAAAGGTTACTATCAAGCCAGATTCCGAGATGCTTATATGAAGATACTACTTCAATTTCTGCCTTGTTGGCTTTTTCCAAAACACTTTTATTTTTGTGCTATTTAGAACTAGACTTAAGTCATTAAAAGCCTCTTGAATATTGTTAAAACTATCCTGTATGGATCACCATATGATGATCCTAAACAGTATAAAGAATGGTGTCATCCACATATTTTTACATTGCACTTTAATTTTACATTGTAATGTTTTAATGTTCTACTTATAACCACAAAAGGAACAGCTGTCATAAAACCAGAGAGAATGGCTGTATTGCTAGAAACTGCTGATCAACTGAATGTGCAAGTAGCAACCATGTTAAAACGTTTTCATATATCTTAAAACAGTGTCATTAAATCTTGGGCACAGTACATTAAATACAGTTGGTTGTAACCTATATTTTTGTTTATTTGATTTATTATTTAGGTTGCGTTTTCTGTATAATTTTATTTTTGGATTGATAATAAAGTAAAATAATTGTATGTGAGACAGTCAGTAGTAAATAATATCAGTGCAGTCCTACAGGACAGTGTTAGCTGGTAACACTTAGAACACTGGAACTCAGCTTGTAACACTTTAGAATACCGTCCCATCATTAGTAAATAACTACACAGGAGCAAATGACTAAGGCACTATTAACATTCTTGTAACTTTTGACTAACAAGAATTTGTGTTTAATTCTGATTAACGGATCAGTAAGTAATAGTGCTCAGTCGAAAGTGGTAGTTCACTATTAGCTAATCAGTAATTACTATTTTTTCATATCTCCCAAAGAACTACTAAGAACTACTATATACAGGTTCATAATTAATGTGAATGATGCAAAATGTATGAATAATTCTAAAGTAAAGATCATGGCAATCCACTGGTAATCACTCAGGTAATACCAAATAATTTAGAAGCAATTACTATTTTTTTTTGGATCCGTATGTTTAAGTGAAGATCATGATAACCCTCATGTTATTTATATTATAACTCGTAATGACTGAAATCATTGTTGAGGTATATGTAAGGTTTTGGATAGTAATGACTCAAGTGTTACCAAAGCCATCGGAAGTATGACTATCCAGAACCTTACAAAAACCTCAACAGTTTTTAATGACTTTAGTCATTACTAAGGAGTTATCATGATCTGCACTTTAGAAAGTGGAACCCAATAATTAGTAATTCCATCTTAAGGATTTGGTAATACCTGAGTCATTACTAGTGGGTTACCATGATCTTCACTTTAGAATTAATTATACATTTTGCATTATTCACATTAATTATGAACAACTATATAGTTCTTAGTAGTTTTCTGGGAGATGAAAAAAAATAGTAGTTACTGATTAGCTAACAGTAAACTACTATGTTCAACTGAGTGCTATGACTTACTGATTCGTTAATCAGAGCTTCTTGTTAGTTAATAGTAGTTACTAGAATGTTAATAATGCATTAGTCATTTGTTCCTGTGTAGTTGTTCACTAATGATGGAACAGTATTCTAAAGTGTTACCACTCAGCTTAGCCTGACAGTTAGCTTGCCCCTGACCAGGTTAGTTTCCCAGCAAACACTCTTAAAAATAAAGGTGCTTTAACAGGTTCTTTACCGGATGCCATAGAAGAACCATTTTTGGTTCCACAAAGAACCATTCAGTCAAAGGTTCTTCAAAGAACCATCTCTTTCTTACCTTTTTGTAATACAAAGAACATTCTTTCACCACAAAGAATCTTTTGTGAAACAGACAGGTCTTCAGATGTTAAAAGTTCTTTATGGAACCATTTAGACAAAAAGGTTCTTCTATGGCATCGTAAAGAACCTCTGTTTTTAAAAGAGTAAGTTGTCAGAGTGACTGAGTTGAGCTATGGTATATTTGCTTTGTGAAACCAAGTCAACTGCCAAGTCAACTATTTTAGTCAAACTAAAATAAGTCTGGCTTATTTGGTAGACTTGTTTAATGAAACAGGCCCCTAAGCCTGCTAACCAATGTCTTCAGGATAATTACAAAATCACAGGTAGGTGAGTTTATCAGGGTTGGAGCTAAACTCACCAATCCATGGGTTTTTCTACAAATCACATCGTACAGATTAAATAATCACCACCTTCATCTAAAATAGTTATGTTTTTTCGTGAGATTGGTTTGGGGAAGCTATAATAGTTTGGGCTGAGCAGCTTCTGTTTGAGATCAATGTGGGCGGGTGGTGTAACAGCAGCACAACAGCGAGAGGAGAGCTGTGTGTTAATGAAAAACCCTTTCCCTGTCGCGCTGGACAGACGTGCTGTGACTGTGGGGCTATAAAGAGACACAAAGCGCGTTCGCTGCATGTATGAAGTCAATGATACACACACACACACACACACACACACACACACACACGTGGCAGTACACACACTGGCAGACAGACAGCCTCGCGCTGGCAGCAGCCCAACTGTTTCCCAGAGATAAGCGCGACAACTGAGTGCTTCAGATGCCTCTAATTTAATAAGACGGGAAAAGATAGTTCACAGCATTGCTATCTAATTAAGAATCTGGGCTTTCAACAACAACAAAAAGTTTCGAAACAAATGGAATGTTTACAGTGTGATAGTCTGGGTTGTGACAGATATTTAGTGTCAGTCTGATAATACACTACGGACATTTATCTAGAAACTGCATTGTAACTATACAGACACAGTAGCTATTCTTCTGTGACTGACAACAGCATTACACTAAAGAGGATATGAAGTGTAATGTTCACAGTAGGATTGTGTGTCATTGTGTTGGCCAATCACATTTCATTAGACCTTAATTTATTAGGATAAAGATTTTTTTTTTTTTGTATGGAAATATTTCTTTCTTTTTTTTTTCAGGTTAGATCTTAGAACTTACCATTTAACATTTTAGAGTTTTAGCATTAGCATAGAACATGAGAAATAGGACATCTAGCAAGAAGGACATATTTTAGATTTCATTAAAACATTTTTAGTAATGGTAAAGTCTTTCAGCACAGTCAAATGTTTAGATACACTTTTCTCTTATTATTATTTATAATTTTCCACATTTTAGAATAAAACACTCACCAAAAATATACAATAGCACTAATGCACAAATAAATAATTAATTAATGATTAATGATTATAAAATTAATTAATTTTGTTAAAAAAAAAAAAAACTGAACAAACTATAAAAAATAGAACAGAAAAAATAAAACAGTAAAAAATAAATAAATAAAAGTGATTTCAAGCATTTAAGCTTTTTTTTTTTTTCATAGCAGTGTGTCCAAAGTTTTACAATATGTTTTACAATCTGATATCATCTGATGTTACAGTCTGGGATTTCTCATCAATGGACTGATATTATCACGTAATGGAGAACCAGTAAAGAGAGTCAAAGAGATACATTGATAGCTTTTGAGAGTGAAAGTTTTGATTAATCTGAGCCTTGGCGATCTCAGAGCAGACTGTAATGAAATATCAAAAAGATAATTCATACCAACGGGAAACTGTGGCTGCCATCTCTCTGGGTTTGTGTTTGTGTGCTATTATATTGTAACCTGCCAGACAGGAGAGCCCTTCATCAGGCGTTTCAGCTCTGGGTTCGTGGCAGGCCAGCTCTACAGGCTCATTAAAGCTGGGAGCAGGTGCACTTTCATGAGTGAATATTATAATGCAATGTCAGTCAGAGAGCAGGTTAGCATGGCCGCTACGACGCTCTCTCTCTCTCTCTCAGAGCACCCACTGTACGCATTAATCATTTCCATGGCTACAGCAAATCACAGGAGGAGCTAGTCAGCTCAGATCCCATTAAAAGTTTTACATAACCGCCCTGAAACATTTAGCAACGGACCATCTCCGTGCTGGAAATATGACTTTATTTGTATGAGGAGCAGAGATGAAAAAACAACTGAGGAACAGCATTAGCTAATTCCTCTTGAGGAAGATGCCAGGAATGCCAGGAAATGTTTGAATGAAATAAGTCATATAGAGATTTTCAAAACTCTTGTCTGCAAAGAAGAGTTCAACCAAAAATTAATAATAAATGTGACTTAGACCACTTAGGCCATCCAAGATGTAGATGAGTTTGTTTCCTCATCTGAACAGATTTGTAGAAATACATCACTTGCTTAACAATGGATCCTCTACATGCCATCAGAATGAGAGTCCAAACAGCTGATAAAAACATCACAATTAACATCTTGTGAAGTGAAAAGTTGTGTGTTTGTAAAAGACAAATTGATTCTTACAGCGTTTTAGTTTTATAACATCACTTCTGGACAAAATACGAGTCCATAATCCATGGAAAAAGTCCATCCCCTGTTGTCTCCTCACATAAAAATGCACAAACACATTTGTTTAGAACTGTTTCAGACAGTTTTGGATTGTATATAGTGCTTGATCTCTGCACATTTCTCTCCTGATTCAAACGAGATGACTTTTTCACTACAAAGCAATATTATGGATGATGCCTCAGTTTTTGATTGTCACTTGTTTCCGTAGTTATTAATTTTGTTGCACCTGTTCTGTGTTATGTTTCTAATTATCATGTGTTTATATGCCCTCAGTTTGTTCTGCCCTTTGCAGTGTTGTCTTTGTATGGATGAAGCTGTTGTGTTCCACTGAATTCTCATCTTTCTTAATAAAGTTTAAAGCCCTATTCTGGTCCACCTCTCTTTGCTTCACTCACCCTCCATTACAGTTGCAGTCTGCATATCCTTTAACAAATACAAGGTCTAAACACAGTTACTAAGCAAATTCTTTTGATTATCACTTTCAGTGACACCACAGTCTTCAAGGTTATGATAAAAATTGCATTGATTTTATAATATTGGTAATAAGCTAAAACGTGACAGTTCTGAAATATTTTAAACTGTATCTTTACGTTCCTGTTATAGTTCATAACTGTCACATTTTAAAGCACCTGTTGTGGGTTTTAACATGTGCTCATCCAGTTGCAGTTCTGTAATGTCCACACAGGCCAATTACTGCCCCCAGCTGGACAGAGACTGATAGCAGCTTTCAGGACACATGCTGAAATGAGACATCAGTCTCAGAATCCCAAACACGAATCCATAAAGTCAGTCTAGAAACAAAACAAACATGAATAAATAGGTGGAAATAAATATAGTTTATCTCTTATTTAAAACACATTGGAATCACAGATTTTAAAGCCGCCATTACGTTTTCAGATCAATTTAGATCCCTGCTCCTCTTCTTCAGCTCAAACAGCGAAACATCCAGATACTGTCACCCTCATTAATCAATTATGGATGCTTTCTGCCAAAGCAAATGATGGAGGCCATTTGTTTTTTCCTCTCGAGGCCCCAATCAGTGTTTTAGGGTGTCCCAATTTCAAAAGGGAGGGAGAGAGAGAGAGAGAGAGAGAGAGAGAGAGAGAGAGAGAGGGCACATTTAGTCACTATTGAAATATCAGTCTTATACTGACTGGACAGCCTTGATATCCAGAGGGAGTGAGAGGTTTAATTTGGTCTTCACTATCGGCTCAGTTACAATAATATTATGTAGTTCTTTCAGCATATTCTGTTTCATGTTCACTTTGAATAGTTTGTGTGACTGTCACAAAAATGACCAGATTTGGTGAAATAATATTCATTACTCATGTCAGTAAAGTGCTTTGAACTAAATCAAATTAAATCAAGTAGAGAATGAGAGAGAATGATAGAAAGATTACATAATAATTAAGAGATCGTTCAAGTTCAAGTTATCCTTACCAACTTTCAGCTTCCCACAGCAGTAAATATTACATCCAAAATGCACTAAATACATGTCTCAAATCAAATCTTCTATAACACTAGGTTGTTACCAAACAAGCACATTTTGTCACTCATAAAACTAATTGCAGTATACAGTATAATACATGGTTCATGTTCACATACACAATGATTCCCAAGTTGTCCCCTTTTGTGGATGGTAATAAAATTGAAATAATAACACCTGTGATCAAGAACAAAACAAAAACTTCATGAACAAAACCCCTGATTCTTCTGGCAAAACAAAACAAAACAAAACAAAACAAAACAAAAAAAACATTTTATTTGTGCACAAAATCAAAAAAATGGATTCAGATTGTAAACACGCTGAGTAAATATATAAACACTACAGATCATGAATTAGACACTTCCTCAAAAAATTGAATGTCTGTATACTCATATTTGCATACTGCAAATGCCCATAATTGCTCATAAGGCAACACTGCACTCCTTGATATTCCTTGTCCTCATCCTCTTTTTCCTCATCCACCACCTCTTGATGGAAAGTGTTAAAAGCAGAGGAGGAAGAGTATCTTCTCCTCTGCCTATAAAATTGTTCCATTCAACATTGATATCAACATTCAACACACCATTCAACAAACCATCTGTGCAATCTATTTGATACAATTGGTTTGCGCATACAAGCAATCAATACAATACAAGCTTTCAAGCAGCTGAGATTTGCAGCGAATATTATTATGTGAGTATACTGATGAAATGTGTGTATGTGGATAAGTTGTACATATTTGTATATCCAACCTTATATGAAAAAGTGATAAAATAGATACATTTTGTGATGATATACAACCAATCAGTTCAGATTTGCTATGTACTTACATGATAATTAAAAGAATATCATGAATTTGGTGTGTGTATGCGTGTGTGTTTTTGTGACATATCAGGAAATGTGTGTGTGTGTGTGTATGTGTGTACCTGGTATTTATCAGGTTATGGGGACCAAATGTCCCCACAAGGATAGTAATACCAGTAAATGCTGACCTTGTGGGGACATTTGTGAGGTCCCCATGAGGAAACAGACTCATAAATCATGCAGAATGAGTTTTTTTATGAAAGTAAAAGTGTGCACAGTCTCCTTTGAGGGCTAGGTTTAGATGTAGGGTAGGTGTAGGGCGATAGAAAATACGGTTTGTATAAAAACCATTACGCCTATGGAATGTCCCCATAAAACATGGAAACACAACATGAGTGTGTGTGTATTTGACCGTGTGACAGGTTTTTATGAGCAGCCCTAAAGCCGTGATATACAGTGTCTGTTGGTAAGCATAATCATCCTACACATTCCAACATGCGATATATCTGATATTCTGTCATTAGTTTATACTAATACAAGATACTTGGTCCTTAAATTTGTTGATAGTTGCTAGGTTCTCTGCTTACATTTTTTTTTTTTTTAAGTTATTGCTGGATTCCTTTTGTCCAAACTGTAGTCACATTTTCAAAACTCTCACAATTAGCACAACATCTGTCTGTTGTGACCACACTATTAACACAATTCATGTTGTTTTCACACAATATGCAGTCAAGTAACACATTTCTAAAACGCTTAAAGCTTCTTTATATACAAGCTTGTCTAAAGACTAGATGTTCTTAACTTTAAACACAGTAGAAAGCCTCTACTTCAAGAACAACAGCAGCTTAAAAGCAGATAATATTGATTTACTATTATTATTTTCATTGAAATAATGAGAAATAGCTTATTTCAGTCTCAATGAGACATAGCCAAGTTTTTTTGGACACATTAAAATGTACTCTTTGGATTGGTTTTGTTCAGTGTGAGTACAGAACAAAGCAGACATTCAGAGAAAGCAAAATAATAATGCCTGAATGAGCGAGAGGAGTAGCTGGACCAGAACAAGAGAGAAATAGATGTAGAGAAAGTGGAGTGAGAATGTGAGGCACTGCTCAAAGCAGAGTAAAAGCCACCATCATAGACCATGTTATAAACCATGGTCTATCAATGAGAGAGGCTTAGTCTCAGACAGTCAACCGTGGCTTCCATTATTCAGACATTTCAACTGACCAACTAGTAAGTAATGCATTTCATGAGGGATATCATTGCAGTTGTTTTGTACCACAGTAACTGCAAGCCACCAGTCCCAATGCACATATGTTGTATTTTTGTTCCTCTAAAAGATGCCTTGTCTTCCTCTGGGGGAAAAAGAAAGCGCCACAGTGAAGACAGAGAGCATGCCATACTCTTCAGCACACCCATTGTGCAGTACAAGAGCAGCACACACCTATTGTACTTTCACAATGCCAGCATTTCATTATCATTATCATCAAACAACATGTGATTGCCATGTGATGTGACAGTGTCATTGGTGTCGCATCACTGCCGTTCACAAATCCTTTTCCGTAGTCTTATGAAATAGAAAAGTGTCCTTAGGATGCATACTTCAGAATCTTGTCTAAAGTAGTAGGTTATCCGGTGGGTATTGTTCGCTTGTGAAACTGGACTAATCTTTTAACATACTGATTTTCACCTAGTATGCATATTTGGATAGCCATTGTCTGCATCCCAAAAAAAAAAGAAAAAAAGAGACTAATTGGACATCATCTTTTCAAAAACATTTATTTTATTTTTTAATTAACACTTTAAAATTACAGCATCAGTGAGGGGCTTTATGACATTGCCTTTGTAGGAAAAAAAAAAACAAAAACAACAAAGAAAAAACAACAAAAAAAAAAACAGGGTGGTAGGTGTTCGTTTGTTTGTTCTCTTCAGAGAGTATAGTAGTGGTCATAGCTTGTAGAACTGTGGTTTGATTTTGTTTAGTCAGTGGGACGCTGTGTTACAAAAATGCAAGTCAAGATTGATAACACTTTATTTTAAGGACCAGTTCTCACTATTAACTAGTTATTAACTTATTATGCATATTACTATCATATTGGCTGTTTATTAGTTCTTATTAGGCACTTATTTATTCTGCATGACCATATTCTAGATCCCTTAAAAAATAAATAAATAAATAAAATAAACTCAACAGCTACCTTAGTAACTATTAGTAACTACAGCAAATTTGGGGTTTTATTGGGGGAAGTGAACATGTGTTAATAGTGAACATGTGTTCTCTAGTCTTAACTGTTACCTAAAGTTTTTATTTCACACATTTTCAGTTTCAACGGTTTAATGCTTTAAACTAAGTTTAATGGTCCCTATATTATATGTTATATTATTTAATATAATTATTTAATATTTTTTAATATTTTTATATTATAATGTACTTATTGTGCACGTTGTATTGCAAACCAATTTTTCTGCCGTTAAGGTGGAATGCAGGTAAAAATGTGGGGCAGGTTTGGAGGTATGGTTAGGTTTAAGTGTGGGTTAAGGAGGGATTATAGATATAATTACAGAAATTCTGCAGTGTACTGTGGTTGTTTTATATAGATTATATTTTATATTATGCAATATATGATTCATTTTAATGTGTAATTCATATTTTCTCAACATCCTGTGATTTCAGTGCACATGAGTTTTTGCACCAAATGAATAATGTAATATACTTAGCCTCAAATACCACTCCAAAGCAATATTAGAGATGGTGTGGATTTAGTGTGTGCTAAGGGCACTGAACTTCAGCAAGTCTCAGGCCTGGGTTATGCACTTATTTCCTGTCACATGCACATAGACTGGATTGTGCTTGTTAAATCGACATACCAAATACTGTTTCCAGGTCCAAAGCTGTACTTTGTTTCAAGTAAGAATCTCAGTAGCCGTTTGTGAGCACTATTTCTTTCTATTCATTCATTCATTCATTCATTCATTCATTCATTCAAGTATTCATGTTTAAATCATTTAAACATGCTTTTGTGTTTTTTGTGATTCCTGTTATGTTATCAGCATAGTAAAAATAGTCTTCTTATGGTGGTGCTGCAAATGAAAAAAACAAACAAATACGCAAAAAAAAAAATCTCAGCAAATTAAGAAAATATCTTTATCATTTCGTGACCAATTACCCATAGAAATCCACAGAGTCCATTACAGTTTCCATTAAAACCAATACAAATCCTATTATAATGCCAAACACATGGTAACTACACTTTTTAATTTTCGTAAGGGCTGTTGGTTTCCCTCTGTGCTACTTGCAACGTTTCTCTGTATTTGGTTGCATTGTGTGTAATTGCACATATTTCTATATTAGGTTGCATTGTGTGTAATTGCAGCACTGTAATTGCGTTACTGTATTTGTTTTCATTGTGAGTATTTGCGGCTTGTTTCTATTTGATTGCGTTATGAGTATTTGCAGCATGTTTCTGTATTTGGTTGTGTTGTGAGTATTTGCAGCTTGTTTCTATTTGATTGCGTTATGAGTATTTGCAGCATGTTCTGTATTTGGTTGTGTTGTGAGCATTTTGCAGCTCGTTTCTTTGGTTTGTGTGTATTTGCAGTGCATTCGTGATTTGGTTGCATCAGGCATGACTTGTTTCGTATTGATGCTAGAGCATTTGCAGTAACGCTCTGAATTTGGTTTGTGTTGTGAGTATTCGCAGATTTCTGTATTTGATTGCGTTGTGAGTATTTGCAACACATTTCTGTGTGTGGCTGCATTGTGAGTGTTTGTAGCATGTTTCTGTTTGGTTGTGTTGTGAGTATTTGCAGTTCTGTATTTGGTTGCAGAGTATTTGCAATGCATTTCTGTATTTGATTGTGTTTTGAGTATTTGCAGTGCATTTCTGTATTTGGTTGCAGAGTATTTGCAATGCATTTCTGTATTTGATTGTGTTATGAGTATTTGCATCACATTTATGTATTTGGTTGTGTTGTGAGTATTTGCAGCGCATTTTTGTTGTGTTGTTAAACTGATGATGATATGTTTTAATTTGCTGGTGCTTTTTCTATCTGCATGTATTTCCTTAAGTTGCTGTGCATTTATCTCTCTTGCCCACAGTAGTTTCTGTTTTCAACAGCCTGTACAGGGTGTTTTCTTTCCTGGATGGATGTTGCTTAGGGGCTGTTGCTAGGATGTTGAATGGGGGTGTTGCTAAGGTTTTCTAGACAATTGCTTGGGTGATGCAATCGGTTGCTAGGGTTGTTGTTTCTAACTCTGGTAGGTAAATACTGTATATTCATCTATGAACTGAAATAGCACACCCCTCCTTAACAAGCCCCATGATTTGAGGTATCATACATATCTGAAAGATATTTCAGAAGCAATTTCCATGCTGCAGTTTAGAAAGGTTAGCTATTATTGCTGCATAAGAGCAATAACAGACTTAGCAAACATCAATGATAATAAAAACTACCTCTTGATTCTGTCATAAAGAGACATAATGTGAGACACAGGCAAAGAAAGATAGTACACTTACTGATTTATATTCATGAAATCAGGCATCTTTAGAGAGGCAGAGGTAGGGAGTCTGTCTGTCTCTCTTCTCAGTAATCAGGTTCTTTGTGTTGGGGTTGAATGAGCTGAAATCACAGCATACAGAGACACAATCAGAAAGACATATTTAGGCACGTCCAACCACACTTGTGCTTTACAGAGAACAGACGTACAGACATGAGATAAAAGAGATAATAAAATGAGGAATTGGACAGTCACACTTTAACACCTCTAACATTGTTAATGTAATAATCATTGGAAATGAAACATTACACTAGTATTTTTTCTACAAATGATTTCTGTTTTGAATAAATGTTGTTATTTTTAACATTTTTATACATCAATGAATCCTGAAAAAAGTATCACAGGTTTCAAAAAATATTACCCAGTACAACTGTTTGCAACACTGATAATAATCAGCATATTAGAATGTTTTCTAAAAGATCATGTGACACAAAGACTGGAAAATTTTGCACTATACTAGTAAAACTAGTAAAGGTTACTTAGAACAAGTTTTCACAAAATGGCTGTGTTATGAATTCAGCTGCGTTAAACTGACAGTCCTGTGAGACATAAATTGTAAAGTATTTATTAAATGACCTTTTGAAATATTCTGTCAAAAGAAAAGTACAGGATTCTAATTGGAATCATAATTTTGGGTCAGTAATAAAATCTTTATTTAAACATTGTTTAGTTTGGCAATAAAATCTTGATACTAGACAATTACAAGATGAATCATAGGAGGATTGACATCTTTAAATTTCTTTTCATGTTAAACTTCTTTTCATGTGAAAGTATTCTTTTGGTGATTATATTAATCCTATTGAGAGCTTTGTGTTTTAAAAGATTATTGTTTACTCTTGAAATCCTCTAAAAATGCACAGGAAATCCTTTGCAATTGGTTCCAAATTATAGTACAAAAAAGGAACCCTGTACACATTCCATTATGTTTTTTAGGGATCTGATGAGCTGATTATATCCCTCTTCTCAGACAGACTGTGAAATCTCCTCCTCATTACCATCAGGGGCTCAGGTGAGAGATAACACACTCTATTTATAAATAAAGCAGAGCATCAGTGTGTGTGTGTGCATGTATGTTAACGTGGTTTTGTTCATGAGAGTGCATTTTGCCATGCATCTGTTTCTGTGAGAGAGTCAGAACTATCTGACATAAGTGTTTGAACATTCTTGCACAACATCTGGTAATAAAGATTGTATGATTTTTTTTTTTTAGCACCAAGAGATTTTACTTTTTTATAAATCATCCTGTTGCTCACTATACAGAGACAAATGTGTCAGTCTTGATGCCATGTTCACTTTTGAGAATGTCATAGAGTGAGTCAAATGCTGATGTCTGAAGCTGTCCACATGTTAATAAGCACGTGTTGTGTGTGTGTGACCCTGCTCTAATGAATGGCAGATTGTGTGTGTGTGTGTTTGTGTGTGTGTTGCAGATGTCCAGTGTGTGGCAGCTGGCGTCATGGCCGCAGCAGCGGTGAGTCTCTCTACACCCACCCAGTTGATTTTCCAATGGCTTTGAAGTCGGCTTTACCTCCAGGATCCACTGATGACACCCAATTACATGAAAATTGCTCCCTGTTCCCTAAATGATCTCGGTGTCCCTATCTCGTACTGATGTCTGCGAACACCAAATATGATGAAACATTATTTCTCCAAGAAAACTGCTATGGCTTGCTGTTTGAAATGGTAGAAAAAGCAGTTTGATATGTTAATGGATGCTTTGTACTTCAGACGAAATCTACCTTGATGAGGTGAATGATGTCATGTGAATGTAATATGAAAAAAGTAATAATCATAATGCTACTACTAATAATAAAAATTCAAATAAAATGAATCAAATAAAATACGTAACAGGTCTGCAAGTAACAGGGCTAGACTGCAGACTTTCTTTCTTGATTTATTTTTATTTATTTATTTTTATTTATTTTCTAAAACATTGTGTTTTTGTCTTTTCCAGTACAAATTGCATTTTAAACATTCTTAAATCAAGATACATTTTATAGATATTATCAATCTGATGGCACTGACACTAATGATTATTATATACATACTTGATGATTCTATTTTATTGTTTACTGTGAAGCTGCTTTGAATCAATCAAATTGTATAAAGTACAAAGTGCTATAAAAGGTGACATGACTTCTCAAGGTAAATTCTCAAAAAATGTTGATTTAAGAATGATTAAATATTTGTACTGGAAAAGTCAAATCCAAATGGCTTTTTCCAATTTTTTTATTTATTTATTTTTTTCTCTTTTCTTCACTGTGCATATTTAGCCCTAAAGAAACTGCCAAATGTTGACTTGTAACTTTTTATTTTTAATATACCATTTGTACTTTTCATTTTCAGAACCACTATTTTCAGCAAACATCTCAATATTATTTCACTGTACATAGAACACACAAAAAGATTATTGGAGTACATTTTACTAAATAAATAAATACATACATAAATGTAATAGTCATAGCAAATTAAATAAATGAGTGATCAGTTTCTGTTTCTTTGGAATTATTTGCGAAATTTAGAAGCAATTTCTGAATGAAAGTTATTTAAAGTATACACCAATTTTTCTTTCTTTCTTTCTTTCTTTCTTTCTTTCTTTCTTTGTGTTGATTAAAATGCTGTAAAAGAGATGTCTCAGCATCCAGCATGACAGACATCAGTTCCATGCATTTAAAACCTCTCTGATCAAATATTCACTGCTCAGACACAGGTGAATTATTTCATAAACTATGAGTCACCTGGGCTTTTATCAGGGTCTAACATGTTTCAGTCTCAAAATTGCATCTTCCTCCCCCGGGCTCGAGAAAATAAATGTTACGGTAAATGGGAACAAGCGGCCAATTAAAGCAGCATGACGGATGACCGTGGCGCTGAGGCGACAGGCCGAGTTCCCTGACTACCTGCGGAGAGTTTAGAAATAGAGCATGTGTCAGAGAGACTATTGTTTCCTGAGCACGGTGGGCGGCTGCATTGATTTAAGCCCCTTATCCTGCAGAAGTTTTACTTGTGAAATATTCCTCATGACGCACTCTGTTTGTAGACTTAATGCACCTCAAATTTAAGGGAGCACCTATTAATGACTGAGCTAAATGTCAGGAGCTCTCTAGTGCATTAAGGTCTGTTGCTGATCAGTGACATTTGTGTATTAGCATTTATTAAAGGTCTCTGCCTAATGCGATCCTTAATTAACCAATTATTATTATTTAATTTATTCACAAATGTACAATGAAATGTTCTGCATTTGGGCCTGCTGTACAAGCTATTAGTTGATAAAAGGTCAAATACATCTTCAGCAACTCTGCTTACATGGCTTTGGCAATTACTGTCATCCAGAGAATAAATAGTTTAAGAGTATGATGGATTAAATGTGTAAGAAGAGTAAATCAGCCTATTATTTGTTTATAATACATAAAAATGAAGGATGTACGGCAGATTCATACTTCAGTGGTTCAGTCTCATCAGTCAAATCTATTTCAGTTCAACATAAAGCCAACGATACAAAAAATCTGAAACAACAATTTCTACAACTAGGCTATATATGGGTCATTCCACGAAATCGGTGCTTTTCCACTTGGAAAAATTGAAAAATAAAATAAGTTTAATCAATATTTTTTAATTATCCATGAAATAAAGACACCTTAAAATGACAAGAAGTTGTATTGTGCCATCTCAGGCTATGTAATTTATTATTTTATGACTATTTTTCTACCTCATGTTTTGGTATTTTTGTCAACCCTGTTACCGACACAAGCATTACTAGATGCTATAGTTTAATTAAAACTCATATGCCACCGAATGAAATTAGCTCAATAATATACAGAGGGTAACCTTTAAATTGTTTGAATTTTACATAGACAAGACTTAAAAGCAGAACAAACCTAATCAATGTCATCCCTGTTACCCACATGTTAAAACCTGTTACTCTAAAAAGTAACAGGTTTAACGATTTCAAACAAATTTGCTAATTACTAGCTAATAGTGAAGTTCACAAAAGATAGATAGATATTGTAGATATTGAAATAATTGTTTAAATTAACATTTTAAAAATGGTAGCAGGATTGACATTGCATGATGGTCCCCTCAGTCAAGCCTCATAAATAATCAAAAACAGAACATTATAGAGGAGTGAGAGAAGCATTTTTGTGTTTTAAGTGTTGGAATTTTGGTTGAGAGATGATATAGCCTCCTAGAAGTGATGTCACTTCAATGTACATTATTTTACAAGGGTTTTTTGATGAGGGTAACAGGGCTGACATGAAATCAGGGGACACCAATAAAATGATTTATGTTTTGTATGAAAAATGCATACTTATGCCAAAAACATTGCTTAACAATTGGACTATATTTACAACAATATGCAAATGTGATTTTTATATCATTTTGCCTTAATTTGGCAAAAGTCCTAAAAGTCCTGATTTCTGAAAAAGAAAATCATAGTGAGGGACAGGCCAAAAACCTTACCCATACCAGCATAAATGCTATTTAAATTATTTAAAATAACATTTAATTGACCTTTTTTGATGTAATACTGATGAAAGCATACTGTTATGTTTTAAAATTGCACGTTTATTGTTTGTTGTATTAAATCTATGTTTGATTATTTCTTAGGGACGCAAAAGGCAGTGATTTTGTGGAATGACCCATATATAAGAGCAACGATATATACTTGCTAAGGATGTGACAAATCCTGGTTAGTCTAACGCAGTACACATAGCAAGTTTTTTTGTTTTTTTTTAAATAATAAATAGAAAAAATAAAAGGTAGATAAAAAAAAAATAAATAGAAAAGATAGAGCTAGTGTTAGACAGTCATGTTTGTATGTATTAGCTTCTAGTCAGGTCTATCTGGTTTGAGGTCATCTATATAGAGTGCTGTAGCTTGTAGGCCAGCCCAAAAGTTAACATCAACCTGGTTTCCTCAACAAAACCCAACAGATTATTATTATTATTATTTTTTTTTTTTTGTCTGTTAGATTTTTGCTAAAATAAAATATGTGACCAACAAAAATTGATGATCCTTACATGTTTTAATTTCTTAGACATTTCATTATGATAATATTTGCAAATGATCACAAGTTTTTTTTTTTTTGTTTTTTTTTTTTTTCAGAAGTGAAAAGCACACTGATGCTGTAAAAGCGGACTAGTGAGTAGATGAGTTTGCCTGTTCAATGTAATAATTTCTGTAGTTACGTTTAGCCACATTTAGCTACATTTAGGAATCACCTTTTTCAAGACAAAAGATTTAGAAAATCACAGGAATTTAACTAACTTAAAACTCTTTGACTTCAGAGCGATGGAACTGAAGTGATGAAATGTCAAAGCATTTCCAGGTACATCATTCCTGCAGCACTCTATAGCCTACTAGCCAACTTTTACATGTCAACACAAATGTCTTTTAGCAGACATATGTTCATTTAAAATATCTTATTAAGGTCAGTAATAACATGCATTTTGTATGATCCCTCTTATTTTGTTAAATAACTTTTTTTTGTTAATAACTTTTTTTTCTAAAAGAGGGATGCAATCTTTTGACCTCAACTGTATACTGTATAATAAGTTAATAGAAGTAATTAATTTGTATTCATTTACTGTAAATAAATATATTGTATTGTTTTCACAGATTACCCTATAAATTCAGCTTTCACTGCATTAGGTATTGAAATAGAAACAAATTAATTAATCATTACAATATTGCATGTATGTTTTATAACATTTCTTTAAATAATACGTTTTAATTGTTTATTTACCTTATTACACCTCTGTTGTTCATCACGAAATTAACATGTCAGCTCATTCTTGTTCTGCCTACTGTAATGTCACTTGTACGCAGGCTTCAGATATGCGTATTTCTTGCGCAGCTCTCCGGTGTTTTTATTTCCTGGGCTTCGAACTGGTATATGCGCACTTCCTACCCAGTGTTGTTGCACTGAAACACATCTGCTGTAGTTTGAACCCGGCGTGCAGCAGCCAATCAGAGTGTAAGTTTTTGTCTCGCGGAGGGCCGCTGCATGTTCACTCATCATGGTGAGTCCAAAAAACAGACAGGTTATTCACATAAACACAATACTTGACGCATTCTAGCATTTACATATGACACATATAAACAACGAATGGTTTATTCGCTTGGGTTAAACATTTGAAGCGAAGAAATAGTTATTTTACAAACCAAAATAAATGTTCGTTAGTTGGTTAGCTTGTTAGCTAATGTGAATGAGTAACTGATGCTAAAGCTAAAGCTAACGAGCGTTTGAATGAGAGTTTGGATTTATTTTTGTGATTAGTGAAGCACATGCGTTAGACGTGTTATATATCTGATTGTGTGAAACATTTATGTTTGTAAGCAGTTTGTTTATGGTTAGTTATCTGTTTCCTTAAACAGACTGCACTGATGTTGATACTCTGTTAGACTAGAGAATGTAAACTCCATCACACTGACTTGTAGGATAGTATGATAAACTGAGTTTTTATTGATATTTCTGGTGAGACGGAACTTTTGATTTGTCACACTCTGATAAAGCTATATTGAGCTAATGAAGTCTGAGTGGTAGTTTGCGTTCTTAGTTGCTTGGTTTGTTAAGGGAAGTAGGATGGTCTGAAATCATGGGTTTGTTATAAAAGTCTATATAATAATAGCCTTGAAGTTATGCTAGTTGGTTTGAGTGAAATATTTAGGAAATATCTGACACGGATAGTTCTGTTGGCATAAGCTTGGATGTATTGGTTGGCTCTGTCATTAGATCAGACTTGGGAAAAATCTCATAATACTTTAGATCAGTGATGTGCAGCATCTTTATCAGAGCTGTAGTGGTTACTGTAATGGACTCTCTTGTTCATAACAGTCCTCGACTGATGCTAATAGTGGCCCCAGTCAAGCACCACCTTTTCCTGGTGTACCACCTTCAGGAATCCCCCCGCCCTTTGTAAGTTGGTGTTGGAAAGCCTTTACTGTACAGCCATCTCTCTCTCTCTTTGTGAATGCTTGGTTGTGTTCACCTTCATTCATGCCTTGAATTTATTTTTTGTGTTTTCAAAGATGGGGCCACCAGGAATCCCGCCTCACTTCCCTCCAATGGGAATGCCACCCATGGGCCAGAGGCCGCCCAGCATGGCTCCCATGCCACCGGGAATAATGCCCCCCATGATACCGCCGATGGGAGCTCCACCCATGGGACAGGTAAGAGCTATTAGCGAACACTGCTTATGGCAGTCAGATTTTATTTTGAAAGGATGCAGTGTTTTTAAATCAGGGTTTTACATGGTAGCTTATGGACATGGTAATTCACGCATGCAAAAATAGCCTACCTGTATGAACATTAGTAAGACGTCATAGTAACAAGTCACATAGCAGAGCCAGTCAGGTGGATTTACTATGACTGGATTGTATTCATAATAATTGTCCTAAAGTTAGTTCTTCATCAAATGCAGTACATATTCTGAGACTGAGACAAATTTTATGTAAGGACTGTCACATGGGCAATAACCTGTCAGTAGTTTTGTAATTTTAAGTGTGTATAGGATAGTACTGATTGTTGATTAATTTACTTTGAGGCAGATTTTGGCTGAAAATTTGAAGTTCAGTGGGAACTATATTAACTAATGGTTAACTAGTTATTACAGTGACTGAGAATCAGAGTGATTCGCCAGTTGATTTGTGCTACATTTAATCATTGTCTGTAATTTTGAAGGACACGATTGTATATTTTATGGCAGAGAATTTTTTTAAGATCTAATAGTAACATTAAAATCATCTAATTTGTAACAAACTTAAACTATTCTAAAGACTAGTATTTTTAATGTGCCATGGGTTCTATGTAGGAACTTAGTGAGAGGCTTTTAGCCTTACCAAGTGTTGTTTTATAGAAAATATAGATACTAAAAGATGCAAAGTAGATACTGCTGTTTGATTTCTAGTCACTTGATTTTTCACAAATTGCACAATTACTTCACAAATTATTGCACTGCACTTTACGGCTGTCACGATTCTTCGATTCAGTTAGAGTACTCGATTTTACACTGTCATGTTGCTCAAAGACTCAAAACGGTTCTGTGGCTGTGTTTAGAATGGTTATTTGTTGGCGAAATAGAGCAAAAACAGGCAATATGCTGTCTGAAAAAAAAGTCTCTTAATATTAACTTCTTGTCTTTCACAAAACATAGCTAACTTAGGGACATCATAACCAACCACCATTAATTTAGGGGCTTAAATATGTCTAGCGTTTATTGGGTTGTGCGTCAGTAATAATGGTCCGTGGAGAAAAATCTTTATTCTGAGTTGCACGTTTTGATGTCCATGTACAGTATTCAATAACTTACAGTGGTTTTAGCATTTCTGTAGTAAAGAAATGGCCAAAAATTAAGTGAACATTTGAATTCATTGTTGTTTAGTCAGTTAAACAAGGATTGAATAGCGCCGTAAAGTGTAAAAACAATCGTCAGGCCGTTGGTGCTCTCTGCAGTCATTTGATATAAAGCGAAATGTATATTAGTTCTATTGTTTATAATACATTATGTAGTTAAACAGTTTTGTTCAACAAAACCATCCTTTGAACTCATTATTATTGCCTCATTGCAATTTTATTTGTATTTTAAGTAATTTTAAAGGCTATTGTTCACTTAGGTCTGTTTTAATTACGACAAAAAATCAATTGGTTTATAATTATCCAATTACTCGGTTAATCATCAGAATAATCGACCGTTTACTCGATTACCAAAAAAATCCTTAGTGACAGCCTTACTGCACTTAGAATCTGTAGAATCTGGGGCCGGTTGCACCAGCTAGACGTAAAAAAGCTGGGTGTAAGCCCTACGCTGGGCTTTGCAACGTCCAACTTTACGATAAATATTTACACCTGTTGCACCAGCTAAAACTACGACCAGGCGCAACTACGCCCGGCGTAGAGGATGCGCGTCCACGCAAACACATTCTCCCGCAGTGATAGTTGAGACGACACCCATGCTGCAATGGCTACTACTAATATAAAACTGAATTGCTCAAGACATTATAACAAGTGAAGCCACCGCGAAATAATTTTATTAACTTAATATATTCTAATGTCCGCTTTTTTGTATCTGAGGTCTCCCTTCACATTCCCATGACATAATTTTTCAGACTAACACTAAAAATAAAGGCGACAGGTTAAGTAAAATATATTTAATGTAATACAATGCTGCTTTCTATATCTTTTTTCTTGCTATCGAGTTTATGTACAACGAATCTTTCCTGAGGTAAATGTGAATTTACGTGACAATTGTGCATTTTAGCCTTTTGACATCTTTCTGTGGCTGAAAAACCACATTTATAAATTGTAGAGTTTGTGATAGAATTGACAGAATTTGAAAGCTGATACTTTATTTCTGATTAAAAAGTAAGCACAAAACTTACTGCAATTATTGGATGGCAGGAACGCTGCAAGTGATGATGATGAATTAAAGACGTTAAGTATTTCCAAGCATTTATACTGTCCCAGCAACATGTCAAATAGAAATATTAAGGGGATACTTTAAGACAGTTATATACCGTTGTCAGCATGGTAAAGTAGATTCGTCTCTCGTTGTCTCTGAGAGAATTTGTGCGGTTAATATAGTGTTAGCCGTAGTTTCTTTTTTACTTTCACTTTTATAATTCTTGCGCAAAGTTTGCGCGTTGTTTGCATGTGTTGCTTGACCCCTCCTTATAATAATTGTTTATAGGCCACATTATCCTACCCGAAAAGACCATGTTACAGTTGGCATCTGCAATAAGTAATTAAAAACGAATCATGTCCGAGCAAATCGTGACTTTTCACTTTACGCCTACCTTTGACTAGGCGTAAAATTTAGTCTCAGACGTAGCACTACGCCGAGATGGTGCAACGGGTATAAATTCTACGCACGACTTGAAGCGCATTTTACGTCCAGCTTAGTCTTACAACCGGGCGTGCGCCCAGCTGGTGCAACCGGCCCCTGTTGTTTTTATGTCCCTATTTAGATGTTTCTGCAGGTCTATTTTTGCAGGGCTTTTAATTATTTATATTAGCTATTAGTCTTTTTTTTTTTTTTTTAAATCTCTGTTCGCATCCTTTACATTGACAATATTACTAAATGAATAGACCAGATACTTTATTTTTGTTTATCTGTCAACATGACAGAAAGCAATGTTGTATTTACAAATTTGCTAAAAATAATGGAAAATGTTTGGTTATATATTCACAAATCAGACTTTACTGCTCACAATGCACATTTTTGAAATGTCCAGTATTTTCTCTTAAATTTCAACACAGTGTGTGTGTTTGATTAGACAAGAAAAGACATGATTTTTTTAAAGCCAATTTCATACTCGGTAATGCTCAGTAATCCAGTTTCAGTTTCCCCGAAAGCACAGTGTCAAAGATAAATGTCCTGCTCCACCGATAAAATTCACTGCTAGTGCCAAAAAAGAATCATTCTGATTCAGTGAGAATAGAAAAATCCTCACCACTACTATAACAATATCAACAGTGTGGAACAATACTGTTAGTTCCAGCAATAAAAACACTGACAGTCAATCAAAATCCACTTTACAAAGCTTGGTGATATAACTGCAATGTACCTTTATGATAATATTGTCATCCATTGTTGTGAATGCTAATATAGATATAGTTGTCATTCTTGGTGTGAATGGGCCATAAGACTCCATAACTGTTACCAATTATAGTTATTATAGTCCCACAAATAAATGTTCTTGTTATATTTATAGACACAATTTAAGGTTTTGGAACATTTCTGGGAAGTTTTCATGCAATTCACCCTAATCTGGAGATGAGAAATGCATGCACTTGAACATAAATGTATACACGTAAAATCATTAAAGGAGAAGTCCACTTCCAGAACAACAATTTACAAATAATGTACTCACCCCAAGATGTTCATGTCTTTCTTTCTTTAGTCGTAAAGAAATTGTTTTTTGAGGAAAACAGTTAAGCATTTTTCTCCATATAATGGACTGATATGGTGCCTCGAGTTTGAACTTCCAAAATGCAGTTTAATTGCGGCTTCACACGATCACAAATGCGGTTGTAAATGATCCCAGCCGAGGAGGAAGGGTCTTATCTCGCGAAATGATCTGTTATTTTCATAAAAATATTACAATTTACATACTTTTTAATGCCAAATGCTCGTCTTGTCTTACTGTGCCTGGACTGTTTTTGTTTCTGGTTCGTGACAGTTAGGGTATGTCGAAAAACTCCTATCTCATGTTCTCCCTCAACTTCAAAACTGTCCTGTATTGCTGTTTTACCTTTTTTGTTAAGGGTGTTTGCTCTTCTTTGCATGTTCACTTTGCAAAGACTGGGTCAGAACTTCTGCAGTGATGTAGGATGATTCTGAAATGATTTTTGAGGTTGCGAGAGAAAATACGAGTGGAGTTTTTCGACATACCCTGTCTTGAGGCAAAATACACAGAGTTCAGAGCAAGACAAGACAAGCGTTTGAGATTAAAAAGTATTTAAATTTTGAAGTATTTAAAAAAGTTTGAAGCCGCATTTAAACTGCCTTTTGGAAGTTCAAAGTTGGGGCACCATATGCCCATATTTCCCATTATATGGGAAAAAAAAAATGCAGAAATGTTTTCCTCAAAAAACATCATTTCTTCACGACTAAAGAAAGAAAGACATGAACATCTTGGATGACAAGGGGGTGAGTACATTACATGTGAATCTTTGTTTTGGAAGTAGACTTCTCCTGTAATATGATTGCTGCAGTGTTGTACCTGATGCTCTGTATGTGAGGTGAGGTGAATGACTTGTCAGTGGATGTTTTTGGCTGTGAGTGTGAGAATCAGACAGTAATGAGGGACTGTAGACTACACAGCACAAGATGTGCCTTACACCCTTCAGCTCACACCTTGCTTTCCCGTGTGCAGTGTAGGACGGAATTTAGCAGTTCACATGAATTTTTCATGAAACTCTTTTCTTAGATGCCAGCCATGATGCCACCAATGATGCCAGGAATGATGATGCCCCCCCGTATGCCAGCTGCATCAATCCAGCCTACAGGACCGGTAAACTAGCCTGTATATCACACTACTCCACCAGCGCTGGTTAAATATAGACCCTCACATGCTGTCAGCAGTGTCAGAATAACCCTAATGAACACACTGCAAAGTGGGAAAATGTACCAATTTAGAATCAACACCATTTTTTATAGCACTCATCCACGTGACATGAGTGATAGTAGCGGAAGAGATCAGCTTGTTCTGCTAATTTATTTCAGTGTATGATGCTGTACATCTCATTCCCTGCATTCCCGGTCTAAAGGGATGATCAGGAATCAATCATACTGTAACTTTCATAACTCGGTCCAAAAGAACATTTGTTAGATATGTTTACATGCACTTATTTTATTCAATCCAAAAAGTCTGATTTCAGATTCTGAAACCAATGTTTATAGGTACCTCCAGTTGCCAATTGGCAATCTAGTCCAAATATTCATTTACATATGAATTACATCAGTTTCAGTTGCTGCTTTTAGAAAGAGAGTGAAAACCATTGGTAGACTGTCATTTAAATGAACTGCAATCATAATTGTATTGTTTGCCTTAATTGTTATTTTTTGGACAAAAAAAAGGTCAAAACAATATAATTTTTAATACATATATATTTAAAAAAATACTGAATTACAGTGCATTTCATTTCAATCTCAATGTAATTCAGTTACAAAGAGGCTGTTAACTGATTGATAGGGCAGTTAAAAACGATCAGTTAAAATCTGACAGTCTTCAGCTAGAAATTACAAACGTCACATTTACATTACATTACAAAATTAAATATTTAAATATATGATATGAACCACTTAATGTCTGAATTGCTTATGTATTTCCCTAAAAGAAAGGAAGTACCTACATTAGCAATGACTAGTTCTTAGTTTGATTGCATATAATGTATATAGAGGGAAATGTGTGGAAATTGGAGTCATGTCTGATCAGTAACATAGAACAGACAAGTTCAATTAGAGTGGCTTAATTTATTTGCCTTTCAAAACACTACACCACTAATGAATATGAATGAAAGGACAATGTTCCAGTTCACTGTATATATAAGAACAAACAAACCATTCGTGTGCAGTTCTTTATTTTGAACACACCTCCTCAGTGGTGATTAAGATCTGCTTTCATTTAATCCGCTATATTAAGCATCAAACAGCCTGTCATTGGTTAACCATATTAAACATTGATAGCATCAGTAATAATTAGTGCCAGGCTTTGAGCTGTAGATGAAGACATCTGATCAGATGCAGAAACCAACTGAAGCTCCAGGAGCTGTCAGTCAAACTGCCCTGTCAGTCAGGATGTCATTTCCCTTTCCTGTAATTTGGGGTGAGGAAGCTGCTAATGAAGTTATCTCTGATATCTTTAGATCTGCTCCTGGATTAATTTAATTCCGACAATTATTGACAGGACTTTCTTAGATAATATGAAGTTTCAAGTCATTTAGAAGATATCACACATAAATCGGCTCGTTCTATTGAGTGGTTTGTAATGTAACACTTTTTTATGTCTTTCTCAGCCTGGTGTGAGTCCAGTGGAGTCTGCAGGTGAGAGATTAAATAGTTTTGGTAAAAACATATTGTTGATTATTATTTCTAAATGTAATTAGTGGTTTTGTTCTATTTCAGCACCGGCTGCTCCTGGAACAACAGTAAGAACAAACATCATATTATTGTTACAGTTTTTCTTTGGCACCTTTTTCAAAATAGTATTAACATTCTCTAAACAGTAAGTGCAATTCTCACATCTGTTTGCTGCAACATCAGAATTATATTGCATATTTGCAAAATGTAGTTACTCAACCAAAGCATTTAATTCATGCTTTAAAACAATTATTTATAAGTATTTATGCCCTACTGCTGTAGCTGTTGCTGTTTAGGGTTGTAATGTTCCTCCTTGTTAAAAAAAATGGTAGTAATTGTGGTGGGCAAGCTTCATATTATATGCTTACAAGCTTTGATTTATTGGTAAGATTGTGCTTCCTACTTCATTATAATGGCATTTAGGGTTGCAAAGGGGTGGAAAATGTCCAAAAACTTTCCAAAAGTTTCTGAAAACTGACATTTTTTTTTTTTTTTCAGGTTTCCAAATATTCTGTAAAGTTTCCTGAAATTTACCTGAATTTTTTTTCGCCCCTTTGCAACCCTAATGGCAAAGCCAACTTAGTGGACATTACAACTTTCCATGTCAGATATTTATGGTATACACTAGTCAACATTTGAAGTGGATCAAAACCTTTCATCAAAGTTGTCCTAAAACCAAAGCAATACCTGTTCTTGTCTTAGGACAACTTTGAATTTTTGTTGGATCCACTTCAAACGTTGACTACTGTATACACACACATCTGACAGATTTTGATAAAAGAATGGATAATTTTGCATGTGATGGCTCACACAATGAAAGAATGCTTAGAAGTTGTGAAGAATTTGACAATTTTACTGAGAATCAGCCGATCAGTTTTTATAAAGCCATTTGCGTTTAGTTATTGTGCAAATTGTAAATAATAAATTCAAATCTGATTGAAACAAATTGTTCAGAAATTTGAACTTGAGAATATTTTAATTTAAATAACTTTCCTGTCTTGAAGACCCAGTACTTTTCTTATGTATTTTTTTTCCTCCTAGAGCACCACATCAACTGAGTCTTCACCTGATGAACAGCCGAAAAAGGCAAGACACAAGTTATTATTATCGGTCATAAAATACTATATATACCTGAAATTACATTGAATTTATTTCTTCTGTTGAACTCACAAGACGAGATTTTGGAGAATGTTGGTAACCAAGCAGTTTGTGGTCTCCGTTAACTTCCATAGTAGTTTTTTTTTCTTCATAATATAGAAGTCAGTGGCTGCCAGCAGCTGTTTGATTACCAACATTCTTCAAAATATCTTTATTATTGTTCAACTGAAAAAGCAAACTCATGTAAGTTTGGAACAATTTTTTTCCCCTTCTGAACTATCCCTTTAAATGAGATTTAGACGCACAATTAGTAATTAAATTCTTTATGGTTTCCATCCGTACGGAGGAGGGAACAATAAGAATTCAGCTATGGTTGTAATTATCCAGGTCTTGCTATTCACTGGTTATGTACTGGTTTTATACAGCTTAACTAGCGACTGTAGGTTATAGCTGATGAAATGACTAGTGATGCCTAGTCACTGATGATGTAATGAGCGAAGTGTTCATAATGTCTTCTGCAGAAGTCAGTATGGACCGAGCACAAATCACTGGATGGAAAAACATATTACTACAACACAGAGACCAAACAATCCACCTGGGAGAAACCAGATGAACTCAAATCACCTGCAGAGGTAAAAAAAGGTCAACACACCATTCTTGCTTACACAGTCATGTTTCATCTGCCAATTACTGTTCATTCAGGAGGTCACACCTTTAGGCATATGCTGCGTTTGAAAGTCTAATGCCCATAAATAACACAGCGCTACTGATATGCTTGACAGAGTTTTAAATTGCAGCTTATTCATATGGATAGTGAAACTAATTGCAACTGTATTTATACCAAGTGCCAAAAAAAATTCTTGTAGGGAAGAGATCTTAGTGATTTTTATTTATTTATTGTTAAATAAATAAAAAGTAACGTTGCAATTAATGTTGCAACAGTCTTGTGGGTATGTTTAGAGGGGAAAACGCAGGTCTTTTTTTATTTACTTTTTCTTAAAAAAATACAATTATTAAAAAAAAAAAACTGAGGTATCCGTTGTTTCTATTCCAAAGTGTCTCATTTGTTGTGAATAATTGTGTATTTTGAAACAAAATAAAACTCTGTGTTTTGTAGCAAATGTTGTCCAAATGCCCGTGGAAAGAATATAAGTCAGACACCGGCAAGCCCTATTACTATAACTCACAGACCAAAGAGTCTCGCTGGACTAAACCCAAAGAGCTGGAGGACCTGGAAGGTCAGTATGAATAAATAGGCCCATATATCCAGAAATCTCATGTCAGAAAATGAATTAACTTTTTTTTTTTTTTTTTTTTTTTTTTCCAGCAATGATTAAGGCAGAAGAAAACGGGTAAGCATCAGCTTTATTTACTAAAACCGTAAAGGGTTAGTTCACCCAGAAATAAAAATTTAATTTGCTTATCGTCATGCCATTCCAAACTCTTTTGTTCATTTGTCTCTTTTGTTCATTTTCAAAACACACATTTATCAATAAGAATTGAGTGATTAAATGGTTTAATTTAGGCTTTTTCTGCACATATAAACATTGATCAACCCACGTACATAGAACTCATCAAATGTGGTAAATGGAAGCACAAACTTGCTTGCTTTGACACTGTTATTAATTCAGGACAGAATAAACATTTTTGTTTGAATTATCTTATTAATGTACCATTATATCAGTTTTAGGTTTCAAAAATCAGTTTTAGGTTTCAAAACGCTTTACTATTAGTGGAAAAAAAACTGTCCATTGTTGGCAAAGGTTGGTGCAGGTTCACAACCAGTGGCATCAGTGTACACAAATGAATGGCTAACTACTAAAGTAAATGATTAAGTATATAAATATAACTTATACTTTTTTTTTTTTTTTCTCCAATCTGTGTGCATGTTGAAGGACGGCTGATGTTGTGGCTCCTGGTACCACCCCTGCTCTTACATCTCAGAGCGAGTCCTCTGTTACCGTGGCGGCAGTTGCTGAGACAGAGGCTACCATGGCGACAGGCACCACAGAGGAACAGCCGTCTCACGTGCCTGCGCAGGTTGCTGAGGTCAGCAGTGATGTCACTGTTAACTCCACTGAGGAAACGCCCAGCGTAGAGACACAACCCAGGTAATGATCCCACATACTCTCAACACATTCAGTACAATAAACACCAAGAGCATGCCTTCCTCTAAACATCCCATGTGGGTCTGAATCAATCAAACTACATCTCACACGACTCACTGGCCGAAACAATAATTGTACACAGTGAAGAACAAATTACATTGAGTACTCCGTTTACGATTGTTTTATTTTTACTTACTTTTCATTCATTTGGGCTACCATTTAAAAGTTTGGGCTCAGTAATATTTCTTAAAATGAATACATTTATTCAGCAAGGATGCATTAAATTGATCAAAATTGGTAGTAAAGTCATTTATAATGTAAAAGATTTTAAATGAATTTCATATAAATTTGTCCTGAAAAAAATATTACATTTGTATTATTTCATTGTTGTGCTTTTGCTGTGTTTTTGATCAAATAAATGTAGCCTTGGCGAGCATAAGAGAAAAAAAATTACCTCCCTTAAACTTTTCACTACACTAGATTTTACTTTATTGTTCTACATTATTTCTTTCTGAAATGTCTAATTCATTTGAAAATGTTAATTATGAAAGTGTTGTAAATTGTTTTGCACCAAATAAGATTCCCTAAAAGGTAGATTCATATAGTTGTTGTGCAGTAATATTTTATTTATTGCAGTAATGATGTTTCTAAAGAGGAGAGACCTGAGCTGGTGAAGAAAGTTTACAAGTGGAACACAAAAGAGGAGGCAAAGCAGGCATTTAAAGAACTGCTGAAAGAAAAGGTATTTTTTTCTTTCTCTCTCTCTCTCTCTCTCTCTCTCTCTCTCCCTCCTGTAGTGAGGAGGGAGGTGTTGATATTCCGGCTGGGTCTTTCTAAATTTAGTGTGTTTTAATTTGGCACACAAAGTGCTCCTGTGAGAGCCGCGGCTGTTTAATTGCTGTGAGTGTGATTAGACTGGAGTGAGTGAAACAGAAGACGGTGGAATTGCACGCTTCACAGACCCCTGACTGTCTTTCAGAAAGACACGCTCATAATGGATGAAGAACTTACTCTCTTGTGATGTCAGCATGGAGATCTCCTTCTCCAAAGCTTTCCGTTACTCTGTTCTGTTATTTTCTGCCCCTCTCAGTGGGCACCCTCTCAACAGTGACTCCAGAAATCAAATGATCTATTCAGTCAAATTAAAATCATTCAATATATTTCAACTCTTGAAAAATGTCTTGATTACTAATTAGGTTCTTTAGCAAATCTAAAAGAACTTGTGCTGCCTTCCTCCTGGGAAGTTTGCAGTAATGTACTATTACTACTATTTTTAAACGTGAACCTTTTTTTCTGTTTTGATGCCATTTGGAGCTTTTTTTCCCCCGAACATGCATTATAACAAGTATGAGTAACAAGAGTATGCTGTAGCTTCAAAAGAGTAAATGTGCATCTCTCTCACTCCATGTGACTATAGGGTGTTTCCTCCAATGCATCATGGGAGCAGGCAATGAAGCTGATAATTAACGACCCTCGTTACAGGTATCCAAATACTTCATGCAGCATTAATGACATTTATTAGCATTTACATCCTGTGCACAGTTAAATGTGTCCCTGCTGTTCTTCACTGAACCGCTCACGTCTCTTTCTGTGTGTGTGTGCGCAGTGCTCTGCCCAAGCTGAGTGAAAAGAAACAAGCGTTCAACGCTTATAAAGTCCAGACAGAGAAAGAGGAAAAGGAAGAAGCCAGAATCAAATACAAGGAGTCTAAAGAGACTTTCCAGCGCTTCCTGGAGAATCACGAGAAGATGACCTCAACCACACGATACAAGTAAAGTCGTTTTGATGACAACTTTAACCAGTGCCGAAAATCCAAATTTATACTACATACTTTAGCTTAGAACATCTTAGAAGCTCTATAGCAACACACTAAAAAACATTTGAAACATCTTGAATGCATGAATTTTGCATGCACAAGCACCACTCTCATTTTTAATCCGGTATTGCTATAAACAAGGTTAATGATTTTTCAGCTCTCTTTGTCTGTCATTGATTCAGAGCAGTTGAACTTTACTCCCCCACTTACTTAGATGATTAAATTCACATCAGCGGTGTTGTCATGGTGACATGTTGGTGATGTCACTAAGTTAAATGATGTTATTGGTGTAAATCTCACCTGTAATCAGGCTTTAAATAGCAGTGTTGTTTTTTGTGAGTTCCTGTCTGCACTGTGTCATTAGGTCTCAGAGATACTCTGTTATTAATTAGTAGTTCTATGATGTTAATGTCCTGTAATACCACTGCCCTCTATTGACTAACTTGTGAACTGCAGCAACTTTCATACTCTCTAAAGTCGGGCTACATGAAAAGTTGTTGTTTTTAAAACATTGGTTGTTTGTTAGTAAATTTGTCTTGTCTTGTGCAGGAAAGCGGAACAGATGTTTGCTGATCAGGAGGTGTGGTCGTGTGTTCCTGAGAGAGACAGGCTGGAGATCTATGAAGATGTGCTGTTTTATTTAGCAAAGAAAGAGAAGGTTTGATTGGCTGGTTCTGTTTATCACTGCTCTCTCTTATACATTGTTACATCAATAATCTAATAACCTGATAATTAGTTGTTTTCTATTTAACAATTTAAATACTGATATCACTTTCATTTGGATAGATTTTAATATGCAAACTTTAATTATAAAGCAATAAGCCAGATGTGGCTGTGCGTTACAGTGATTAAGGGTGGGAGGTGGGATGCATCATAAAATCATTAACACAGTGGCTTATTATAATTCTAAAACTTTAGCAACTGTAATACACACTGTCTAGAAGTAATTCCATTTATTAGGGAAAAAAAATCATTAAATAATTCTTCCAAGTAATTTAACTCTGGCTGTTTACATATGCCAACCCCGTACAACTGATAATGCCTTTATATGTGAAGTATAAACAGTATGGAAAATCGTCATGCTCTTAAAATCAGCTTGATTTTTATATACGTACACTGCTGCTCAAAAGTTTGGGATTAGTAAGACTTATAATGTTTTTTAAAGAAGTCTCTTATGCTCATCAAGGCTGTATTTATATGATCAAAAATACAGAAAAAATATTGCAAAATCTTATTACAATATACAAATGTTTATTTTTTTTATTTTAATATACTTTAAAATATAATTTATTTCTGTGATGCAAAGCTGAATTTTCATCAGCTGTCACTCCAGTCTTAGGTGTCACATGATCCTTCAGAAATCATTCTGATATGATGATCTATTATTAGAATTATCAATGTTCGAAACGGTTGCGCTGCCAAATATTTTTCAACCTGTGATTCTTTTATATTTTGAGGATTCTTTGATGAATAAGTTCAAAATGAGAGCATTTATTTAAAATATAAATCTTTTCTAACCAAGTAAATTTGTGCTATTGCTTTTTATTAATTTAACACATTAGTGGCGAATAAAAGTATTAATTCTTTCAAAAAAAGAAAAGAAAAAAAATGTACTGACTCCAAACTTTTAAACAGTAGTGTATATTGTTAGAAAGCCTTTCTATTTTAAATAATTGCTGTTCTTTGTAGCCATTTATTGATCAAAGAATCCTAAAAAAATGTATTACAGGTTCCAAAAAAATTAAGCAGCACAGCTGTTTTCAACATTGATCGCAAATCAGCATATTAAAAAGATTTTTTTATGTTGTAATAACATTATAATAACAATATTGCAATATACTACTATTGAGATATATATATATATATATATATATATATATATATATATATATATATATATATATATATATATATATATATATATATAAATGCAGCCTTGATGAGCATAAGAGACTTCTTTAAAAAAAGTCTTACATATCCTGAACTTTGGAGTGGCAATGCATATAAAACTTAGAAACATGAACGATCCGATCAGAATTTGAAGTTGTATCAGTGTTATGCTTCATTTTTTTTATTTTTATTTTTTTAAATGATGAGTGAATACTTGTTCAATAAAATTATATATACATACATATATATGCATGTATATATGCTTGCTAATATCCTGTCTGGTCCCTGACGTTGCATGATCGTGACATGATGATTTGTTTCAGGAACAAGCCAAGCAATTGCGAAAGAGGAACTGGGAGGCGCTGAAGAACATTTTGGACAATATGGCCAATGTGACGTATAGAACTACATGGTCTGAGGCACAGCAGTACCTACTGGATAACCCTACCTTTGCTGAAGATGAGGAGCTACAGAGTACGAACACACACACACATACACAAACACACACTGCACTGCCATCTCCACATGATGATGCTTTTAACCCGCATAATGAGAGCGAGTTTGTTTGATATAGAGAAAGCTTTTATCTTCCTTTGTGTCTGTGTGTGTGGGTTAGACATGGACAAGGAAGATGCGCTGATCTGTTTCGAGGAACACATCCGTGCTCTTGAGAAAGAAGAGGAGGAAGAGAAACAAAAAACACTGCTGCGGGAGAGACGCAGACAGCGCAAGAACAGAGAGGCTTTCCAGGTGACACACACACCCACACGTGACTCTGTCCTGGTTTGTCTGCTGCATCACATGCTCAGCTTTTTAATATGAAAAGCTCTCACCTTGATTAATTGGAACTTGATGCTGGAATATCAGCTGATGTCTGTGATGACAGATGATCTCTTTGACCGAGTTTAGGGTACTGCAGATCATTTTGCAGTGAGGCAGTGAGTGAGCCAGAATGCTAAAGCATCACTCGGCAGGCTTAATGCAATTTATTGATAACTGTTGTTTGTTAAATTTTAATTAAACTGAATACAACAGCAACTTACACTGAAATGTGCCTAATGTGTCCATGTTTTTGAATGAAAATTTACTGTTTAAATCCCCCATGTCTGCTGACACCATTGCAGACTGTTTTTGCTAAAAAGATTGATTATTAATGCTTTGCGAACATGAGAACTGCTAAACCAAACTGACTGAAAAGTAAGGTACAAGAGCACTGGCATGTTTTTGAAGTGTTATGTGTGTTTTTCAGAAATTCCTGGATGAGCTTCACGATCATGGGCAGCTGCACTCAATGTCTGCCTGGATGGAGATGTACCCAACCGTCAGCGCTGATATCCGCTTCAACAACATGCTGGGCCAGCCAGGTCTCTCTCTCTCTCTCGCACAAACACTCAGAGCGTGGCAAGCTTTGATGCTGATGAATAATACATGTAAAAAGGGTCCTGTCCTCATTTCTGACTGTCTCCATTTCACCAGTACAGTCTGTGAACTCCACATGACTTTGATACATCAGCACTTAAAAAATTGAGAATTTCTTATTTTGGGCCATCTAAAACACAAAAAATCAAATTAAATGACAAATAAAAATCCTATGATTAAGACTACATTACTTACGATAGTTGTTTGTTGTATCAGAATTATGTGATGTATTGCTGTTTGGATATTGTTTTTTGTTTTTTTGTTTTTTTAAACAAGTTGCTCAGTCGTGTTGTGCTTTGTTTTTTAGGCTCCACCCCTCTGGACTTATTCAAGTTTTATGTGGAGGATCTGAAAGCTCGTTATCATGATGAGAAGAGAATCATTAAAGACATCCTGAAGGTGAGTGAGAGACTGTGACGATCAGTGTTTCTCATCAGATCAGTGCTGAAGCCCTTGATAAAGTGCGTGTGTGTTTGTGCAGGATAAGGGCTTCCTGGTGGAGATCAACACAGGCTTTGAGGAGTTTGGCTCTGTGATCAGTTCTGATAAACGTGCCACCACACTGGATGCAGGAAATATCAAACTGGCCTTCAACAGTGTAAGCATGTTGCCTTGATGTTGTTTATACTTTTATTCAAACGACATCTGTTCCAAAATGTAATGAATCGCCTACATATAAAAGCATCAAATTTTGCTTTTCATTTCATGTGAAAGCTGTACTAACGTAGTCCCACGTGGACAAGAGAAGGGAGTGGGCTGGTGTGTCATTGCGTTATACTGTAATTAGTTTAGTAGTATCGGAGTTACACACTCATATGTATTTTAAGACACAAAAAAACATGTTGGTTGTTGAAAAAACAAACGTCAATAACAAAAAAAAAAAATAATACGGCAGGTTAAAATGTAAAATATGGTAGATTAAATCAAAGACTGGGATATCTAATTGTTGAAAATGCAAACTTGCAAACACCAAACTCTTGTCTATTTAAAAATATTTTAAAATGTAATTTATTCCTGTGGTGCAAAGCTGAATTTTCAGCATCGTTACTCCAGTGTTCAGATTTACATACGTTCTAATTCGTATATTCTAATATGCTGATTTGCTGCTCAAGGCATTTCTTATTAGTACCAATGTTCAAAACAGCAGTGCTGCTTAATATTTTTATGAAAATTGTGATACAATACCATTCAAAAGTTTAAGGATTGGAATACTTTTATTCAGCAACAATGCATTAAATGGTTTGAAAATGATTGAAAACTACAGTAAATACATGTTTAAAAAATGTTTTTTAAATAAATGCTGTTCTTTTGAACATGTTTTCAGCATATAACCATTAATGATAACATTACTAACAGTTGATAGAAAAGACTTCTTTCAGATATATTTAAAAAAATCTTAATTATTTAAAACTTTTCCATACCAGTAGTGGTTTTTATGAATGTAAAGAACCAACAATATGTTAAGAGCGTAAAGGAAGGAAATATGCTTTTAAAATGATACATTCAAATGTATATCTCATAGACGTTATTTTTTTTCATGGATGCATAAAATAAATTTTAAACATACCTCAAATTATGAAACTGAAAGTTAAAAACAAAGGAAAATTAGAAGAATTAAAATCACTCAAATGTAAAATGGAGTGATCAAAAGATAAATGAATATGTATGCAAGTACTAAAGCAAATCTAGCAAAAACTGTTTGTCAATTCAGGGCATTTAAAAGCAAGATTTAATGCCATTAAGATGAAAATTTTCACTGGATATGTTTGTTGTGTATTTAGTTTGGATTTTTTTTTTTTTTTGTGTATTGTTTGTGTCATTGTGTGAGTTGCTGAATTTGTATAACCATTCAAATCAGTCGCTTATAACATTTCTGCTTGGATTCTGACTTTACTGTGTGGACTTCAGAAATGATAGATTTTGGAGCAGAGCGCTCCGTGTGTTTAGTTTGTTTACTGATTAATTACCAGATAATTTGATTTTTTTTTTATTGACTTGTGTTTGATGTCTTTGTGCCGATTCTGTTTTAGTTGCTGGAGAAGGCTGAAGCACGTGAGAGGGAGAGAGAGAAGGAGGAGGCCAGGAAGATGAAGAGGAAGGAGGCAGCATTTAAGAGCATGCTGAAACAGGCCACACCCCCTCTGGAGCCTGAGGCCACATGGGAGGGAGTATGTCATGCTTTTACAATAAATATATTAATCATTATATAATCTATTAGCTAGACTGGGTCATTGACATATTGTCTTTCTCTACTGATCTGGTGTAATTGATGTGTGTTCATGCTAACTCAGGTACGAGAGCGGTTCCTAAAAGAGCCTGCGTTTGAGGACATCACGCTGGAGTCCGAGAGGAAGAGGATATTTAAAGACTTCATGCATGTGCTAGAGGTATGAAAGGATTCTAAACGTTTTTACAAGACTTTTGAAAGCAACCAGATTCATATTTAAAATAATTTACTGAATTACTTACTTTCAGTAATTCAAGATTTCTAGATTCTAGATTTTTCCTTTTATACCACACTTACCAAATGTACAAATGTGTCACAAGACAAACTATACATGTCTTTTAAAAGTAAATTAATCTTGTAAATTAATCAGGAATTCAGTAATGCAATGGATATGTCTGTGATTTTTCTCTCTACAGCATGAGTGTCAGCATCATCATTCAAAAACTAAAAAACACTCCAAGAAATCCAAGAAACACCACAGAAAACGTTCCCGATCTCGATCAGTGAGTACTGCCTGTAGCCATCTCATTTCTTACCTGTAAACTCACCACCTTTGCTGAAATTTGCCATTCTGACATTGAAATGGCCATGCACGTGGCTTCATATAAATGTATTTGTGAAGAGAACAGACGGTCTCCAGAAAAGTTTCAGTGGCATTTTCTTTTCTTTTTTCCCAATGTATAATGCCTAATGCAGTGCAGCACTGCTTTACATTCAGAGCTATCTGGGAGAACGGCTGTATTTGTGCTTTCCCATATGCTGCACCTTCTGTCGCAGAATGAATTTGCATTTTCACAGTAATAAACTGGAGAAGAAAAGAATCAATGATGCAAACTTCATTACATATGAGACAAATCCAAATTATGCTGTAAAGCAGCTCTAAAAAGACAATGGTGTCATTATTCAGCTGCAGGCAGTTTGGTGTTGATTCAGTTCAATAGCTTGTTCAATAACGGTGTAAAAAGTTCATCAATTATGAAACATTCAATTAAGCTTTTAGCAGCTCTATAGAAGGCAACAATGTTGTTACTCCGCTCAGTCAGTTCAATGTTGATTCAATTTGGATCAACAGCAGTGTTTCGGAATTTGTCAGTTATGAAACATATTCGATTGTTAAAAATGGTCTTCTACAGAAGACAGTAGATTCATCATCCAACTCAGTTTAGTTCAGGTTTTGCTCTCATCTGGTTCAGACCGGTTATATATATATAAAAGCTATAAACATTTTGAATCATTCCTTCTCTTTGGTAATGTTTTGAAGGCTGAAATGTAAGGTTTATTTTCTAAACTTTGTTTTTGTCTTGCAATATTTAAACTGTTAATATGTGTAGTTCTATTCTAATATCAGAATTTTCTGAAAAGATTTTAACTACTGATTCCAGTCAAATTAGAAGAATGTAAAAAGTATGCCTAATAATGAGTATTATTTGTATTATGATCCGGTCTGGAGATTTGAGGTATGCATTTACTCAAGACACATTCTCATTCATCCTCCTAAACTGTGTTCTGTGTGTTTGTTCACGGAAGGGCTCGGAGTCAGAGGATGATGAGTATCACTCCAAGAAGAAGAAACGTTCAGCTTCTAAATCTCCATCTGAGCACTCGTCCTCTGGGGAATCTGGTCAGTGTCGTTTAGGATCGATATCAGTGTCCTGCACAACACGTCAATACTGAATACATCATGACTGTTTAACAGCAGGCAGAGACTCAATGATCATCATGTTATCTTGATCTTTACAGAGAGGAGTTACAAGAAATCTAAGAAGCACAAGAAGAAGGGAAAGAAAAGACGACACAAATCAGTGAGTACCGAACAACTGAACCACTTTTATACCTTTTACTTGTGACTTAATTGATGAGGAATCTGACTTGCTAAATAACCCTCACACAGACAAACAGGAGTCTTTCTCGTTTTTAGATCAATCATATTTTAATGTCCATGTTAATATGATTCAGCATCTTTATGCCTTTGCAAGCTTTCATGTAACAAAGCAATTTCCAAAATATGAAATCTCAATCACACTTCACAGGATATCTTTTGAAGGGATTCTAATTTGTTCATCTCTCAATCATTATTTTATTGTATTGCATTATATTTTCAACCCCCACAATAAAAACTACAGAGCTTTGTTTTTAAAACGAAGTATTTTGATATCTCATTCAATATTTTACTAAGATATATTATTGGGAGATATGTAAGTGGAAACTTATCTTTTTGATTTTCTGTAAACATTTCTCTGTAATGTAGCGTTGTTAATACATTTTACATGTTTGAAAATCGGTACACACGTAACACACCATTACCTACAAAAAAGTCTCTTGGAGCAAAATCCAAAACCAAACAGGATGTCAGTTACTTTGTCATTTTCCGGCATCTTACTTTAACAGACTCCTCCTAGAGATTTATTCAGATCAACGCAGTCTAAAGCCCTTTGTGAAGTTAAAATGCAATGATCTTGAGTTTTCGTTGAAGGGCGTGTCTGTGGCGGCCTGACAAATTGCTATTACGCAGGTATACGATGTCTGATCTGCCCTAAACTTCACGTTTGATAAGAGTCCGGTCCTGAGCACATTCCCATATTCAGTTATAGTCATTGTGCTTAAAGCTGTAACAATGTGATGTGTTTTAAGCTGTAACAAACTCCTCCTAGTGATAAAATGACATTTTATTTGGTCAGTCTAATCTAAATATGGTTGTTGCCATATTAAATTGCAAAGATCTTTTAGACATCTTTTGTGTCCATGGCGGCCTGACAAATTTCGATCTTTCGACATGGAAAAAGATGTTGTAATACATTGTCCAATCTGCACCAAACTTCATGTTTATTAAAAGTTCTGCCCTGAAAACATCTACACATTAATATTCCGTTGTAATCACAGCACTACCTGCTGGCAGCAGAAAATGTCATGTTTTACACTAAATAGTCTGGCCTAAATAGTCTGCGCTAAATTTCTTGTTTGATTAGAGTCCTGGCCTCAAGACATCTACATGATATTGTTATCAGTATAGTGCCACCTGCTGACAACAGGAATGCAATGTCCAATCTGCACCAGACTTCACCTGTTTAATAAAGGTTCTGCCCTTAAACCTTTACAGGTCAATATTCAGTTATAATCACAGCACCACCTGCTGGCAACAGGAAATGTCATGTTTTACACTGACTCAAACATACCATGTTCAATCTGCACCAAACTTATGTTTGATAAAACTCCTGGCCTGAACATATTTACATGCCAATAATCAGTTATAGTTACACTTATAAATGACTTTGACATATTCCTCCTATATTAGCCACTTTAAAAGCATATTGCCCACTGTTTGCTGTTTACCTAAAGCCACTGCGTGGTACTATTAGCAGCTGTTTTGTTTAGTATGTTTAAGCATATTTCCTTTCGTAGAGGTAAGGGATGTTTTATATTTGTTGTACTTAAATCTTGCTTTATAAAGGTCCTGAATTACTTTAGTTGAAGTACAGTATCTGTTAATGAAGGGCTTCTCCAATATTTATTGATAAGTGTCTGGCTGTGGGAATGAATGTAGTGTATTGAATGCGAGTGTTCATTAAATACCCGGAAACTTCTCCTCAGATTATGCTCAGTTCAATTATGTAGTGTGTTTACTCACAATTAATAAATAATATTGTTTTATTAAGTGTATAACTCTAAATGGCTATTGTAGGATAATGAGCAGTATGAGAAACATTACACGTTTTTTGCAGGCCTCCCCTGAGTCTGAAGGAGAGAAAGAGCGGAAAGGAAGAGAGAAAGAGAAGGATAAAGAGAATGACAAATCCAGAGGGAAGTCTCGTGGAGAATCCAAGCAGAAATCCCCCAAAAGAAAGAGTACAAAAGAAGAGGTGAGTGAACGTATCAGAGACGGCATCTGAAGAGTCTCATTTACTTGCACCCAGATGTGATCTGAATCCCTCTGTCTGTCTCTCTCAGGGTGGATGGGATACGTCTGGAAGCGAACTGAGTGAAGGAGAGCTGGAAAAGAGGAGGCGCACTCTTCTGGAGCAGCTAGACGCCCCATAAATCACTCACTGTTAGTTTGTCCGTCTCTCTCACTTGCATTCCTGTAATGTGTTTTGCATCCCTGACAGAAAATTGATGAGCATCTGAGTGTTGGATATTTGGCTGTGAATTCACTGACTGTCATGTCGTCTCTCTGAGAGGCAGTATTGTCTGAACATCAGCACTCGTCTTGATCTGGGCGGCATGTTTGATTTTGTACGATTATTTTCAGAGGCTGCAAGTGTTACGTTGCCTTTAACTGCAGTACCTTTTTTTAGGTAGTTGTATATTTGTTATTGCCAATAGTTTTAAACATTGCTGATAATATGGAAAAAAATGAACAGGCCTGCATAAAACACCTATTATTCAACTTCAGATGAATCTGTAAGATTGTCTGTAAAAGCCATTTTTGGAAAACAATGTTATCAGTATGAAAAATGTCTGCAGCATTGTTTTCAATTTCAATTTTGACAAATAAGCTATAAAAAACAATGCTTTTTGTTGCTCAGTTCTTACATTTATCAGCCAAAGCACATAAAGACCTACTTATTTTTGTCTTTATTGATCGTATTCCCTTCACTAACTTCTGATGCATGTTGCAAGAAGAAACATCAGGAAATTGCCATTGAACTTTTAGAAGGCAGCTGAAAGAATGTCGACGCAACTGAACTTAATAATGTGAATAGGTTCACAATAAGCTTGAAGTGGGTTCTGCCTCCTGAACTAAAGTCAGATTCTTTTCCTTAAGAATTATGGTTCTATGGTTCTATTCGCTGAAATTCTTTCACTGTGACCTTCTTTAGTTTGGAGCAATTATGTATTTAGCTGAACTCAAACTTACTCTGGAAGCCACAGAAATGGGCTTTGTGCAACAGGCCTCAAGTCTAATATCCTTATATATGAAGATACATTGACTTGATCTGCTGTATTTGCATTGCAACCTTGGATCTTTGCCTTAAATTTCAGCACCAGGCTATTTTAGAGGGCAACATCCTACTCTTATTCACTTACTCAAAAACAACACAGAAGACCAGAATTGTGTAAATAGTTTAATTGGACGTTGAGAAATCATCTAACTTTCTGAGAACAGATCTTTTTTTGCAGTACTATAAGCATACAATGCCTAAGATACATTGACAAAACAAAATGCCAGTTTAATCCAGTTTTTATGAGTGGAATGTAGAGAGGTGAGACAGACGTTTGTAATGGCTCTAATGCTACAACTGCATCCGATTTCTGACATGTTATAGTGTAGACGAGACGTTCTAGTGTGATGTTGCTGCATGTCTAAAAGACCTGGTTCAGGTATTCAGTTTTATTAAATATACAAAATGCAGGAAAAAAAGAGAAAACTATAAGTTAAAATATTTAAATGTTGTAGTACAGAATGATTTTTAAACAATATTGTTTTTAAACATTATGTACAATATTAGAAGATTAAAAAGTTAAAAAGATGCAACAATTTTATAGCAAAATATCTGTACATTTAGCAAATGCTTTTTGTGTGATTTTTATATTTTTGTTTTTAAATAGAATTACACATCACAAATGTAAATTTGTGCAGGTCAGTATAGAACCACACAAATTTCAGGCCTTATTTTCCATTATCTGACCTAGAACGCATGAAACAAGCCCAGTCACAGCAACTGAGTTCTATAAGGAACCTGATCTTGTGTAGTGAAGAACAAGTGCCACAGGGGAAGAGGTTTGCAGTAATGCTCAGCAGCCATACGTCACAAACGCAGTAAGTAGTGGCAAGTGTTTAAAATAAAAGGAATATTCTATTTTCAAAAATAGACAGCATCTGTCGATTATATTCAGTCAGTATTCCATTTACCTCAATGCACTTCCAATGAAAATCTGCGGGGCAAGTGTACTAGAGTTTAAAAGCATACATGTACTGCAAAGCTCATATTTAATGTAACTGGTAACTTCTGATAATGTAACCCAATTACATGGTCTTGACAGGAATGCTATAGAAAATACTGGTTTTAAAACACAAGAAGTAGCTGATTCTATCACAATAGTCAAGTAAACGTATTAAGTATTGAGTTTTTAGTTTAAAAACTGTATTTTAACATTTATTCCTTGCCCCATAAACTTTCATTTGAAGTGCTTTAATGTAAACAAGATGTTTGCTGAGCACAGAGCTTCTCCCGTATTGAAAATGGAACATTATTAGTCAATGACCTTTTGAAAATGCTCGACTCCTTTGTCCATAATTTGTAAAGGCTTCACTTCTCCACTTTGGTTTAGGTAATCCTAACCAACCCACAGTTTGAGGACCAAAACCTACATGCAGTCTTGCTTGTGTAGCATTTTAATTAAGACTTGTCAACAATCATCTTTCAAATCATGAGGTACACGTGTTCTCCTGCCTTTGCTTTATATTTCACATTTGCCTTTGTCCCATGTACTTAACATCAAATCTTTCTACAATGCCTTTCCTAACTCCTTCTCCTACTTAACTGAACTCTTTCTTCATCTGATTCTGTGGACCAATAGTACAACATCCACTCGCAGCCCCCTGCAGTAACCCCACCACGACTGCGATCGACACCTTTTGATTAGAGTTGGATCATGATGTCAAGTAGTCCAACAGCTGATTGACTAGTCTGTTCGTTTATAAAGATTTTTATAGGGCCTGTCCCAATACCCACACTTGCAGTCTTTGTGAGCACTTTTGTGTACTTACATGAAATATTTCCTGTTTTTTAAGAGTTCAAGTGAGAGTGAAGACCACAGGTGTCAAGTGTGTCCATGTGTGGAATGTTTGATTACCCAATGGAACACATTTACGAAACAATTTTATAAAAAATGTAAGTTAGCTTTTTACAGAGCTTTATTTACACATTTTGATGTCCAGTACTGCAATAAACTTCTGTTACTATGTAACAGATGACAGTATAATTGTGGTTATAATGTTTTACAAAATATACATTCTTATCTCTCCGATAAAATGTGTGACACATTGTTTTAATACCAAATTATATGTAATGTCTATTTAAAGATAGCTTAGCTGTGGATTTAATGTGCATTAAGGACACAAGGCTTTGGCATTTATCAGACCTGGGACAGTCTTCCTGTTGAGTGCACATGCTCTTGAGTAGCAAAGACAACAAATGTGGGCATTGACAACAATGCATTTAAATATTGTTATTATCAAACATCAAATCGCCTTACGTGAGGAATGTTCTTATTACTTTCATCTTTGGCCCCTGTGACGCCCTGCAGCATCTCAAGCCATCAACACTGCATTATACAACTTTTAAAAAAGTTTTCAAAATGCTTCTCAGCCTGTATTCCAGTCCACTGGGCTCTGTCTGTCTAGTTTTTAACACAGGAATACATGGCTTTCTTAAGACCAACCAGTAGATTTAGGGAACTCACCACTGGTCGCTTTTGATCTGTGGCGAAAGCACTGGAATGTTAAGAGGCCTTTGTACGATTCATGATACATAAAGTGTTGGAAGAGTTTTACATTCTGACACTTTCTCGAGAAAAACACTGATCTCGCCTACAGTTTAAGCGCCATAGATAAAAGACAGATCAAGACACCGTTTGTCATATAAAAATTCACAGACAAAAGACATTGACTACAACACATGTATGATTCAACACCTGATGGGACAGATGTTAAATGTAGGCACTTGGCTTTCAGACCTGCTGTCATCTTCATCAGTCCTTCATTATCCTGTTTAGGAGCAGTTAGCTCCTCCTCCACTCCTCCAGCCCATCCAATCACATCCACTCTGCCCTCGTCACATGACCATCTCTGCATTGTTGATTGGTCGCAAATTCTGATCATCAAAACGTCTTCGAACGCTCCTCCTGACGGCGTCAGCACGCCTGTAAGGCTGGTTTCTCAGATCTGATGCAGGAGGAACAGAATAAAATGTCAGTTTTTAAGTTTAGATCCTCTGGACATGCTGGTGGTCAACTGGGCAAAGCAGCTTGAGTTTGGACTAAGTACTTTATTTTATTTCAGCTTCTTTAATGGGAAAGGTAACTATGGTGTTTGCCTCTTTTTAGAAACTTGTTTTCAACAACGTTGTTGGGAAAACACTCACATGTGTTTGAACTCTTAAATCACACTTAAAATGTCTGAATGTCACTGCATTATATGACAAAATATCAACACAAGTGTTATCTTGTGCTCAAACACTGCAGGAGCTGCAGAAAGTTGATCAGTTTTGTTGACAATAGCTTGTGTTCTCAAGGTTTTAATAGATGTACAGTATTCCTGTAGCTCAAACAGTAGCGTGGCTCTACCACCGCCAAGGTCGGTGTTTGATTCCCAGGGAAGACTGATAAAATCAATTCCTTAAATGCAATCTAAGTAATTTTGGATAAAACATGTCAGGTTAAAGCATAAGTCAGTTTTTAGCATATAACCACAGCATCAATTAACTGCAAGTGTTCTGCAACGTAAACATTTCTTGTAATATAAATTAATGTAATATTTAAGCTATACTACTAAGGGATAAAGGCTCTGATTTGGCTGCAGGTAATCACAACTGTACTACTGGTGACTGAAGAAAACACAGCAGTTCAGTAAACAAAAAGTGAATTTTGAATAATTCAAATTTTAGATGTAATATTGATCAACGTTTTGTCAACAAAAATAGTTTAAAACTGTAACAGGATCTTGTTGCTCTGAGCAACACACAATACTGTGTCTAAATGAATCAGTTTTGTTGTTTTGTTTTTGAACAAATTGTTTCAATCAATGATTCAATGACTCACGTATGAAGACCCTTGTCACCACTTACAGGTGTATTTATGAAACTTGCAGAATGACTGACTGGTTTTGTGTGTATTATAATATATAATATATATATATATATATATATATATATTTTTTTTTTTTTAATTTAATCAGAATGCATGGCTACTTTTAATGGCTGTTTGCTTTTTAGAACATGCTGATCCACAAATTGAGTTCTTGTAGCAAAAAGCATTTGCATTTATAGACTTGCGATGGTTAAATGTCCAAATGTCTTAGTTTTGTCAAACCATACTTCAGTGTCTTTATTTACAGTACATCTAGTTCAGTCAGAAAACTGTAGATGGCGCAGGCTGGTTTTACATAGTCCTGTATATGCAAATAATTTACTGACCGGTCTTTGCTTGTTCTGAAACCAATAAGATTGCTTGCTTAACATTTAAATAGTAATATTAGGTTCATTGTTCGCTGTAAAGTGGTCCTGCAGTGTGATATGAGAAAACCCTCCACCTCCCCCAGCTCCACCTGTCTAGATTGGAATTTATGTTTAACTATTAATGCAGCAGCAGTATCTTTATTATTTCAAACCCAAAAAAAGTATTTTTGTTAAATATTTTTTATTGGCAGTGGCTATTTGCCCTTATTGTAAATAGCAACAGAGGCTCTTTACACTAAGTGCAAATAGCAATTAATGCTATTTAAACTAAGTAAAAATAGCATATTTTCTGTACAAAGTGCAAATAGCGATAAATTCTATTTATACTAAGTGAAAATAGCAGTATTTTTATGTCGATATGCTATTTACACTAAGTGCAAATAGCTATAGATTATATTTACACTACTGTAAATAGTTTTCTGCTATTTATACTACTTATTCAAAATAGTGGCAATTATTTGCACCTCAGTGTTGTAGTACATAATAAAACAGTATGCAATAATAACATATTGAGTGTAAATTATAATTTAAATTCAGATTGTTCAATGGAAGCCACCTTCACCACATTGGTGGGCAGAGTTAGTGTAAATAGTCTCTGCCAACAACACGGGCTATTTCGTTTTATATTTCTTTCAGTAAATTTACATTTAATGCAATGACATTGACATTTTTAATTCATTTTGGGGTCAGTGTACATACTACAGAAGCCTAACTCAAGGTTTTAATGGCATTAATGAAGACTCAGCTATTTCTAAGTGTGGGTCAGTTCAACGTGAGACTATGCAGGCAGAGTCTCTGTGTCTCAGGTCACGGCATCACCTAATCAAACTAATTTCCAAATGAAATCAGTTCAACAGGGTGATGTACATGAGTACCTGGAGACTCGGCCCCTTCGAAGGTCAGAACTCAACAGGCCTGATGTGTGTTAAGTAGAACGACAGATAGAAAGAGAACACAAAAAGATGGCTTTTGTATTCAGTGTCAAAAGCAACTGATCTACGATGGATGGAGAAGAATGAAAGACAAATAATAATAAAGAGAGAGATGCTTGCCAGGTCTGAGTAGCATCCACTGGGGTACTACTGGAAGAGTTCCTTACCCTCCAGTGCACATTGGGAAATTTAGTAATATTATTCTTCTTTAAGGCTGAGTGGAGAGGAAACAAAAATGGAGGTTAGATCGGAGCAGACCGGACCGGATGCAAGTCGCGGCACAGGGAGCAAAGCTGCCCAGGGCTCAAAGAGGAAAGGTCAAAGGCCACAGGCAGGCGCTGGAGGGTGTTACTGAAGCTCTGCTGATACTGCGGTAATGAACTCATTGACTCAAGCTGCTCTGCACAATGGCTCCAGCGTCCAGATACAACAAAGTGACATCTTTATGGTCACTTCATGTTCAAACAGTGAAACCAATGACAATGTGTCAAGCCTCCCAAAAGTGCATTGTTATAGGCCAGGATGTACAGTAAGTTAAGCTCAAGCAGTCATGGTGCATGCTAAAAACTAAAAGCAATGCTACGAAAATGTATCTCACTAAAACGTCCTACCAGTCAGATTTCATAATGGTAATAATAAAAGGTATTTTACAAAAAGAGGAGGAAGCCTGTAATTAGTACCATTGAGATTTTTTTTTTTTTTATGCAAGTTAACCTTTTTATGAAAAGCACAGTGCATATTTGTCTCATTATTATTATTATTATTTTTTGTAATATTTACATTTTTGCATCTAATGTCAATTTTTGATGTTTGAAAGGTGCCATACAATTATGATTTATTATTAATGTTATTTGCATTTTTCCCCCATTATACAGTAAAAAGAAATGTGTTAAAATGTAATGAAAATGCAGAGGAAAAAACTGATGGTGCTAAAAACAAGCTCCACTGAAAAATTACTATTCTTGTGTTTTTTTGTTTTCAACCCCTCAAGGATGTTTTGGTGAGATTTAACCCTAAATTTGGCTACAGAAGTACATTTGAATGACAAATGTCATTCACCCCCTGCAAATGCATACAGTCAGTAAAGCAAATGAAAAGAACGTGGTTATAAGAGAAAACCATCCCAACATGCAACAAGTTAAACATGTGGAACACATGAAGTCATGTGATATTAGAAACTTCCCATCAGAGCAGGATGAGATGAAGGAAGAATGAAAAAATGCAGAAAACCAGCATAATGCAAATGGTTCCAAAATTCAATGACATTAAATATTATATATACTCACAATGACATGGACAAATGAACACATGAGCCAACTATAATGCCACAAACCATGCCCAACACGCCAACACTACAAACATGACAGTTTCTGCCTGTTTGTAATATGTGAAGCACTATTTAAGTAATGGATCATTAACTTTTTTTTTTTGTTTCATTTTAAGGGTAAAAACTTAGCTCATTTTGAAACTGCAGAGGGCGCTCTGAGTCAACCAACAGTACTGACACATCCGCATAAACCAACACAGCTGAAATATACAGATAATTAAGAGAGAATTCTAAACTCTGACGTGTTTGGCTTTTTGTGACATCATATTTCCTCTTATTAAATTCATGTTACTATGATGAATATGAATTTATGACACACTCCATGCAAAAGAAAACTGTGGTGACAACATATGCTTCCCTCCCCAAACCCCCCTTTCATGCAGGAGTTTAGTTGGAAAAGAAAGGAAAAATGAACACGCCCATGACATCACATCCATACGCCGGCCCACATTCAGAGGGGTCGGCCCCACAGGGAAATAAAACCAGGAATGTGAAGTGTGAAGGGGTGCGCACACACACACAGAGAATGAAAGAGAGCAGCTTTATCCAGCGACCTTTAAAAGAGAGAGAGTCTAAGCTTTAGAAGTGGAGCTCCTCGTTGAAGTAACGCGAGCTGCGTTTGGCCGTGCGCGCAGTAAAGGGGGCAGTCTTCAGCACTGCGTCCAGACGAAACACACACACATACAAACAACACAGGGTTTAACTGCCAGAGCAACAAGCACAATGTTAGCACTTTCTACACACGACAGCACACACTAATAATCACATGGTACTATAAAAGCTATCACTATTTCAATATGGATTACATGCATGCCTAAAAAATAATGTAGCTGACAAGAGAATTACACAAAAGGTACAAAAAACACATTTATACTAAAAAAAAAAATAAAAAAATAATAATAATATAAAATAAATTTGCTGATTACAGAGATTGTTTTGTCATGGTTAGAATTTAACTAAGAAATTCTATTAAGGGGTCATATCATTGAATTCAAATGTAATTTTAATAGAAATAGAGCTTATAAATACAGCAACTGCCAGATGCAGTTGAAGTCAAAAGTTTTCATACACCTTGCAGAATCTGCAAAGTGTTAATTAGTTTACCAAAATAAGAGGGATCATACAAAATGCATGTTATTGTTTATTTAGTACTGACCTGAATAGGATATTTCACATAAAATACATTTACATATAGTCCACAAGAGAAAATAATAGTTGATCCTGTTAAAACATTACATACACTTGATCTTTTTTTTTTGTGATAATTGTTCATGAGTCCCTTGTTTGTCCTGAAAAGTTAAACTGCCTGCTGTTCTTCAGAAAAATCCTTCAGATCCCACAATTTTTTTTAGTTTTTCAGCATTTTTGTGTATTTGAACCCTTTCCAAAAATAATTTCGAGATCCATCTTTTCACACTGAGGACAACTGAGGGACTCATATGCAACTATTACAGAAGGTTTAAATGCTCACAATGCATAAAGAGCCGGGGGGTGAAAACTTTTTGAATTTGAATATCAGGGCAAATGTAACTTATTTGGTTTTCTGGGAAACAAGTATCTTCTGTAGGGCAATACAAAATGGAAAAAAAAAAAAAAAAGAAATATATTTAGGCAAAATAAGAAAAGTATACACCCCCCTAACTATTATTTTCTTGTGTGTACTATATGTAAACATCTTTTATGTGAAATATCTTTTTCAGGTCAGTACTAAATAAAAATTGTGTATGTAAAATATAATTTTGTTTGTAATAAAACACTTCATATGATCCCTCTTGTTTATTTTACAAAATAACATTTTGCAGATTCTGCAAGGTGTATGTAAACTTTTGACTTCCACTGTATATACATATGTACAAGTTTATCCACATACATGGAGTACAGTCATGTAAATTAGTATGTACTATATAGGATATATCAACTGCCTGATGGCTTGAATAGTTACAAAATGTAAACTCTATTATCGCATTATCTCTAATCTACTAAATTCGACTGTAAGGCATGAAGATATTAAGATATTATAAACATTAACATTGTGATTTTCCGAAAACTTTACCTTAGGAAAGGAAGGAAAGAAATGTATGATATGACCCCTTTAGGACTAACACTAGACACTAACCACACACTGTTTAGTAGCTGTACTCCAGCTCACAGCTGTAAGCAGTAACAGTACGCGCACATTCAGCCTGTAATGACACTGGTCAGTAAATTGTTATTGAGCAGTAAAGCTTCCCACCAGTCACAAAGAGCTGGTTAGTGGCTCAAACTAACATGTTGCACATGTTTTTATGTTTTACAGCCCTCTGCATGCAGACCCCAACAGCTGAACACAGAGTGTGTGTGTTTTACCTGTGATGATGTCCTCAATGGCTCCGTCTTTACCCTCATATACATGTCTGCTGTCCTTCACCTGCTTTTTCCTCAACTCCGCAATCAACTCCTGCTGCTGGCGCTTATTCTTATGAGATGGAGACTGAACACACAGACACACACATACACAATAACGTCACAGACTCACAATTAATGCCGAACGGGCTTTCTTTAATCTACAAACATCTACAAATGCTCCTCTAACCAGGTACAGTGCATTGCGAAAGTATTCATACCCCCTCATTTTTTTTATGTTTTGTTTAATTGCAACCTTATTTTAAAATGGTTTAAATTACTTTTTCCCACATCAATCTACACTCCATACACCATAATGACAAACCACAAATGTAGGCATTAACACAAACATTTCTAGAGAAACCTGAATATGTCTGCCAGCCCCCATCCAAGCTGACACAGCTTGAGAGGTGAAGAGGTGAGGCGAAGAATGGCAGATAATTGGCAAATGCAGATGTATAAAACTTGTGGCATTATACCAAAAAAGGCCATAAAAGTTAAGGGTATGAATACTTATGAAATGTACTTATTTCAAGGTTTTATTTTTAAGAAATTTGCAAAGTTGTCACAAATCTGTTGTGCTTTGTCATTATAGTGTATGGAGTGTAGATTGATGTGGAAAAAAATATAATTTAAAGCAGTTTAACATAAAGCTGCAACATAAAATGTGAAAAAAAATGAAGGGGTATGAAAGCTTTTGCAAAGTATTGTAGATAGGTACATGCACACACAGGGTTTTTGCCAGCTTTTTGCCAATTGCAAATAAGCAAGAAAATAAATTGGTCTTTATTTTAATCTTAATCTTAATTTCAAACTATAGTTAAGCAACCCAATTCCCTGACACACACATAGACACTCATTTGTACCTTCTGATCCTCTTGCTCCATCATAGCTTCTTGCTCAATCAGCTTCTCCATCATCATCTGCTCCTGTCTTTTCCTCTGTTCATTATCCTCCTCTGCTTGCTGACAGAGAAAAAATACCCATCAGTGAGGCATTTGGAAGTTACGTAACATGACTGATCCATGCAGTTACGGTTCATATGGCTGAAGGAGGTGAAGCAGATGATGTAATGCTGTGATTGGATGACGGGAGGCAGGTGATTGATTACTTTACCCTGTATGCTTTCACAAAGCGCACAAAGACTGGGAAAAACACAGACGGAGGTGTTGTTTTGGAATTTTCTCCAAAGAATTTCACCACTTCATCAAAGGCATCCTGAGAAAATGAGATACGGAAAGACAGATAAACAACATGCAGAATCACCTGAAATACAATTACTAAATCTTAAAAAGACACATTTTTAATACATGTCATATAATACATATAATATTATTTCCCTTTCATATGAATCAAGATGTCTAATCCAAGTCTTCCGAAGAGACATAATTGCTTACTATGATGAACACATATAATTTAGGCTAAACATTAATCGATGCAACGGAAGCTCAAATGAGTCATTTGGCTGCTCATTTCTAATATAGCACATGCTCTATTTGAACTGGGGAGAAAGTGTTGAGTTCTGAGTTTTATGATAAAACAAATTCTTTAATTTTAAAATATAAAGGAAAAGATGATGTGACCCTTTTAAACTGATAGTTTATTGAGCTGTGGGGGAGACGTGTGTCCTGTGTTCACAGCACCTGAGCGATCTTGGCATCATCCTGAAGTTTTTTGAGTTTATTCTCATTTTGCTGTATGAAATCTTTGAGTAGTGTGTTGTGGCCGTGCATGCTGTACTCTCTCCTGGTCAGATCCATCCCTCTCTGAAGCTCCTTGACGTCTAATAAGACATTCTCCAGAGAGACTGAGAAATACACAGAGAGAATTCATTTAGTCGAGATCTTTAACAGAAACATGTTCTGTCAAGCCTTTATGTGTGAGCAAATATGATCTGCCCTGTTTATTGTAAATATAATCACATTTACGTATGACGTGCTTCATACCTGCTGCAGCTTTCTCCACATAGTTCAGCTCATTATAGAAGAGCGACACCTGCTGGTATTTTTCCTTTACTACATTTGCGATATAGTGCAGAAGGGTGATCTTGCGGTCAGTTGATTTAGTGTCTAATAACTGGAAAAGGAAAATATGCAAAACCTCAGAACATTTGAACCCTCATCTGGATGAATTATTAAATCACAAATGAAGAAAATATTTGAATGTGCTTTTTTACTTCAGAATAAGAATGAAAGAAGATTTTTAAATATTCCAGAGGTTCTTGGTGCATCTTTAAATCGGTGTTATTAAAATAAGAATAATAAAATTATAAATGAATAATGACAGTTGTGGGATTATGGATAAAGTTCATAATCTATCAGGGTGGTTCGAATGCTATACCACACCCTGCATACTATAAATAACAATTAGTATTGTAAAAAATGAGGGGTGTTTTAGTGTTGTGCATTTATAATTCAGAAGGATTTAATTTTTAAAAGCCAATATTTGAGTGAATCCAAAAATACAATGTAAATTGTACCAGGTCTAAGCTCTGCAGTTTGAAGCCGTACACTGCTCCTCTTTTACTGCTGTTCATGTAGTTTCCCAGAGCCAAGATGATCTGAGAGAGAAACATATGCTCAATAAAGACAGTCTGGAGAACAATGAATCACAGCAGAAGTGAAACACTTACTTCCAGAATCTTCTTAAGTTTTTGTGAGGACTTGATGGAGACGGATGCTGCAATAACAGCATGAAGTTGCTGTTGAGGAAAAAAAACAAAAGACAATAATAGAAAATGTCCAGCTGAATATAATATTTTTGTTAATTACAACTAGCCTTTTTTAATGCTTTAAGGTTAAACATTTGGGCAACACTTTAAACATACATAAAATAATTCTAAACCATTTATTAATCTTTATTAATGTTAATTAATCTTAGAGTTAATGTTAATTTCAACACTAATAAAGTATTACTAATACATAATGAAAATGTTATATCTGTTAATATTATTTCATGGACATGAGTTACCATAAACTAACAATCAACAGTTGTACTTTTATTAGCTAACATTATTAAAATCAATATGTTCTGTAACAAATGCATTTCTAGTTGTTAAGGCATTAAAAAATCGTAAAGTGTTACCATAAATTAAGAAACATCTAAAGCGATCGCATGCACCAATTCAACTGTTTGCTAGAAGCAAATAATTTTTTACTCATTTAATTTTTTTCACATATTGTAGTATTGACTTGTCACTTGTCAAGCTCATTCATTTATCCCTGTCATTGAACACTAGTAGTATTTATCTTTAATTTATGAGTAATGTAAGTTAACCAATATTGCTGGTCCCAAACCAGCTTCATCTTAAATAAATATAAAATTAAATGTAAATGTATTTATTTATTCACTGTTTAACGCTAGAACAATAAAATCACTAAAACAATGGAAGTGTTTTCAAGTGTATTTAGCAAATTTTGGTAAAAGTAATAGGCTATTTTGACCTTAGTTAGAGGTGAACAATCAGCATTTTCTGAAGATAAGGTTTTTTTTTTTTTTTTTACCTTTTTAAAAAGTTTTAAAACAAATTTTGAGTTGTAAGAAAACATGGTTTTGGACTCTATTCATGGATAGCATCATGTAAAGAAGGGTTATGAAAGAATTCAAGAGTCTGTGAAAGGGAAAGAAATGGGAACTGGAAAAATCCATGGGTATGTCTAGATTAGTTCTCTAAATTTGTTTGGGAGTTTAGGAGTGAATACGGGAAAATCCTTTTTTAATTCTTGATCAAACGTGCAGTCATTGTGGTAGAGCAGCTCTGGGTTTGAGTTATTTACCGGTGTGAGCATCTGAATGCTCTCTGTGAAATTGCCAACGAATGCCATGATGGTCATCTTCTGCATGAGACGCTCGATCTTGCTGAACTGGATCATGAAGCGATCCTCATCTGTTAGGTTCTCCAGTGGTTTGCGTTCCTTCTCATACTGCCGGAGCACTTTCAGCTCCGCTTCTGTTGGAATGAACCTCATCAAACACTCCACGAAATCCACCGGCAACGTCCGCAGGTCAAACCTTACACACACACATCAAAGCATTATCCTCATTAATCTGATGACCTTGTCTTTGTTCTCATATCTGTAGTTTTCAGTCCTGTTTGGTTAATCATGAAAAAGACATTTATAATGAAGAAACATTCTATTTCTAGGGCAGTTATCAAGAGATGTCGGTGATAATTTCAACTGTTTATACATGAATTACATTTGAATGGCTCTGCAGATCTCCTCTGATGTCTTGCCCACTTTTCTGAGTGTGATAGCCAGGTTTTTAGCTCTGTTGGAATCCAGCAGTGAGATTTTATTTGGTAATTTCTGAGAGGTCTTCTGTTTGCTGGAGGTGATGTCTATGGCAGGACCCTGTGCTTTTGTCTTAAACATCTCTTCAAACTCATCCACATTCAGATCCTGAAACAACAAACCACAGTCACTGTTCATTATTAAATTCACTGATCCTTATATCTAACACTGTCAAATTATAACAGCCAGCCTGGAATCGCTAAAGCATATCAACATGGAACTAAAGTATAAGCCAACAATTAAGTTTATAAAGTACTGTAAAACAAACAAATTTTACTGTATTTAATACAGTCAGGGCCAAATTAGTCTCAGCCTCATATGTCACGCCCAGTCTGAAGGTCTGGCTACGCAAGACTAGGGCCAAACATACACAATCCCTTCACATTATGTCATTCAACATAACTGATGTAAATAACTGTACTATATACACTACCACTCTAAATCTTAAATGCTTTTAAAAGAAGTACTTTATTCTAATAAAGGCTGCTCAAAATTAATAGCAATGATAATGATAATATTGATAATGATAAATACAGTAGTGGAAGTTATTACAATTAAAAATATTTGTATCTATTTTAAAATATTTTTAATATAATTGTAAATGTATTTAATTTATTCCTGTGATGCAAAACTGAATTTTCTCTAGGCTTTTTGCTCGAGCCTTCAGTGTCACATGTTTTTTTCAGAAATAATATTATTTTTATTGTAGATTTACCATTTTTTATTCAAGTTGAAGCTTTAAACTTCTTGTACTGCTTAATATTTTGTGAAAACAGTGTCTTTACTGTCATTTTTGATAAATTGTATGCACCCTTGGATTAAGTTAATTTAATAAACAAAAAGGTTTTTTTTGTTTTTTTTTAACCAACCAACCAAACAAACAACAAAAACTTCTGAATGGTAGTGTACTGTATATAAATGATTTAAAAATATAGATGGATTCTTACCCAGAGTACATATGCTAGTGCATAATTTTCATAATTGCAACCTCTGACAGTTTTTAAGAAAAATTCACAGATACTCCTGTAGAGAACATTATACCATTACAACATACAGGAACTGGGTGTTGATCATAATAATGTATTATACAGCAACATATTATGCAGGAATTATACACTGTAATATACACTATAATGCCTTCATATTGCATCATATACTGTATATACAACACAGAATGTAGTGCCCTCAAGACATCGGGTACATTAATGTTCATTATTTAATGTTAAGTTTATTAATTATTACAATAATTGTATTATATTGCTTTATAATAAAAGCTACTGCATGTATTGTGTAAGTGACAAAAAATATTAGCTGATGCCTTTGCTTTCTTTTGTACTGTAAAACAAATGTTTTTGCCAAGTTTGACAACTTTTTTTTTAAATTTTTCAAAACTGTCTCACCTTGGATCTCAGAAGATTCTGGCTGCTTTCTTTTTTATTATATTGTTTGTTTAGAACACAGCACTGCAAAGATTAATGGGGCTAGAATACAAACTTTTACCTATCGGAGTAATATAGCCCAAGTTTTAAAAGAATTGTTTTAAATTGAAGATGCATTGTTCTGTGTCCTGCCATGGTTTATTTGTATGTTCCTTTGAAGTACCATGAAGTATTAATCACTGTACTTGTGTTTTTGTGTGTGTGTGATTTTTTTTCTGGGTATTTACACTGTCATTCAAGCTCTGTAATGTCGCAGGTTCAAATAAAAAAAAAAGAATCACAAAAAAAAATGGCTCACCTCCAATATTCTTTCATCATCAATCTCGTTGAACACGGTGCCGTTGATCTGATTGGGTTTCAGCGCAACCCAGTTAAACACCGGCATACGGAACTTAGTCTTGATAGGTTTCTTGATCTTCACAGCTACACAAGATGACAGAAAAAAACATGTCAAAAACATCATGCCAGTTACATAAACACAAAGCATGCATTTTGGTCTACTGAGTGATGTGGAGCTGGCTTGTGAACAGCAGGCACAGATCTGAACGTGTCCGGTGCACATTTATAAGAGAACGTGAGGAGGAAATGTGTGAACATGAGACCTGTGATTCCGTAAGCATTACCCCTCTCAGCCTACAAGAGCTGTAGTCTCTCATGTCCTGATAAATGTGATTGTGTTGGAAGGTTATTGTGATCCTAAATCACACATGAGAAGATTTTATAATATTAAGAGACTGCAGAATTAAAAACTCTCAGAGAAAGCGCAAATGAGATCTCAATTGTTTCTCCTCGAGAGCAATGAAATTAAATAAAGAATAAATGGAGATTTGCTTAGATAGAGACTCTTCTCAGATGTTTCTCCTGTGAAAAATTCATTTATGTGAGTTTCAGAGAAGACCTCAACAATGTCTCAAACTGTGCTCAGATTTTTCACAATATCAAATGATTCCAAGAAAATAATCTGAGCTTTTCATATTCATTTTATGGCTCTATATTCTTATGTTAACAACTGTTTTATTTGTGTTTATTTTGGTTATGAAACATAACGGAAAACTTAAACTCCCGTGTGTTTAGGCAATGAGACAGACGCTCATGGCTGTTCTTGGGTTTCCATATGAGGATGTGACTCAAACAGTGTCTCGTTATGAGAATGAGTCAAATGTTGGTTGTCCTTCATTTACGCAGACTCATAATTTACAAAAACTTTCAAAATAATCCACTTAATGACTGAATCTGACTCAGACACAGCAAACACAGATTTCAACATGCTCGATTAAGGCTGAATCAAAATCCAACAATACTAATCTCTGATCAAATGCTACAAAGAGGGAATGAAAGCACTTTCCAGGGCAGCTGAGGGTTATGGGTAATATGATGGTGTGATATTAAGCCATGCAGAAAGTGTGGCCAGAAAAACGAGAATAAACTCTCAGTGTGTAAAACATTTCTGAATTTACGCAACTATCGCCTTATCTGACGATCAGTCGCCTGTAACGGCACGGCACACTGTTTCAACATGCAAATACAACACAATCAAACACTCACACAGCGGACATGGTATTTTTAGTCTTCCTGCCTTATGATGTTTATTTCATTTATATATATAAAACACTAAAATGTTAAATGTGGTAATTTCACAACAGTCGATTAAAAGTAACGCATAAATTGCTGCTGTAAGTGAAGTTCTTTATTTATTTATTTATTGGCAAATGCCACTTACTTTCATATTTTATTTTCATTGCAATGACATTAAGGCATTTGTAAGAGTGACTTGAAGTCAGAAACATATTCTACAGAACTGCATGAATAAAAGTGAATGCTGTCCATACTTTCAAGTTTTTGTGTTACTGTGACAGAAACAAGCTTTGGTCCTTAAGGGGGCGATAGAATCACCTTATAATATTCTGTTAATCAGGTAAATAACTTTAAATGAATATTTAACTAACTAGCTGTCTCAGCAAGATTCCCTTCAGACTCATAAAAATAAAAAATAAAAAAACAAAAAAACAAAAACAAACTTGTTTTACTGCAGTATGAAAAAATAAATTTTCACCAGATTACTTCAATAACTCAATAACAATAAAATCATTTTAGTTTCTAAAATGCATCTGTATAATAATGAATTTTGAATAATAATATACATTTTTATAGTAATGAACATTTTGAAGACCTTTTAGGGTTGAACAATTCTACTTTTGATTGTTATTACTATTTTATATAAAAAAAATTAAGCAAAATTAAAAAAAAAAAATATTGTAATAATATTATAATACTGTAATAATATTATAATACTATAATAATATAATAATATTATTTGTACAGTACAACTGTAAAATTACAATACTAACATGCTAAACCATCAAGCTTTAATTTTGGCTGTAATAATTGTACTAAGCCATATCGTGTTTTTTTATTTGTGTTATGCAGTCCTACAGATTACTGATGCAACTGTAGAATACATGTTACTGTATGACAGCAATGCTGAGAATGCAATATGTATTTGAGTTATAAGTTGTGTTGTAGATGAAACTGCACTTGGACTGCTAGATGCGTTTGTGTTTACTGGAGTTCTGCAGTTCTTAATGGCAACCTAATGACAAATAGATCTGTAGATGTGGAGCTGATGTGAATTGTAGTTTTGTTTTCCATGAGGTTGCGGTTCATGGCTTGAGCTATGGAAAGAAGGATTTTGTCCACTGTGGAGTGTAGAAATAAGAGCTTACATCTCATGGAACATGTGGTCTCATAGGTTGGCATTAGAGTCCTGTTATTTGCTGAACTCTGTAAGCAAGGTCTAAAGAATGTTCCTCTCTGGTTTTTAAACGGTAAGGAAAAGTTCTGCAAAAGCGTCCAATTTCATGCTCAGTTTCAAAAGGAACAACCAGCAATGCAGCTTTATTGTCATTGTCAGATCAAGATTACAGAGGAACTGAGTGTGTTTTAGACTAAAGTGTGAGACTAAAATACCATGACCAAACACACATAAGACTGAGCACACACACGACATGACACAGCAAACCTACAGTACAGTTTGATGGGTCCCTCTATGGCGGCGCAACAGGTAGAGCAAAAATAAGCAGAGAGAAAGAGCTGGTTAAAGAGCAAACCAAAACACAACTTCTGATTCCAAAGTTCTCATTGGCCCTTTCCTACAGCGTGCATTACCACTGAATCCTAAATACAGATTGTTTCATAAGGAATGATAAAGATCAATTTGAGAGAGAAGTTACTTGCACAGTTTTTTATAATAAAAAGCAAGTATAGACTTGAATTAGGAAAAGCATACTTTGCAGTATGTGTACTGCAGTTTGTGGTCAGCAAGATTTTTTTTCTGAAGTAAATGAGTATTTTATTCAGCAAGGGTGCATTAAATTGATCAAGTGACATGCATTTATAATGTTGCAAAAAAAGGTAAATAAACACATAAATTTGGGTAATTTGATTATGAACTTTTTTTCTTGAGAAACAAAATATCAGTTTCCTGAAAAATATGAAGCAGCATAACAGTTTTTAATATTGACAATAATAAGAAATGTTTCTTAAGCAGCAAATCAGCATATTAGAATGATTTCTGAAGGATCATGTGACACTGAAGATTGAAGTAATGATGCAGAAATTTCAGAAATAAATAACAAATGATACATATTTGAAAAAGTTATTTTGAATTGTTATAATGGTTCAAAATATTACTATTTTTTACTGTGTTTTTAATCAAATAAATGTAGCCTTGGTGAGCATAAGAGACTTTTGAAATTATTCTAAAATATTTTTCAAAAATATCTTTTCAAACGCAGTGTAAGTCTTCCAAGTCTTGAGAATTTGCAAAGCTAGAATTTGCACAATGATATCCAAATGTTTTTATGTGCACATTTCTGTAATATTTTTAGAGTCTGCATTATTGCTCCTGAAAGCCACCATCTATTCCTAACACACATTTGTACCTCTTGTCCAATGGACGTAAGTGTTTACTCCATTAAAATCAGTACGAAACTTTACACAAACTGTATTAGAGATTAAATCAGATTAATAAAATAATAAAGAAAATTACTACTATTTATTTAATCTCATGTTATTTTTATCTGGCGTACTGAACAGTCAAAGAGTTTCAGGCTTCAGCAGAACAGAAGTGATTCACTTGAGCTTGTTCAGACATTAAACCTTTTACGGGAAACAAAATGCTTGAGCTGTAGTGATTGTTATCATTGGTCTGTGAGAGGAGACAGTGTGACAGCAGCTCCAGAGACCCGCAGTCGTTCTCAACTGATGCGTGAATTTTAAACACAAACTAATGCATACTTCAGGCTTCTTAAGAAGTTTGCGGCATATCTGAGTTTAAATCACTGAGATTTTCCTCCACTCATGTCACTGTTTTGGCATACTGTATCATAGTCTGAGTGTGTGATAATGGCTGTACATGATTGTTATGGTTTTGTCTTTAGTGTCAAGCAAGTTCCGTTACCTGCCAGTCCTGAGTTCATGATAACAGTAGGAGATCCACAGCCTGGAAGTGGAGGAGCCATGGGGGGCGGTGGAGGGGGCATAGGGGCAGATATATCCACAGCGGGGCCTGGAAGAGGAGGAGGAGGAGGGGGAGGAGGAGGAGGAGCTGGTGCTGGAGCAGCAGATGGACCGTTTGGTACTGGAAAGAGGGAGAAAGTAGGTTCCATTAGCTATTTATTTATCTGATCGATTTTGAAAAATAGGCTTTGACCTAAATAACCAAGATGTTCCTGAGCGTACAGCTAAATGACACTTTCCCTAATATATCTAATTCTAATTTCTAGCTAATATATTTAATATCTAATTTCAGATTTATCATCCCTAAACGTCACATACCACACAAACTGTTGGTGTCTCTTTATACAATCAAGCCAAAAACTGTTCATTTTCTTTTACTAGTGAGTGCAGGACACTATAGTTCATTTATATAAGTGAGGATAGCAAAATAAAGTATACTGTGAAATATTCTACCCAATAATTCTTCATACAGCGGACTACCACTAAAATTGATAAAAATTTGCGACCAAAAATTTTTCAGACACTTTGACCTGACCATGAAAGCTATAAAAAAAAAGTTAGTTAACCATATTAGTATAGCTGAATTGGATCATCGAAGGTCAGAGGCAAAGACACTGGTTAATAAAATGGGATTGAATGCAAAAAAGGAAATTTGTATTTCACTCTTTTTATTCATTTTAAAGAAATACTGAATCTGTTTTTTAGTAAAATGAATTAATGAATGTTCACATTTCACATCTAACACCCGATTTCTGTCAACATGGGGACAGAAGAGCTTTCAATCAACAAATGTGACCCTGGAGCACAAAAGTAGCAAGTTTTGAAGTAGCACAGGTATATTTGCAGCAATAGCCAAAACTACATTGCATTGGTCAGAATGATCGATTTTTCTTTTATGCCAAAAATCATTAGGATATTAAGTAAAGATCATGCTCCATAAAGATATTTTGTACATTTCCTACAGTAAATACATCAACACTTAATTTTTAAAGTACCTTTACTAGTACTAGTTAACTCTGAGTTCTTGTCATATGTTATTACCATTTTCTAAACTCTATCAAATTATCTGTGATAATGTGAGAAATGTTGAAGGTGTTTGAATACATTTTGGTTTGACTGTATATTGGCTACATTAGATGTTCCCTTCCTGTCTAAATGGGCATTTTTTTTTTTTTTTCACCAGATTACGCTGCAATATAGACCAGGCCTTGTGCTGAGAGTCATATACATTTACATCATTTATTTAGGAGACACTTTTATCCAAAGTGACTTACAATTAATATCCAATGAACAGGCAAATAAACACAGGAAGTGCTTGTAATACAAAGTTTCAGACATTGTTCAGATTTGTACAAGGTAGACGGGGGGATTAAGGAAAAGAGAAAGCAAAGTTGTTTTTTTTTTGTTTGTTTGTTTGGTTGGTTTCTTTTTTAGGATGCAGATTTCAGATTTCAGTTTTCAGCTGTTGCTTGAAAATTGTCAGGGATTCAGTCAAAAGTCTGACTGGCTGCCAGGGTCAGAAATGTATTTTTAATTCTTACAAAAAAAAAAAAAAATAATAATAATAACAATAATAATACTAATTTCCTTATTCAAATCTGTCTGTGTTGCCTTTTATGTCAAATACTTGCACTTATTTAGCTAATTCAGTCAGTCTAATCCAGGGGTGTCCAAACTCGCTCCTGGATGTCCTGCTGAATTTAGCTCCAACTTGCCTCAACACATCTGCCTGGAAGTTTCTAGTATGTCTAGTAAGACCTTGATTAGCTGGTTCAGGTGTGTTTAAATGGGGTTGGAGGTAAACTTTGCAGGACAGTGGCCCTCCAGGACCAAGTGCGGACACCCCAGGTCTAATCAATCACAATGTAATAGGTTGCTACCAATACAATTTTAATATTAGCAAAAATGTAACAGTAGTAACAGATTTAGTTCAACTGAACTGTGCGCTGGTATTTTTTGCCACCCTTCCTGAATTTTGGGAGCAGTTTTGTTCACTTTGGTCGCATTTTTGCCTCAAGCCAATATACTGATACAAGTAATAATAATCAGCAGAAGATTTTCTTCCAAATAGCATTAAAAAAATGACAATAATTTTCGTTAAACTCATGTCCAGTATTCAGAATCAGGAGCGGTCACTTACGTGTCGCTGGCATAGGAGGAGGGAGAGGGGGTTGAGGAGGATCAGAAATGGTCATGCCATGTGCCGCCCCATTAGCCACACCTGTGTGACTGACCATGCCCTCACCAGACACCCCAACTACGCCCTGTGCCCCTGGTAGATGCCCGTTCCCCTGTGGAGGGGACGTCAGGATGGCAATGTCCCCGTCCGCTTTCTTCTGGATCTTGATGGTTCCCTGTTTCTCCAGCTCGTGGATCTTCTTCTCCAGGTTACTTTGCTTCTGAATGGCCTCATCCTTCTCCTTCACCATCCGCCGCAGGGTGTGCACCTGAGTACTGGCGTCTTTATACACCTCCTGTTACCAAAGAAAACATGAGTTTTGAGTTAAAACAAACTGAGTATTGGGGTTTGCAAACTCCTGGGGGTTCTTGTGGGAGCTGCAGGGGGTTTGTAAGTTGACAAATGGCTAAAGAATTAAATCATGGGGCTGCACAATTAATAGAAATAAAACTAATTACCAAAAGCTGCAATTTTGCTGATTATATTATCTGTAATAATGCAAAACGTGACCATTTATCAATATAAGAGAGCAAATGCAAGTTTTTCTTGACACTGAAATTTTAACAGGATTTAGTTTACAAAGCAACATCAAATAACACATTACAAGAATAGATGATTGAAAATGGGTATTCCATGAGAATAAACCAGAGGTGAATGTAATAATTATTTTCAAATCTATTGATATCTGATATTATTGACATAAACTTTATTACATTAATTACTTTGTTAACTACTTGAAAGCAGCACTAATACTGATTCACATTAACAGCTAATAAGGCTTAGGTGACATCAGTAGAAAAGCTGTTTTAGAGACAGTTTTGACATTTTTGACTATGAAGACAAACTTTTTGTTGGAATATTGTACACTGATGAGCACTGTATGTGTTTTTTTAGAAAGTATGGCAAACAGTGGTACAAAAGTACATTTGGATTTTGTGTTGACTTTAAAGGGAAGATTCTTTAGATATTGTGAAATAATCTTTCAGAATACATACACTCTATAGAACCTATAATGTCAACTCAAGAACTTAAGAGGAAGTGATGTAAGTATGCATCATTTACCCGAATAGATTCCAGCTCTTTATTTTTATGCATCAGTTGTTTCTCCAGCTCAACAATTTTTGCCATCGCCTCATTCTCTGTGTCCTGCAACTTCTCCGTCAGCTAGAAAACAAGAATCAACAAGAAATAAGACACAATCACAATTAACTCATGCTGAGACAGAACACTAAAATCTCAAAAGAGTCCTTCCACGGTTGCATAAATATTTAACTTTAGATTCACATTAATTATCACTTTAATATTATCACTGATTAATCTGAATTCTTGACTATGCAGTACACTATAAAAATCAAAGGCACACTAATGAAGAAATTACCCCTGGTCAGGAAGTCATCCTTTGGCCAGATGGCCCAACTGTCACAAAAGGTCTATGGTCAAACTACATGTACGATGGGGTCTGATCACGTTTCATTATCATTAAAGGCTTTCAGCTGAACTCAATACTGGTCATGTAAGGTCATGTTGTTGGGCAGGAGGTGAATTGTTAAACTAGAGGCCTTAAATGGAAAGCACTCTTGAACATGGCACTCGTTGGCACACACTGGCACACACATGGCACACATTGTTTTTTCTGGAATTTATTGTAAGTTTATAATGAGTGTAGCTGTAAAAACAGTACTAACATGAGACATGTTCTCCTCCAGTTCCTCCACTCTCTCCAGTGCTGCGTTCTTAGTCTCTGCATCCTCTAAGAGAGCCCCGACATCAAACACGTTATCCAGGTATGCTTGAATCTGCACATGCAGTTTATCACTTTCGGTGTGCTTCAGTTTCTACTCACAGAGAATAACAGAGAGAAAGAGAGAGAATGATGAATCCTCTTGCATTTCACTTAAGGGTTAGAGTGATACATTAGCATCAGAAGACTCATCACTGGAGATTACTCACGTCCAGATATTCGTCCAGACCCAGCTTTGTGAAGTCATACTGTAAGTGCACTCTGAAATTCATGTCTTCCACAGAATGAACCACAATATTTATGAATTGCATGCAGGCAACCTGCAAAACAATATACACCATACTAAATTTCAACCCAGTAAAAGCAGACTTTTAATTGATTTATTGATGAAGAAAACTGAGCTTTTAACTATAGAAATGCTAATTATATAGATATAGAAATCCTATTATTACTGTTTATTATTTTTCTTTACAGTTGTGGATTGTTCAAGGGGATATATAAATAAAATCAAATAAAACTGGCATGCAACAAAAGTCTATAAAAAAGCTTTACAAATTTCTGTTTTTGCAGACATTCACTGCACACGTATTGCACGTATAAGCTGCTTGATTTATATTGTGGCAAAATCCATTTTATCACACATCTATAAGTCATATTATATAATGTTATTTTCTTCTAATGCAGCCTAATGAAGCTCTTAGGTAGGATATGAGTCTCTTCTGCAATAAGCTATTTGTTTTAATTGTTGTATCTTACAGCTTAATGTGTCAATCAATGGTTCTGTGTTTTGTATTATTTTAGAGTATTAATAGTCAGCATTGCAAAATTAAAAAAAAAAAAGCATGAAAATTTAGATGCTGGTCTAACACAAACCATGAAGTCGATGTTATTATCTTCATTCTTGAAATGCTCCATGAGTTTCTCAAATCGCTGATCTTCTGAACACACCTGCAAAGCAATAAAACATATATTATTCAGTTAGAGAGAGCATTAAAATAATGGCCAGAGAATATGAAAATGAGATTTTGATGGCAGCTGAATCTCTTTTTGCCTCTAATAAGATCTTTTGATATTTCAAGAACGCCCTGATGCAGTCATTCTTTCATTCTTTTTTCTTAAATCATCCCCTTAGGAAATAATACTAGCTTGATCTCTCCTCCCCAGACCTGAGAGATATGAATAAATTCAGAAGCTCTTTTAATCCTCCTACTAAACAAATAAAGAACAATGTGTCTAGCAGGTGTGTGTCTAAACCAACTTACTGTACAGGACTGTCTGCCTTAAACTCCACACACTGCGTTCAGTCATATGTTATCATGGATCATATCTATCGTATCTACAGCTTTAAAACTGAAAACAGCGCTTCTGTAATTCTATTATTTGAAGCAGTATTGAGTTAATGGTAATTATTGGTGTTACAAATACAGCATTTAGTGTGCATGTACCTCTTTAAAATGATCAAAGGCGGAGAGAATGATCTCATGACCCCCTCGAACCAGACACACGGCGGCCAGCAGCTCCAGCACCAGAGCTTTAGTCCTGCACCAGCAGAGCAATATCACACATATTACATCCATTTTGTCATGATTACGCAGGCTATTACTGCACATTTTGGCAGAAAACTTTCTCTTCTGCAACCCTTTGGAGATACAGAAGATTTACACAAGGGTTCAAAGGTTTGAGGCCAGAAAACAGTAATCAGAAATGTTTCTTAAGCAGCAAATTATCATATTAGAATGAACTTTAAAGGATCATGTGAGACTGAAGACTGGAATAATGATGCTGAAAATTCAGCTTTTCATCACAGGAATAAATTACATTTTAAAATATGTTCAAATAGAAACAGTTCATTTAAATAGCAAAAATATTTTACAATACTGATGTTTTCACTGTATTTTTTATCAAATCAATACAGCTTTAGTGAGCTTACTGACCAGCTAAATAATCATCTCCCATTTACACAGAAGGAGTAAAGAACCCGTCCAGCCGCACACTGAGATTAAGGGGTCTGTTGTTATAGCTGCCAGTATTTATGACTCTGAAAGAGGAGTCACAACCCGCATGAATTAAAGCTGTGGATTCTGGGAAAGTACCCTCTCTTTCAGAGATACACACACACATTTACTCCAGCTCAACAGGTTACCTGGGATTCTTATTGTTCAGACTTAGTGCAATTTCATTCACAGCATGAGGGTGAGACATGACCATGTTGAAGCCATACTGAGACAAGGACAGAGAGAGGACTAATTAGTAAACATGGCAGGATCTTCAAGATTTATTATCTGAACATAAAACATGACAAATACCAAACAGCTTTTCATGAATCACTATGTGTATGTGTGTGTGTCTGTGTGTGTGTATTGATTTTCACTGTTTCACTGTTTGTGATGTTTTATTTATTTATTTATTTTACTACTGTCAACAAGTTTGTGTGAGTGTTAGAGGCTGGATATACCAAATATCATTGACATAGTATGAGAACCAGTCCAGTACATCAAAGATAAAACAAAACACTATCTAGTCTTTGTATTTAATAAAATTTTAACATCAAGCACATCCCACAATATATTTAATTTAATTCATACATGTTTGTTTATCACACTAACTTGTCAATAACTTTAAGTACTAATGCGCTTTTTACGACTGCTTAGTGGTTAGACAACCAGTTACTGCATAGAGTCTATACTAACATAGATTCAAAAGTCTGTGTGTTTCACCTGGTAGTTCATGATGGCTCGTAGGCACATAATGCACACGTGAACGTCGTCTTTCTTACATACTAATCTGGAATTCTTCAATGTCCTCCGGCTCGGTAACGTGTTAGACCTGAGATCAAAACAACAAGTTTACTAACCAATGAAATCAATACTTCATCCAACATATGAAAACACAGTCATCATTTAGTCACTCTCATGTTGTTCCAAACCCATTTGACTCTGTTTCTGATGTGGAACACAGTAGATGTTTGGCAGAATGTCTGAGCTGTTCACATTTACTTTCATTGCATGGTAAAATGCAGCTTGGACATTCTGTAAAATATCTTCTTTTATTTTCCACAGAAGAAACAAAGTTGCACAGGCTTGAAACAACACAAGAATGATGTTCTAACTATAACATACACTAGCAATCAAGTTTGGGGTCGGTAAGATTTGTTTAATGTTTTTGAAAGAAGTCTATTTGATCAGAAATACAGTAAAAACAGTTCTAAATGTTTCAGTAGTTTCATCCTGTGATGGCAAAATGGCAGCCATTACTTCAGCCTTTAGTGTCATTATTGTCAAAGTTAAAAAGTTGTGCTGCTTAAAGGTTTTGTGTAAACTGTGATACTTTTTTTCATGATTCTTTGATGAATTGAATATGAAAATTGATGTCCATTTAATGCCAATTTAAGGTATTCCTGTCAAATAAAACTATTAATTTCTTAAAAAAAAAAAAAAAAATCTTACCGACCCAGAAAGATAGTTCTTTTTTAAAAAGGCAAACCATTCATTTAAAGGTACAACTACTTCTCAAAATGTTTAAAATGATTATAAGCATGAAAAATATGCATCATCTTCTAAACACAAATCTAGTCATATCCTGATGTACATTCACAGATTTGAATCAAGGCAGAGGAATCAGGAGCACAGGAAGTATTCTCATACTGAAAGCGTTTCTTTAAATGCTACTAGGGCTGTGTTTAGGTCTGTCAGGAGCATCTGTGTGATTGACGACTGCCGTGTGTGATGTGCGAGGATTTGCATTGTCTTAGAGCAGTTAAAGTGCTCTGTGCACACATATCACCTCCACAACACAACAGCAGTGTCATTGACATGCATGCCAGCCATCGGGCCCAAGCCAAAGGCTTTTATGTGTGAGAACAGAGACGCACAGCAACAGATGCACACAAAGAACACATACACACACACACAAACAGGTATAAAAAAAGATACACATTTTACTAACACTTACTAAGGATATACAAGACAAAATCATGCACACAAAAAACAGAGGAATCTAAATAGGCTCACAAACAAGACTACAGAAGGTTTACACACACAAACTAACACAAAGGGCACACAGTTCTTTGCAAGACTGTCACAAGATGAGCTGGGCGTGATTTTCTGAAAACACAAACACACACACACAAACACACACATAATGCAATATGTCAGCAGCAGTGCCTGAGGGAACACTTTGTGCTCAATGCTGAGCTCATTCAGAACACGAACACATTCATGTCTGCACTAGAGGTGTGTGACATGTAGCTTCTATGATATTATTGTAATTGTTGTTTTAACAATACGGAAGCTTAATTTAGTCATTCGCTTGCAAAAACAAACAAGAATACTTTTTTTTTTTTTGTTTGAAGTAGGCTGACAGAAAACAGTTCATATAACTCCGTTCATATATCGTCCAATATATGATATAGTAAAACAACAAAGTAACCACAAACAAGTGTGAGTATCAGCATGATTGCAAATGTGACCCTTGACCACAAAACCAGTCGTAAATAGCACAGGTATATTTGTAGCAATAGCCAACAATGGGTCAAAATTGTCGATATTAAGTAAAAATTGTGATATTTTATGTATTTCCTAATGCAAATATATCAAAACATAATTTTTGATTAGTAATATGCATTGCTAAGAACTTCATTTAGACAAATTTTGTCAATATTTAGATTTTTTTTGCACCCTCTGATTTCAGGTTTTAAAATAATTGTATCTCTGCCAAATATTGTCCTATCCTAACAAACCATACATCAATGGAAAGCTTATTTATTCAGATAAGATTTCAGATGATGTATAAATCTAATTAAAAAAAAAAAAACTGACCCGTATGACTGGTTGTGGTCCAGGGTCACAAATGTGATCGTGATTTTATACAACAGTTTAATAAACAAGCAGTGCTAATACAGCTAATATGGATTTTTTAGAAGTTAATCCGATTTTTGCTCTATTTCGGCAATGAAAATCATTCCAAACAAAGCTGCAATAGAGCTGTTGTGCGTCAAACTGTGGTGTTTTATTTCTGAATGAATTAGTGTTTTTGAATGAATCAATGATTCATTGAGCCATTCATAAAGAAAGTCAATTGCTTCGTTTCTGAAGTGAACTGCCACCTACTTCAAGATATATTCATATTTCAAAATTAAAAATATTATTTTTTTAAACTTTAATATTTTATCATACTGAGAATTGACCACCACAAAGAATATAAGGGATATGAAAAGTTTTGGGAGGCAAATGTCTACAACAATTTTAAAACAGCAAATATACCAGCACAAAAACACACTCAGTGAAATACCTAACTATCACTATCAACAAAATTTTCGTCAATGTGAACATTGGTCAGCACTGATTACCAGAAGAATTTCACAGCTGTGTCACTGCTGTGATGTGGTTTGTCTTTCAACTTTCAAATGTGAGTGAGAATACGTGTGAATGTGTTCACAAACTGTTTGTCTGTTAAAATCTCACTTGTGATCTCTTGTGAACTCCACCTTCTGATCTCTTTTGTCCAGAACATCACAAAGACCTAGAAGCCCTCGCAGAGAGCACTGAATCGCATGTGTGTGTAATGTCTTTGTCATACTTTACATCCGGATGTATGACTGTGCTCATCCAGAACACAATATTCCTGACTCGTATCTGTCAGGTGATTTCACAAGCACACACGCTTAAACACGTCCAATTGCAAAAGTTAATGCTCCAAGCTGCATATTTTATGATAAGAGAACAGAAAATAATTTAGTCTCATCTGTCAGTTTGTAAAGAACATACAATTATGACTGTTGTATTTGAGATATTTGGGGTTTAGAACTGTGATGCTTATATGAAATATGAAGCTTTGTTAAAGAATTATAATAATTCATCTGAACAAATGTTATTTGAGCTTTTAAGGCTCTAAATGTGTTAAAATGTGTTAATTTAACTGCACTTGAAACTATCAAATAAGATCACTGAATAATTCAACTTAATTTAACTCAATAATCCCAATATATTGTCCGTCTCTGTACAGATGCTTTATAATTAAAATTGAAGTTATTTATTGTTTCCTAATTTTGTGAAATTGACACTGTTTATTACTTACTGTAAAGCTGCTCTGAAGCGATTTGTATTGTATAAAGCGCTACATAAAAAACATGACATGACTTGACTTTATTGTAAGTGTCCAAATCATCCTTTTAGTGGTATAGCTGAATCTCTGATTATGTGCTACCAGTGTAATTCCTATAGGTGGAGTTTGATCTGTGCTAACAGTATTCTGTGGAATACATTATCGCACTCATCACATGCTGAGTACCGAGTAATCTTGTGGCTACCCTTTCCAAACAGTGTGTACTTACTGCATATCCTGGTGCAGTATTTTGCCACATAAACTTCAGCTGGAAGTGCATCACTATGAATGAGTGTTCCTTTATTATTATAAATTGAGGGATGAGCCCACATTTTATTTGGTAACTGTCACAGATTTTTTTGATAAAACCTTAACTTCTATAACACTTTCTATGAAGCCTGTACCTATAATGTATTATTGCGCTTATTCATAATGCATTATGGATGCAAAGTGCCTTATAAAATATCTTATCATCTCATGAATAATCATAACAAACATTATAATACATGTCTACAGTAAATCCATTTAAATTATAATGGATTTTTATTTCCCATGGTTATAATGTATTATAAGTCTCATATCTTGGCATGGTTTAAGATCTACATAATATCCTACTACATTTTGTAAGTGATACAAATTCTTCTTGTAAACACAAGGTACAAAAGGCTATATAATGTGGCCTTTGTCTGTTTTAAATCATTCAGCTCTAAGATATCATAAATGTGTTTTATGACACATTTGCTTTGAACATGTTTAACTGTAATAAAACCATATTGCATTGTTGGAAATGTCAAGATTCAAGACTTTTTTAATTTATAAGTCTGGAAAATATAATCCATGGATATAATATTGTGTTCACCATGTTATAAATAATGTTACATATCTAACGACAACTGTGTAGACCTACGTATTATAATGTATTATTACTGCTTTTACAATTATTTATGAGATGATGCAACATATTATAAAGTATTTATACAATGCATGCATTGTAATGCCTTAAAAATGCCATTGTAATGGATTATAAATACATGTTTGAACTGAAAGTGTTACCATGAAGTTATATTATAAACAGTAAGTACCAATAGTCAACTCAATAACTCTGAAGTCTAGCACTAAACTATTTTATTTCATGTCCACAGAATTCTATAAAAATCTACAAAGCTTTGAGTGAAACCAAAACAGTAAACGCAGCAGACGTACCCTTGTTTCTCTGAGCACTTTTGGCATTGTAGATGAGTCTGTGTTCTTCAGGAGGGCGTTGGAAAATTTGAGAATTATTAAATACAGTACACACTTTAAGCCTACAAATGACTAAGAGCTGAGGAAAAGCATGGGAACAAAACTACTACATGCGGGCAGAATCTATTCAATCACCACCGGATGTAGAGTTTACAGTGGTGAGAAATGATGAAGTCAATTCATAAATCCATCGCACAGCAGCAATAAACAGCCTAAAGCAACAAGTGAAATGAGAGATCAAGCCTGACAGAGGACATAAGGGCAAGTTACATCTGAGGCCGCAGGTCCACAGCTAGCTACTTAGCAGCTGAACTCACTCTGCTAATCTAACCTCCATAATTCAGCCTGTTAGAGAGACATGGAGGGGAGAGGAGAGGAAAGGACGCTCTATCTGAAGGACAAAAATAACATGCCTTGTGGTGCAGATGGGAACACACAACAGGAAACTGCAGACAGAGTGACAACTGCATTAATTACACAGATTAATGTAACAGAATCTGTGACACAGCTCAGAATTCTAGTAAAACGATCAAAGCAAAGTGTGTATTATTCATTTAAAGGTACTCAGAATTGAAGAAATTAATAGTACATATGAATAGAATGTTTTAGTTTTCATAAAGGCCCATTCACACCAAGAAAGATAACCATAACAATAACTTTAAAATGATAACTACACTGGCATCCACACCAAGTTCTGTTTCTTATAAGCCTGTGTTACAGTTATATCTTCTGCAGCTCTTAAATAAATACATAAATAAATAAATAAACCTTAAAAAGATAAATGAATAAGAAATAATAAAAAAGTCTCACTAACCCAAAACTATCACTAAAACAAAAAATTGTTACTTGAAATGAAATAAACATTTTTAAAAAATTTACATCTATTTTATTTCAGCTAGTTGTGAAACATTTTTTATTCATTTTCATTTCATTGTACTAAAATAACTAAAAATAAATAAGTAAATAAATCTTTTAAAAATAATACAAATGACAAAAACACACAACAAAATTACGAAAACTGAAACACAGCGTTGATTGCTTTGGTATGGACTTCCCTGTTCTCATAGGACTAGAATTATTATTAAAACTTTATAGTTAGTTATATATAGATATAGTTCCCCTTCAGTCGTTTCACTACGACGTTACATATGGGAACTCGCCTGAGTGACCAATCACCTCTGAGCTTTACAGAAAAGGCCAATGAAATTGGCGAGTGGAGTTTGCGTGCAACGCCACTTCCCCGTACATACGGGTATATAAGATGGCGGCGCGCATCCACTCATTCAGATTTTCGCTTCAGAGCCTCACCGCCTGCGAGCTACTTCAAGTTTGAAGAAACAAACAGAAAGAAGAGCCTCCGACACCTGCAACGAGGTGTCAGATCCTGCGAGCCGGCCGCCGAAAGACGGAACGAGCCGGCTTCTCGCATTCCAGCGAGCCTGAGTGCACGGTTGTGCCGCGTCCTCCCTGGGCGAACCGGGATCTAAGAGAGCAATTTCCTTACGGTCGTCGAGAGCCATTGTCCCGGTATGGCTTTCCGACCGTGCGTTTCTGGGTGCGGTAGTTTCCTCACCTCCGTTGACGGTCATGATCGCTGTCTCACGTGCCTGGGCCGAGCGCACGTAGAGGCAGCGTTTGTGGATGGTTCGCGCGTTCATTGCGAGCGCATGTCCATGGCCACGTTGAGGTCCCGCCTCTCGTTCGCGAGACGGCTCCCCTCGTCATCTTCCCGAGGTAGTTCGGCGAGCTGTAAAGGCTTTACGGCTGCTTCGGCGAGGCGCTTGGGGGACCTCCAGGTGACGGTGCAGAATGTCCCGCCGGCTGATACCCCGCGGGCTTCCGCTCCACCGCGTGGTCCCGTGGTGATGCCCAAACAGACAGCTCCCCCGTCTAAAAGCGGGCCCAGCGTCTCTTTTGGTGCTCCCCCGGAGGAAGAGATGTCTATCTCAGCATCAGAGGGTGAACGGTCGGCAGATGAGGCGGGCACTTCGGCGGAGCAGCGCCCCTCTGCGGTCGCTGCTCCGTCTGAGGCTGACGCCGAACTGTCGGCCATGCTCCTCCGGGCCGCCAAGGGGATCGGGCTGGAGGTCCCGAAGGTGCCTCCTCCCGATCCTTCGAGGCTGGATGATTGGTTTCTGGGGCCGAGGTCTGCGGCGCCGCCGCGCTCGCCCCCAGTCCCTTTCTTCCCGGAGGTGCACGATGAGCTGGTTAAGGCGTGGCGGGCCCCTCATTCGGCTCGTTCACGCCTTACCTCCTCAGCCATCGCTACCCTTGATGGCGGGGCGGCCAGGGGGTACGAGGGGGTCCCTCAGGTTGAGCGTGCGGTTGCGGTGCATTTATGCCCGCAAGACGCCGCCACCTGGCGGGGCTCTCCGCGCCTCCCGTCCAAAGCCTGTAGGCTTTCGTCGGCTCTGACCGGCAAAGCCTACCGTGCTGCGGCCCAGGCCGCCACCGCCCTGCACGCCATGGCCACCCTGCAGGTCTATCAGGCCAAGGCGTTAAAAGAACTGCACAAGGGTAGTCCTGACCCAGCGGTTTTGCAGGAGCTGCGTGCGGCGACTGACTTCGCCCTCCGGGCGACTAAAGTCACGGCGCGGTCCCTTGGTCAGGTGATGTCCACGCTTGTGGTCCAGGAGCGCCACCTCTGGCTGAACCTGGCGCAGATGGCAGATGTCGACAAAGCACGCTTTCTCGACGCTCCCGTCTCCCAGGCCGGCCTCTTCGGCGACACTGTCGAGGACTTTGCCCAGCAGTTCTCGGCAGTCCAGAAGCAGACTGAGGCGATCAGTCACATCTTGCCCCGGCATGCGACTCCCACGAAGTCCCCGGGTGCCCAGCCTCAGCCTGCTCGTCGCCGAGGGCGCCCCCCTGCGGCCCCCAAGAAGCAAGACCTACCTGCTCCGTCTCCGGCTGAGGCCCATGATGCGCGCCTCGCCGCCAGACGTCGTGGCCGCCGCAGGGGAGCGGCGCCGCCCGCTGCTCAGGAGCCCCCTCATACACCTAAGACCCGCAGGTCTGCGCCGCGCTCCTGACACGGGCAGCCTGGAGATGATGGAAGCTGCTCTTTGGGGGACGACAACATCTGCCCCCCCGCCCCCGGTGGAGGGCCGGGGCCGTCTGTGCGCTCAGCTGCCGTCGACCTACGGGTCGGCGGTACCCACCCACTCACAGAAAGAGCAATTTTCCACATCTCTGGGCCAAGTGCCCCGAGTTCTGTTCCTGTCAGACCAGATGTCTCCTCGGGTTCGGACTCGGAGCCAACATTCGCCAGCGCGGGAACCTGGGAAGAAGGTAAGTGCTGCTCAGAGCGGCCAGACTGCTCTCCAGGATGTTCATCCTTCTGGGACCAGTCCCCTTCCCCTTCCCGCAGGCCGCCCCACCGCGGTCACGTCGGTCAACGCTCCGCTGATCCCACTGGTGGCCAGGCTTGCAGCCTGGCTAGAGCTGCCCAGCCCGTCCCGGTGGTTGATCCGGACGGTACGTCTCGGCTACGCGATTCAGTTCGCCAGGCGCCCGCCCAAATTCAGAGGCGTCCTTTTCACCTCTGTCCACTCGGACACGGATGCCTCTGTCCTGCGTGCGGAGATTGCTGTCTTACTGGCGAAAGACGCAATCGAGCCTGTCCCTCCAGCCGAGGTGAGGTCGGGGTTCTACAGCCCTTACTTCATCGTGCCCAAGAAGAGCGGTGGGTTACGACCAATCCTGGATCTTCGAGTTTTGAATCGGTCCCTTCTCAGGCTGCCGTTCAAAATGCTCACTTCGAGGCGTATCCTTTCGTGCGTTCGACACCAGGATTGGTTTGCGGCCATAGACCTGAAGGACGCGTACTTTCACGTCTCGATTTTGCCTTGACACAGACCCTTTCTACGGTTTGCTTTCGAGGGTCGAGCGTATCAGTACAAGGTGCTCCCATTTGGCCTGTCCCTGTCCCCCCGCGTCTTTACGAAGGTCGCCGAGGGTGCCCTGACTCCGCTATGGCGGAAGGGCGTTCGCATCCTCAACTATCTCGACGACTGGCTCATCATGGCTCACTCGCGAGATCTGTTGTGCGAACACAGGGACCTGGTGCTTCAGCACCTCAGCCATCTGGGCCTTCGGGTCAACCGAGAGAAGAGCAAACTCTCCCCAGTGCAGAGGATCTCTTTTCTCGGTATGGAGCTGGACTCGGTCAATATGACAGCCTGCCTCACCAACGAGCGCACGCAGTCAGTGCTGAACTGCCTGAAATCATTCAGGCACAAAACAACGGTCCCTCTCAAAACATTTCAGAGGCTCCTGGGGCATATGGCAGCTGCAGCCGCGGTAACGCCGCTGGGCTTGCTTCATATGAGACCGCTTCAGCGCTGGCTACACGATCGAGTCCCGAGATGGGCATGGCACCGTGGCACACTCCGGATTGGCGTTTCCCCGCAGTGTCGCCGCCTATTCAGCCCGTGGTCAGACCCTGCCTTCCTACGGGCCGGAGTCCCCTTAGGACAGGTCTCCAGGCATGTTGTGGTTTACACAGATGCCTCCACCACGGGTTGGGGTGCTGTATGCAACGGGCAAGCAGCCTCGGGCTCCTGGACAGGACCTCGACTGCTTTGGCACATCAACTGCCTGGAGTTGCTAGCAGTGCTTCTCGCGCTGCGTCGGTTTCTTCCGATGCTCCGCCACAAGCACGTGCTTGTCCGCACGGACAACACTGCGACCGTAGCGTACATCAACCGCCAGGGTGGTCTACGCTCCCGTCGTATGTCGCAACTCGCCCGCCATCTGCTCCTGTGGAGTCAGACGCGGCTGAAATCGCTGCGCGCCGTTCATATACCAGGGGAGCTCAACCGTGCAGCCGACCAGCTCTCACGGCAGCCCACCCACCCTGGAGAATGGCGACTCCACCCCCAGACAGTCCAGCTGATTTGGAGTCGATTCGGCAAGGCCCAGATAGATCTGTTTGCCTCCCCGGAATCCTCCCACTGCCAGCTCTACTACTCCCTCAACGACGCTCCCAACAGCCTCGGCAGGGACGCACTGGCACACAGCTGGCCTCCGGGGCCCAAGTACGCCTTTCCCCCAGTGAGCCTCCTTGCACAGACCCTGTGCAAGATCAGGGAGGACGGGGAGCAGGTTCTGCTGGTTGCGCCATACTGGCCCACCCGGACCTGGTTCGTCGACCTCACGCTCCTCGCGACAGCCCCTCCCTGGAAGATTCCCCTGAGGAAGGACCTTCTTTCTCAGGGGATGGGCACGATTTGGCACCCGCGTCCCGATCTATGGAACCTGCACATGTGGCTTCTGGACGGGACACGGTAGACCTCGCCGGCCTTCCACAGGCCGTGATAGAAACTATCACTCAGTCTAGAGCCCCCTCCACGAGGCAGGCCTACGCACTGAGGTGGGGTCTCTTTGTTGACTGGTGTGCCTCCCGTGGGGAGGACCCACAGAGATGTCCGATCGCAGTAGTGCTTTCCTTCCTGCAAGAGAAGTTGGAGCGTAGGCTGTCTCCTTCAACTCTCAAAGTGTATGTCGCGGCCATCGCGGCATATCACGATGCAGTCGATGGAACATCCATCGGGAAGCATCAACTGGTCGTGAGGTTCCTCAGAGGTGCGAGAAGGGTTAATCCCCCTAGACCGCACCTTGTACCCTCTTGGGATCTCTCCGTCGCCCTTCGGGGCCTGCGGGGACCTCCCTTCGAGCCGCTGGTTTCAGTCGAGCTTAAATTCCTGTCGCTTAAGACAGCGCTCCTGACCGCGCTCGCCTCCATCAAGAGGGTCGGGGACCTACAAGCCTTCTCTGTCAACGAAGCGTGCCTGGAGTTCGGGCCGGCTGATTCTCACGTTATCCTGAGACCCCGGCCCGGTTACGTGCCCAAGGTTCCCACCACACCCTTCCGGGATCAGGTGGTGAACCTGCAAGCTCTGCCCCCGGAGGAGGCAGACCCGGCCTTAGCGTTGCTGTGTCCCATTCGTGCCTTACGGGTTTACGTGGACCGCACCCGGAGCTTCAGACGCTCCGAGCAGCTCTTTGTTTGCTTCGGAGGACAGCAGAAGGGAAATGCTGTCTCCAAGCAGAGGTTGGCCCACTGGGTGGTAGATGCCATCTCCCTGGCCTACGAAAGCCAGGGGGAGCCGTGCCCCCTAGGAGTTCGAGCTCACTCCACTCGTAGTGTTGCCTCCTCCTATGCGCTGGCGCACGGCGCCTCGCTAGCAGACATCTGCAGAGCTGCGGGCTGGGCGACACCTAACACCTTCGCGAGATTCTATAATCTCCGCGTCGAGCCCGTGTCCTCCCGTGTGTTAAGGTAACATCAGGTAATTTGCGGGAGGCCGGCAGGTGTCGGCTTGCTGCGCCATTCCCACGGGATCCGTGCGCTATCTCCCAGTATGTTCCCTCCGGCGAACCTGGGTCCTCCATGCCCCGCAGTCAGGACTAGATGCGGAGTAGTCCGCGACTGTGCTCCGACTGGGTCTCCTTCGCCCAGAAGGTTGTGGCAACATGTCTCAGTATTTCTCCACAGTCAGCCAGAAGGCTGTGTTTTCCCTCATACATCTATAACAGATTAGATGTATTCAATTTCTTTATTCCACATGCCTAAACCACATGTGCTCCGCCCCCCCAACCCATGCTTCAGTACATCTGGCACCCCTATGGGGCCCCTCTACTGGTCCCTAGGGCGTTGGGAAGGTTACGTAGTGACTCCACTTTCCGACACGTCCGCCTGTCGGCACTTGGTGTCTTGCGTAACGCAGCCTCAGGGTTGTGGCCTTTTCCATGGGTCTGTTCCCATATGTAACGTCGTAGTGAAACGACTGAAGGGGAACGTCTAGGTTACGTACGTAACCCTCGTTCCCTGAAGGAGGGAACGGAGACGTTACATCCCCTGCCACAACCCTAGGCTGCGCTGACGCCGGGCTGCGGCTCGGCTCCTCAGCAAAAACCTGAATGAGTGGATGCGCGCCGCCATCTTATATACCCGTATGTACGGGGGAGTGGCGTTGCACGCAAACTCCACTCGCCAATTTCATTGGCCTTTTCTGTAAAGCTCAGAGGTGATTGGTCACTCAGGCGAGTTCCCATATGTAACGTCGTAGTGAAACGACTGAAGGGAACGAGGGTTACGTACGTAACCTAGACGTTATCGTCCTTGTGAATGGGCTTTTAAGGCTACACCTACTCATAAATGTAGAATGGGTGACCTACATTATGAATACTATTTCTCCAATTCATATTGACATGAGTATGTGGTAATGCTGAAACCAAGCCGCTGTGATGTCAGCATTAATTCTAAGACCATGTAATATTTGGCCAGTAAAATATAAACAAAAAATACCACATTCATTTCTTAATAAAACTTGCTTATTTAGGTTGAGACTTTGGTGATTATACTACAGGGGCTTTGCTTTGTCTTACTCACTATTGAATGCATGTTTCTACATATTTGTCATACATTTTGATGTGACCCAGAAGAAACAACCGAGGAAAATTCCAAAATTAGAATCTGGAATTCTCTGACTACCACATAGGGGTTAAACCCTAATCCAATTCAAGTGACAGGGGGTTTAACATATTGAACCCATTTAAACAGATCCCCTCAGGCTCTGTGTAAATACTTCTACCTCGTCATCAGACTGCTCAATAACAGACAGGGAAGCTCCTGTATTAATACTCATATGATGGTGATGTGTCAGTTGTCCATTCTTCATCAGAATAAAACCATCTAAGACAGTTTTGTGAGTCAGCGGCCAGACAGACAGACACAGGTTGACTGTGTTCTGACATGGTGCACTGTTTCCTAAGCCATTTAAAGTCTTACAGGCCTCATGACTATACAAAAGAGCCTTTCAGAAATCACATGAAGTCCGTACACACTCTCTGCAGTCGGACAAACCATATCGCGTTCATATTAGATCTATTAGATAATATCAGTGTCTTGTTTGCTACGATTCTTCTGTAATAACAAAAAAGAATCTGTTTGCGTGTCCACACCTTATCGTTGAATGTCTGCTGGCTCTGGAGATGTTGTTGCCTGTGACAGATGATGAGAGGTTGTTTCCTCCATGCAGATCTTCAATCGATCGATTCCAGGGTTTAGATTTATCCACCGAGTTTTCTGTGCTGTTCTCAGAACTGTCACCATCATACCTGTCAAACACAAAAAAACAAGTGCTCAGGATTAACAAAATGAGAATATTATAATTATCATTATTATGGTAATACTTTAGTATAGGGACCACTTTACACTGTTAACTAGCTATTATTAAAATGCATATTACTAATATATTGGCTGTCTATTAGTTCTTATAAAGCACATATTGACATGACCATATTCTACATCCCTAATCCTACACAAGACCTAAACTTAACAACTACCTCACTAACTATTAACTAGCAGCAAATCAGTCTACTAAGGCAAAATTTGTAGTTAATGGTTTGTTAATACAGACAATTGGACCTTAAAATAAAGTGTGACCATTATTTTATTTTATTTTATTTTATTTATTTATTTATTTTTGTACAACCGCCTAAAATATACTTTATCTGTAGCCATGGGACATTTGCTTATTTGCACTAAAAACAAATAATCATAACCCTAATTCCTTTAAGAAACATGTACTGATACTTTCATTAAAATACTTATGGTACACATATGGTAACACAATGATATTAAAGATACGTTTTTTATATATATGACTGTAATGACTGATTTTTTAAGATGCAAACTTTTTCACATGGTCACATATGTTTTGTTTACATATGTTTATCACATGAACACATTTTTGAAAATAAATGTGTTGTTGTTGTTTTTTGTTACTTAATATTAATAAATAAGTAAATAACATATATACATATATACACATATATAAATGAATAAACCATGATCATGCCTACTGAATTGGCTAGTGACACTACTGTTTATAAGTTTTAAAACTAAAAAAATTGATTAAAAGCAAAAATAAATATGTGCAGATTATTACAAAAAAAAACTAAAAATGTTATTTTTGATTTTCTATTAATCAACTAATCTTGAAAAAATGTCTCATAGTTTCTGCAGAAATGTTACACAACTGCTTAAATATTACGTATTAAACAACGGCCACTGATAATAATCAAAAATGTTTCTTAATCAGCAAATCAGCATATTGATAAATGATTTCTGAAAGATCAAATGACACTGAAGACTGGAGTAATAATGATGCTGAAATTTCAGCTTTAAAAATAGTAATACAGAGAAGAGAGATAAATTGTAATAACATTTCATATTATGCCTTTTTTAGTGTAGATTTAATAAATTAAAGTTTCAAGCAATTTCAACACAATGTGCGATAACAGTCTTTTACCCCCAATAACAGCCTTTTACCCCACAATAAAACATGTTAATTACTAATCAGGTTATAAAATGCTATTGTTTGTAAATGAGATCTTGTGACTTCATCTGATCTCAGTGAACACACACATGCACGCACGCACGCACGGGTCCTCTCCGAGCAGCAGCAAGGCATGTAGTCAGAGGCGCACAAAAATACAGTGACGCTCTGGGTGAAAGGAGCCATTGTGTTCATTGTGTTCATGTTCGGTACAATCACGGGTGACTTACGTGACAGCATACTGTGCAAACGAAAGATACTCCACCAACACATCCAAACCCTTATTCTCCTCATTCAGAAACTCCCGCACCCACCTAAACAAGAGAGAGAGAGAGAGAGAGAAAAACAAAGACCATTACAAAAAAAAATGTCGATCAAAAGTTTCTATGCACTACTGTATTACTTTGATATGCTTTATCATTACTACATTATAGTGTTACATCACTAATTAAACCACTAGTAAGCATGCAGTAGTTAGACTAGATAATCCAAGAGACTCCACAGAGCTCACAGTGTGTCCCAGCATTTAGAAACTGCACTTCCATATGGAGACAGACGCCATGAAATATGTATCATGGAACGGCGTCTCAGTAGCTTAAAAAACAGCTTCAACGCAGTTCCGAGATTGAAAGCAAAGGTTTCATGTAGCTGGATTTCTCCCTCAGAGCAACAGCAATGAGAGATACTTCAAAGACACAGCAGAGACATCCCAGAATACCACACACACACATTCACATTGACAAAGACTGCAAGGATCCCAGAAATGATCAAAAGCTGGTTTTCACCTTTTCTTAGCAGTGAAAAGTAGGCCAACACCTGAAAACCTTACTTGTTGTGACTGGAGCTCTGAAAGAAAAAGGAGTTATGACTCTATTTCTTTTGATTTTCTAATGAGCAGCTTAACTCATATGAGAAATATTTTATAAGAGCATTATGAGGGAGCTATGGAATGTGGAACTAGTCTCATATGAGCAAACTGTTAAGTCTGTACACACTTGTATTACATGAGTCCTGAAATACTTAATTCAATAGCATCTTAAAGCCAAATACTGCAGTCTGTATTATTTTGAATGGGCTTAGTTTTAATAAATGACCAGCTGACTGTAAATTACCCCTTAAAGTAGAAGTTCACTTCCAGAACAAACATGTACAGATAATTTACTCACCCACTTGTCATCCAAGATGTCTTTTTTTCTTCATTCGTAAAGAAATTATGTTTTTTGAGGAAAACATTTCAGGATTTCTTTCCAAAAAGTGGACTTCAATGATACCCATGAGTTTGAACTTTCAAAATGCAGTTTAAAAGCAGCTTCAAATGGCTCTAAACGATCCCAGCTGAGGAAGAAGGGTCTTATCTAGTGAAACGATTTGTTATTTTCTAAAAAAAAAATATTGACAGTTTACACACTTTTTAACCTCAAATGCTCATGCTTACATAGCTCTGCCTGAACTTTGTGCATTCCAGTTCATGACAGTTAGGGTAGGTCGAAAAACTCCCCTCTCATTTTCTCCTCCTTCTCTTACTTCAATAGTGTCCTACATGGCTGTTTTACCTTTTTTTGTAAAGAGTATTTAACCCTCCCTGTGCGTTCACTTTGTAAACACTGGGTCGGTACTTCTGCACTGATGTAGGATGATTCTGAAGTTGGAGGAGAAAATAAGATGGGAATTTTTCGACATATATAAACTGTCATTTTTTTTTATAAAATAACTGATCGTTTTGCTAGATAAGACCCTTCTTCCTCAGCTGGGATCATTTAAAGCCACCATAAAAGTGAGCACCATAAACGTCCACTATATGGAGAAAATCCTGAAATGTTTTTCTCAAAAAACATAATTGCTTTACAACTAAAGTAAGAAAGACATGAACATCTTGGATGACAAGGGGGTGACTAAATTATCTGTTAATTTTTGTTTTCCTTTAAAATATAACTTTAACATAATGTACAAATGGGAGAAGCATTGTTTGGGAAATAAGGAACACGTCTGAGACTCTAGAGACACAATTTGAGGTACCACGCAGTTGTTTTGTGTTTGTCGAACCCTGCGTGAGCAGATAATACTGCCTTATCTCATCTAGATTAGCTAGATCATTTATGTAATCTAGTTGAGTGCCATACGGCAGCTAATTCTCTGTACAGGTTGTCTAGCAGCTTGGGTTTCTGGGTGTATGTTTGTCTAGTCTGAACTGGCCCCTTAAATAATGAAACTATAATAACACTCATTTGTGGGATGAAGAGGGAAGAGTGTGTGCTGGTCGGTACTGGAATATCACATCTTCCCGTTTTCCTGTTGTGACATTTTCCTGACCTCGCCGAGTTTCGTCAGCCTTTCCACATCCGGTCAGTCCTAGTCCCCAGCATGCAACTGGGTGTGTGATTTTCAGCTCTCACAAAATCTCAGAACCCCCCAGGATTTCTCTGCACTGATTAGGTTGTGTATGGATTCCCAAAACAAAAACCTGGTCGGTTGGCATTCTATCAGAATTCCACTGTGCAGAAATACAAGTCCAGTCAGGAGCATTTGGCTGTTACATGCGTTGCCTCACACAAGAGATCATTATTTCAGCAACAATTCATCTTACATGAGGGCTTTTGGAGTGTGTCCGTGTTACTCAGAGCAGTGATCACAGCCCCTGTGTGAGCAGTATTTAATGAACACACATACACACAGATGAACTCACCCGATGTGATTGGTCCGTAATGAGATTTCCAGCTCCCGCAGGACCTGCGTCGACTCCTGCACTCTCCTCCTGAACTTCTGCAGAGGAAAGAAGAAATTCATATTAGGCATAATAAGAATGAGAAGGAAATCTATTTTAATATTGCAGTATTTTTTCATAGACAACAACGGGATTAAATAAAAAGCAAATGGAGAAAAAGACAAAAGTCATCTCACATGTCTCCTCTACAGTGTGAAAAAGAAAAAAAAAAACTTTGGATCAATGATTTCATGATGATTCATGAAAGCTGAAAGATGAATAAAAAGGCTTTCCCATGAAATTCTTAGCAATGCATTCAATTAATTTGCATTTAATTTTTGATATATTTACAGTAGGAAATTTACAAAATATCTTCATGGAACATGACCTTTACTTAATATCCTAACAATTTTTGGCATAAAAGAAAAAATATAATTTTAACCAATACTATTTATTTTTGGCTATTGCTAAAAATATAGCCATGCTGGTTTTGTGGTCCAGGGTCACATTTAATATTACTTTAAAATGATTAAAAAAAAAAAATAATCCCAAAGACTAAAACATTCAAACAAAGTAAAAAAATATATATATAAATAAAAAAAAATATATATATATTATAATTTTTTTTTTTTTTTTTTAACGACTTAATTTTACTTTAAATAAAAGCTAAATTATCTGTAATCTAGAAAATACTATCCTATACTATCCATGTAAAGCTATCCTGTATGTGTTCTGCACGTTAAATGAAAAATTTTATTTAAACAAAATATTTTTAGACAAACTGAAATGACCTAAAACCGGACAAATATAAAAATGCTACATTTTAATACATCACCCACTCATTTTACTTTTTAATGTAGAGTTTTATGGAGAAATAAAAAAAAAATTGCAATCATAAGATCTCAGTACTCAAACATACTTCACTCAACTAAAAACTCTGGAATCATAAAAAGATAAAGGACTGAAAAAGTTCAAAGTAACAAGTGTTTTTGGTTGTTTTCTCTAGTTGGTCTCATAACAGTGTTGAGTCCGAACTGTGGGCCCAGTTTTGTTCTCTGTAGCCATGGTTACAGTGGCTTTGTGGCCGGCCCAATCACGTGTCAGGTGAAATGCATGTGAAACCACCGTCCGATGAGAGAGACACACTGCTTTCATCAGCTGAATGAGATATGCTGCCAAATCTTAACTTGAAACTGCTGCTACAGCTCTGTAGCACTAATTAGACGGCAGCCATGACGATGAGTGGCAGGCCAGGCATTAATAATCAATCTGATTCACTGATGTCAGACATTGAAATGATTGCATCAAAGGGTGTTAGAGAGGGAGTGACAGTGAAAAAGAAGGAGGGATGCAGCCAGCAACAGATAGAGTGACGAAGATGTATTAAAACACTTAATTTGCATTCTTATACTTTGTAGTTCAAGTGCGCATTTAGGTGGTGACAGAAATGTACATAGATAAACAAAATAACACACCACTGTTGGAAGATATTATATAACTTTGCCATAAACTATGCCTTGATAACACGCATCCATTTGTTGCATACTGTTGTTTACAAATTAGCATCTAATACATGCTCCTGGTTTTATTCTATTCCAATGAAAAAGTCTTTGTCTTTGTAATTTTTTAATGAAAATATAATGACATCACATGTTATCACTGACATACACAAACTAGGTGACTGTACCTCACTTTATCAGGTTGGGATTTCTAATTTGTCTAAAATGTTCTAGTTTTGACTTTGTTTTACTGTCGTTTTCATGCTTGCTGTAGGTTATTGTACATGGTGTGCAAGTAGGTGGGATCTACAAAGAATGGTCAAAGCAATGAAAAAAAATAATGCAAACATTTAATGCATGAGGACTGTAGAAAGCACATCTGTAAGAAAACAAAGCCAAAACCCAGACAATTTAGAAATCCTGGCCAGGAAAAAAGGACGTATGGTCAGCATATTTTAATCACTCCTCTCCAACAAACTGCCACAGTGACACATTTTCACCATCCAATCAATTCCTGTATAAAATAAAATCCCATCCTACATTTTTCCCTCACTGAATATCCAGTTTCTTTGAGAATACGTCAGATTACAGAAATAAAATGTGTAGTAAATGTCATTTCAAACTGACTTTTAAAGTTGATTATACTTTCAGTTAAAATCATACATTTATAAAAGGTTGAGACAATCACAAACAATCATAATAAAAAAAAAATCTGCTTGATAATCTGTAAAATTTGAGCACCTCTGACTTACTGTTTTACTTTACTATAATATGTTACACATTAATTCTAATTCTAAATAATATTTAGGATGGATATTATGCAAACTGTGGCAGAGAGGAACAAAGTGAAAGAGACAGATGCATAAAACCAACTGAAATGGTGAGTATAGAGAAAAAGAGTGGAGTGTGTGCTCTGCTGTTCCCAGCGTGGGTGTGTTTGGCACATGGGGAGTGCAGTGTGTGTTTTGAGTGTGTGTGCAGAGCTCACGCTCCCACCTCGACTTTAAGCATTCCCAGCTGCGGAGAAAGAGCGAGCGAGAGGGGGAAAGAGAATGGGAAAAAGAAAGCAGTTCTCCAGAGAGGTCATCCTGGAATGGAATCAATGGTACAGACATTCTTCAGGACCCTCTGGAATGACCCTCTTCCTGCTGCGATCCCATTGGCCGAGAGCTGCGTGTGGAATGCACCGTATGTAAAGCTCTCAGCGCACACAAAGTAACAATTGTTCACGTCTGCAGAAAAGAGCCACTGCCAGAACGTACAGCCATAACTCTCTCTCCCTCTCTGCCTGTTTCCCACTTTCATTATATTCATCCTCTACTTTCTCTGGGACTTTCTGTTTCCCTCGGTTTTCCGTCCTTCTTTTCTCTTTCACCACATCTCCTAATAATCGCCCCTTCCCATGGTGTCTGTTTTATTTCTTTCTTGTTCTGTCTTTCTGTCAGCTTAGGGACATGATGTCAGCCGTTGGCGCGTAACGCCCGTGAGATCAGCTCATGAACACCTTCAGATTCCACACCACATAAACACAATAATATCTGACCTTTAATATTTAATCACATCTGTCTTCAATTTATTTCCGGTCTCTTATCCCTTCTTCCAAGTCCTTGTCATTCCTCTCTTTACTTTTCCTCTCATCTCCTCATGTCTAATATATTAGCTTTTTTTGGGTTTTTTAAGTTTTTATGACTTATTATCAGGGGTGATATCATAACATATTATCAGAATTTCACCATGGTCCCACTTAAGTCAAGGTTTTGAGCCAAATGATCAAATCCTGATTTTAAAAAGGAAACACCCTTTTGCTTGATTTAACAACCCAGTTCACTGGAAATACGTGCCTGTGGCGATGTTTCTGGAACAGCAATATTATGTGCCAAATTGCACATAATAAAAAAATCCTGAAATGTGTTGCTGAAACTGATCAGAAAGGTCGGTCACACTTTACTTTAAGGTCCAGTTCCAAACTTCTAATTTGCTGCCTTTTAATAGTTAAGGTAAGGTAGCTGTTAAGGTCAGGTATTGGGTAGAATTAGGGATGTAGAATATGGTCATGCTTAGGTGCTTTATAAGTACTAATAAGTAAATAGGTGCTTTATAAGTACTAATAAACAGACAATATGTTAATAATAGGCATGCTAATAAGTAACAAATTAATAGTGAGAATTCTTCCCTATACTAAAGTGTTACCGAAAGAGCTTGTTACAAATTATTATCCACACATTTCTTATGTTAGGAGTCTTCAGAAGGATATGCAGAGTGGACACACTCCCAACATAGAGCCAAGCAAATACAAGATACAGCTGGTCTCAACCTCTGACAGCAAGGCCACAGACGGTTTGAGTTTGTTCACTGATCATATATGCATATATTGTATGTAAACTGTATACAAGAAAACTACACTAAAGTGTCCTTTAAAAACACTTCTGGGGAGGAAATAATTTGAGATCCAAGATCAAAGCTTTATTTGAAGCACTTTGTACCATCATTTGAATAAATTAAAATGTTGCATGTTCATCTACAAACAAACAAGCTGTGGTTGGTCACTTTACTTGTTGATCAGACAGTCTCTTCTTGACCAAGTGGGCAGTTCTTGGCCTGGATAAACTGCAATCTTTATGGCGCAAGTTAGAAGTCTGTCTACTTGAGACTAGGTTTAGTGCACTGTACCAATTTTCATCTATAGCTGGTCTGATGTTTAGGAGTAATTCATAGTTTTCAGTCATGTGGTTGGTGCGCAGACCTGGAGGGCAAAACATCTACAGAACTTCAACACAAGCCTGTCAATTTTTCATCTGTTCAAGCCATGAATATTTAGATAAACTCTTAACAAAAAACTCTTTAAAGAGGTAAATATACAGCAAGTTTTAGGCGCTTGCAATCCACATACAGCTCCCACTGGAGTATTTTAATTTACTATTTAATCACTAAAAATGTGGGACATTCTAAAACCCTTAACGTGAAAAATGTGCCCTAATCCATAAGACAGTGGTATTAAAAAATCTAATTCAGCCTTACTGACTTAATAATTGCCTTACTGCATACTACATACAGGCATAAAAGATAGTAAAAAAAGGACATTAAGCATTTTGTGTATAATAACTTTCTATGAGAAAATGCTTACAGTGAACTGGCGTTCATATTGTGGATTCATCAGCTTGCCTGTACATAGTATGTTTTATTAATAAAATGTTTACTGGATCTGTCATGTGTTCTTGTATCCATTACATCAAAACATTGTAAAGGTTTAGAATGGCTCGGTTTCAATAAACAGTTGTTTTGGAAGAAGTATTAAGTTCTGAGTTATGTAGCTTGGGAAATGTAATTTGTCTATGATATGACCCCTTTAAGGCTAGACACTTTCCAGTGTATTAAAGCAGGATGTAACATTTGATCTCTATCACAGGAATCAAATTTGTCCTAGCAGGAAGTAAGGTCTACCCTAGCAGGATGTAGAATGCCTGCCGTTCCTCTCCATACCCAGCTGTCATAGTGTAGCTATAAGGACAAGTACTCTAGTCTAGATAATTGAGTTATCGGGAGCTATTTTTCATCTGAGGTCATCCATCCCAGCCTTAGCGCACACACACATACACACACACACACAGGCTGTTCCACACTGGAGTGATAGGGAATGAGACTAGAACTCACCTTCCTGGTCACGGCCGGGTCAAGATAACTCTGCAACTTGTGGATGTATGTGTGAGGAGGATTCTTCACCTGGAATCGTTCCTGAAAAACAAAGATGTGTTCATCATTTTACTGATTTTAAAATATAAATGTCAGTAATTTTCATATTAGTTGTGGGAGTGTGAGTGTGGGTTTATCTAATTTGTGTGTCTTTCTGAGTCACAGATACCACTATATCTGAATTACATTCAGTATTCACATAATGTTGTCCCAGCTGGATTAACAAAGATGGCTAAACAATTTAATGTTGATAATGCTGATGTTTACTAAGTGTTTGCAATGTGACATGATTAAAATATGTCTGTAGTAAGTGCTGAGTTCCACGTGTGACTCTGCTGTGTTCAGTTCCTATTTATGAGCTTAACTGCTAATTTTGCAATGAACAAAGTACTGTAGTGTTGTTTGAGACAATAATAAAATTATGAGAGAGACTTTTCACATTGCACATACACAAAGTATGTAGACCACCTCTTCAGACTGAACAAATCCTGAATACAATTAGAAAACACTCTGGTGCTCCATAAACAATTACAGTTTAACAAAACACACTGATTCCTTGAACAATATCAGTCTCTGTGTGATCAGACCATCTCTTCACTACATAAAAGACATTAATTCAGGTGACCTATTACCACAACTTAATGCATGGCTGCAAGATCGTAAGTTGCAAACATTATTTTGATGAGTTTAGTTAACATAATAATGTTGACTATTAAAACAACTTAATATTGTATGTAATTTAAACTAAAACTTTTGTGTTAATTGATTTAGTTGTAGTAACTTATTGAAATTGTCTTGATAACATTGAAAGCTGGGCAGTGGATTTCTAGATTGCAGAATGCTTTGCATTGGTTAAAGTGTTATTTATTTATTTTTTTGTTCGTTTGTTTTAAGTAAAGAGAAAAACTGGTAACACTTTACAATAAGGTATCATTTGTTAACATTAGTTAATGTATTAACTAACATGAACGAACAATGAGCAATACATTTATTACACTATTAATCTTTGTTAATGTTAATTAATACAATACAATTGTTCATTGTTTGTTTGTTAGTTCCCAGTGCATTGGCTAATGTTAACAAACAGCTTGTGATTTTAATAACGCATTAGTATATGCTGAAATTACATTAACTAAGATTAATGTATGTTGTAGAAGTATTGTTCACTCTTAGCTCGTATTAACTAATGTAGTTAACTAATGTTAACTAATGAACCTTATTGTAAAGTGTTACCAAAAAACTTGTTGCTGTTTAATGCTGTGATGTTTGACATGTAAAAAAGGTTCTGTTATGTTTAAGTTTTTGTGGTTACCTTTGTGTTTAAGAGTGGTTAGATTGTGGATGGATACAATACATGAAAGTACAGAGTACAATGTATGACAAATGTCACTGACAAGTAATACCTTACATGTTCTTTAAAATGACATGCTAAAGTTACCTTTAACATATGCTATGCCATCTGTTAATCCTATCTGACTAACTGACTAATTGGCTCCCGAGCCAATGCTCCATTAATGAGTGAATTATGACGAAACTATACTATTTATATGCGTAATCAACTCTGTACTAAATTGTGTTTACACTAAATTTAATGTTCTCCATCTCAGTGTAGTTCACTGGTTGAACAATTTCATTAGAAGTTACCATAAAAGACTGATACAAACTGCGTTATTTATTTATTTATTTATGAGCCAAAACATTTGTTTTTAATGTGTAACTGTTGGCAGATTACATACTGTGTGGGATTGGGGTTAGGGTTTACATAAATATAAGCACACTGCTCTAAATTCTCCCAAGAGAGATTAGTCAGCATTCAGACTGAACTAGAACTACTATCAACTAGCCAACAGTGTGACGATACAGATACTGACATTCAGTCAAACAAAGCAGCATGTATTTAAAACATATGCTAAATACATTTTGTAAACACTATGGACTGAACAAATATATATGTTTGCTCACTAACATTGCTTTTTAACAGTATTTTACTTATCTTATCGTATTATTTATCTTCTACACTTACTTACACACTTAAAATCTAAATTTAAGGTTAAATTTAGGTTCAATATATTCATATTAATTACTGCACAGGTCAGGTATATTAAAATAAGTTCACATGTTTGTCCATGGGTCCATAATCTTGTCAGTCGTGTTTTAGGGCAGTGGTTGTTCCTGGAGCCCCTTAATCAAACACAAGTAATTCAGATCATCGACTCATTAGCAAGGATTCCCATACTTACAAAGAAAGTGCTAGAGAATTTAAGTAATAGTAATTATTATTATTATTTTTTGATTATATTATCTTTAATGATTATTATTAATTGTTTATGTATAACAATTATACATACTAATAATTTAATTATATTCTATATCAAACATGTATTTGTTCTCTCACAAATTTGGATGTTTTCCTTGGCAACAGCCAATCAACAGCAGCACATAACAGGAAAGAGGAAGAGACCTAGTTCCCTTCAAAACAACACAAGTCCCCTGCACACTCACAACACATCAGCCACTGATATCACATTGACATTTAACATGTGGCCGGTGTGTGTGTTTGTGTAAGTAAAGGTAAAACAAGAACAAGCTTCTTCTTAGAATGTGGAATGCATTGCGCGGAACAGAAAGGCTAGAAGTATGAGACAGTAAAGCATTTTTTTAATGTTAGTATATATAAAAAACTGCAAGCGTTTTCATTTTCTAAACTAAAAAAAGTTCAAAAGTGCTACATAATGCAAACCTATTATCCCTTTAATTGTCACCATCCCCCCAGTGGGACGCCTAAGTTTACTTCACCATTTTACAAATAAATCCTAATCTAATCATGACAAACTATACATCGTTGGAAAGGTCTAAGACTCCAAAATAGATATTTTTTCCTATCATGCTTTAGATATCATAAGAAATTAGATATCGGTTCAAAACTTAAAATCTCAAAATTCATCCTTTGAAAGGCATTTTAAAATCAGACATTGCATTACCATGGAAAATGTACATCAAAATAATATTACAAAATGTTTTCATTCATGAATTATACAAATTTAAGTCTGGATAGTGCATTTTATGTCTGTGTTTAAAAATGGGAGTGGCAGTTAAAGGGTTAATATTGTTACTGTTATTACTGTTTTTAGTAGTAGCAATACTAGTAACAACATGGTCAAAATGGCGGGTCATGTGATCTAAACATATAGAATAATTATCAGCGGCGTCACATAATGGCCTGTATAGTCCACCATTTCTGTCAATATCACTGCTTGGATGAAACAAACACAGTGGAGGATGAATAGAAAACAAAAAACAGACAGTTGTGTTGTCTTCATGTGAACAAGATTGAGACAATATGTTATGTCTGCAGGGACACAAGGTCACCTGATGAACAAACAGTGACTCACTGTAATACAGATTGCTTACACTTGTCTCACTGAAATGCGTGGTAAAATCTAAAATACATGACTGGGACCGGTGGAATTTATTTCCTTGGGGCACAACATGTGGCACCATGTTAAAGTTTAACCATAGATGCAAATTCTGTGATCATTTACTCAAGCTCATGTTACTCCAAAACTGTATGACTTTGTTTATTCTGCAGAGCACAAAAGAAGACATTTTGATGTTTTCGTAAATCCACTGAAAGTCAAAGGGGTCCAAAATAACACTGGAAAGTTATGTTTGGAATGATATGTGGGTGAGTAAATGATTACAAAATTGATTTTGGGGTGAAGTAAGGGTGACAATTCCCCTGTAGTATCTTGAGGTTATGATTCTAGTCCATGGATCAACTCATGCAGGTTTCAATCTTGCAACCTTTCTTCAACTTTTAAGCATTTCCTACCAGTCACTCTGAGATTACATAAACCTTCAGTTCTTTAGCTGCTAGCTGTACTTTACTTTAGATGAAAAATTGTGAGAATGGAGGTGATAATAGAAGGAGAGAATGCATTACCTGGTCACAAATGAGTTCCCATTTCTTCTCATTGTCGTACTGCCGTAGTAATCTTGCTTTGTCTGGAGGCAAGTTCATTGAGTTCTGTGTAAAGACACAGAGAGAGAGTGAAGTTAATTAAAGTCCTGTAACTTCCACAGCTATCAGACAAACAAGAGTGTTTCTATATGCACTTAAAAAAAATCCAAAAGATTAGGAATGATCTATAGCAATGCACATCTCACAGAAACCACACATTTAGGAAGTACAGTCTGCTTTAAATGCAAGGCAGTTTTAAAGAGGCGTTAAAAATGAGCTGAAGTTGAAGAATATGTGTTTGTCTAAATCCTTAAAAATAAATTCACCCCATTCATAACAAACTCACTTCCATGGCTGTGTGTCTGCATTAGAAAAAAATGTGCAGGTTCAGCAGAAGAAGAGGAGACACATGGGGCTATATATGTCTGCTATGCCAGCATCTTCTTCCTCTACAGAAAGCAGCAAGAGCTGCTCAGCTCAAGAATTAATACTGCTATAAAACTCTCATCAGTGTGGAAAGAAAAACCGATCAGGGGGTGGATTCAGATAAAAATGTTCTTAAGAAAGAAGTTAAAAAACAATTCCAGTGCAATTCCTGAAAAAACGTTTTTAGGGACATTTATTTATTTTTTTTTTAAGAATAAAATTACAGTAATGTAATACAGCAAATTCAATACTGACAAATCTTAATCCAAATAATTTTTTGTAACCTTTATTTAAGTATCAAGCCACAATCATTCACATGTAAAGGCTACAAGATGTGTTAGTTTAAGAACGCTGGAATCTGGAAAGCATTTGCCTAATGTGACATGGAGGGGAAAAAACCTTCAATAGGCAAAAGCTGCAGATTCTCATTGAAGAAAATATTGCTCCTTGAGAAGCCGATTACATCAGAATGAAAAGTAAGAGGTGTGGGCATGGGAACAAGTGACAGAGGAAATTTCAGCTATGACAATGGATCATATAAGTACAATATTGTCGTAGTTATATATTGAAGGTTTCATTTTTTTTTTTTTTTTTGGACATTAGCAGGACTTTAAATAATTTAGTCAATGCGCCTGCAAGCATTCATCCTCCTCCATTTTTAAATGCAACACCCACATCTCAAAATCAAATCAACAACCAGTACATAGAACCAAGTGCTTGTCCAACATTTTTTCTTTTTCAAAAATCTGTCATACTTAGATATATAATATAATATATAACTTAAGACCAGTTGCTGCTTTCGTTTGATCACGACACGTCTTGTACACATTTTTTTTTTCCTTTTTAGATACTAGTATCTCGCTCATTTGGTTCATGAACTCTTTTTTATGCTTTTTAAAATACATAACTTAATCGATCGAGATCATTTTCATTACAACAGTTTTACTAATGTGCTGTTAGCTTTGTCTTTTTCAAGAGGGAGTAACTTTGCGCTGGCCTGTGGAGATGTTTATGCTCGAACATACAGACCATCTGCACATGTGTGTCCTCAAACTCCAAACATGTGCTGAGATCAGACCTCCACCTCTTACACAAGCGCTGTCCTCTACGTCTGCCCTACTTTCACACATCTGCTGCATGGAACTCCCCCAAAATACTGCAGTCACCAGAGCCCCATCCGTACCCCACCCTTCAGAGTCAACTGTACACCACCCACCCGAACACAAACACATGATTCCCTCTCCAACCGTCTGCTGATGCGAAAACTAATTCAGCGCTGTTAAATGGCATCTGAATTTGGAAAAACCTATGGTAGAGGAGCCATTCTGTGTATCTGTGTGTGTAGACGTGGGCTGCTCTTGTTGTTTTTTCTGTGTAGATTTCCAGAGCAGTGTTATGCACCCAGGGAGTCGCTTTAAAGCGGATGACTATGTTGTGTTTTCCAGCCTCAACACAGCAGCTGCTGGCCAGAGGGAAACCCAACACTTCAAATCTGATCTATACACACAAAGGCTAGCCATCGTAATGGCTCTGAACATTGTTTTTAATAGCACTTCTTTAATATGAAGACAAAACCTAAATTGAACTGCCTTACTGTCTACTGCCTAGACAGCTGCCCACTAAAGCAGCATCTTATCTGAGACCAAACCTTACAAGCATGTACTCACTGACTGATTCCAGTAGAGTTTGCCATTAGCAAGATGCTAAGCTAACAGTGTGATTCATGTCACACACAAATATTAGGTAAAACTGATTAACCATGTGATATGATTAACTATATATGATCTGATTTTTCAATATGAGTGTAGAACAGAGCAAAAGCTTGTATGATAATATGGTGGGCTGAAACAGTTGCTAAGGTACTGTAGGTTTGTTTCTAACACAGGCTAAGAGAACAATAAATGACCCAAATTCAAATTTAAAATAAACCCTTGTGATAAAGAAGTACACGTTAGCATAACTTTTAAAAAAGAGTACTTAGTACTGAAATAATGTGCTTTAAAGGGGTCACCGGATGCCCATTTTCCACAAGTTGATATGATTCTTTAGGGTCTTAATGAGCCTATAATATACTTTGGTTAAAAATTCTCAGTGGTTGTGTAAAACAACACCCTTTTTACCTTGTCAAAATGAGCTCTGCAAAAATCAACCCATTCTGATGGATTGTTCCTTTAAATGCAAATGAGCTCTGCTCGCCCCGCCCCTCTCTGTGGAGTGACGAGCTGTGCTCTGAGAGATTGTTTACTTTAGCTGCATTTAGCACGTTTAGTCGCAAAACTTGCTAACTAGCATGTTATTAGGAAAGGTGATTGCAGAGATTCATAAAAAGAAACCCTTACACTCACTTCTGCTGTAGGTGAAGCTGGATCACGAATGATTTGCCTGAACATAGACGCATTTATGTAGATCGGGAGGTGCATTCCCTTCACAGACAAATGTAATCCACTGCATCTTCAGCGGCTCAGATGTCAGGAGTAAATGACGACCACGATGTTCATTATTACATTCAGCAACACAACACCTCAATCGCTCAATCTGAGATATTCTTGTCTAACTTACATCTGGCATCGAAACAATGGCGGTCGGACTGTTACAGATGATTTAGGGCGGGTCTGCCTTTAAATGCAAATGAGCTCTGCTCACCCCGCCCCTCTCTTCCGCTAATGTTTACTTTAGCCGCATTTAGCCGCAAAACTTGCTACCTAGCACATTATTAGGAAAGGCAATTTGCAAAGATGCATTTAAAAAACCCTTATACTCACTTCTGCTGTAGGTGAAACTGGATCATGAATGATTTGGGTGAACATAGGCGCATTTAGGGCAGATCGGGTATCGGTGCTTTTCCTTTACAAATGAAAGTAACGCTAATCCTCTGCGTCTTCAGCGGCTCAGATGTAAATGCAGTAAATGATGACTGCTATGTTCATTATCACATCCAACAACAAAACACCTCACTCACTCAATCTGAGATGTTCTTGTCTTCCTTTGCACCAGATTCGAAACAATGGCGGACTGTTTTTGTGACCTCACACAGACAAGAAGCTGAGAATGGCTTGATTTGAAAAAGGGGATATTACTTATAAAGATTAAAAAAATACCACTGGTGCATTTTTATCATTATAATGTGGTTGTGTACACACACTGCCAGCATACATTTATGTTGAAAGAACATGTAAAAGTGAGTTTTGCATCCGATGACCACTTTAAATGTAAAATGTTAAAATGTGTTAATTTGAGGCACACAAAAGTATGCCCTCTTTAGGTACACTATGGTTTTTTTATTAATAAAATTATTATGAAGTACATTTTTAAAGATTCGAAGTACACTACAAGTGCACATTCAGTACGATTAAGCACACTTCTTTTTCACAGATACATGCAATGCTATTTTAGAAGAATGAAAGTTGACACAGCCACAAGAGAAAATAAAGAACATTGAGAATAGAGAACAGCTTCCCCTTATCTTTCTCTGAACAGCAAAACAGAAAGTTTCTGGCTCTGTGCTTGTGGACAGACATGCTGATGAAGGCTGCGTAATATGATATCGCTATGACAACAGGGAAACCTAAATCTAATCTGCAAGGCCAGATGTCTGACAAATGAAATAAGGATCTGCAGATCTACAGACCAATATTTGATAGGCAAAGCCACATGCTGAACAAATACACAGGCTTGCAGAGCTGGTCAATCATGCCAGTTCATGTCAAGTTCAAGTTCTACAAAACAACCAGCCCAGCCCACACAGGAGTAACACCTTTGATCTATCTTTAATGTTTCAGAGACACACATTGGAAGATTCTCTAGGATTCCTGGTGACAACAACATTTCCAGACAGGGCAGATTATTTGTTAGACTTGATGTAGTTAATTATATTTCCAAATGTAGAAGCCTCTGAGGCCGGATAATGGATAATTAGACAAGTAGAGCCAGGCAGAGATAGTCTGAGACAGACCGCCCACAGCCCGCTCACTGACCGTCTGATGCATATTACACACCAAAACAAGAGCTGGGCTCAAACCACCAATTCCAGTCTTTCAGAAGGTACAAAGGTGTTTATATCTGTCAAATATTCAGCACTATTTATAGGTTTAAGTGGACAGAAAATCTGATTACAACGTCTGTTTGTAATCCACATTAGTTTCGGGACCAGTTCTCACTATTAACCAGTTAACAACCAGCCTGCATATTATTAGAATATTGACTGTTTATTAGTACTTATACAGTACATATTAATGCCTTATTCTGCATGACCATATTCTAGATCCCTTAATCCGCCCCATACCTAAACTCAACAACAATCTTACTAACTATTAACAAGCAGCAAATTAGGTGTTCATTGGCAAACTACTACTACTGCCTGTTACGCCTACTGGCGTGTAGGGCAGCAACAAAGATCATCCACTTCTGCCTGTCTTTGGCCAGCTTTTCAATGGTGCCCCAGGTGTGGTTCAGGGTTTTCAGCTCTGCCTCTACTGTTCGCCGCCATGTGTTCTTTGGTCTTCCCCTCTTTCTTTTCCCCTCAGGAGTCCAGTGCAGGGCTGTCTTGGAGATGGAGGTGCAGTCCTTTCGCATAACATGGCCAATCCATCTCCATCGTCTTCTTGTGATGATGGTATCCATGTCTTCTTGCTTGCATCACTGGAGAAGATCATGGTTGGAGATTTTCCTTGGCCAGAAAATGCGAAGGATCTTCCTAAGACTGGTGGTGTGGAAGGTGGACAGTTTATTGAGGTCCCCTTCAGTCATCCGCCAGCATTCCGACCCGTACAGCAGAGCTGACAGGACACAGCTCTGGTAGATTCTCAACTTGGTGTGGACGCTATATTGTGATGATCTCCAAACGTTGTTAAGTGTCATGAACACTGTCCTGGCCTTGTTGAGTCTGCTCTGAATGTCATTTCCAGCGCCGCCATCCTGTCTCACGATGCTGCCCAGGTAGGTGAAGCTTTTTTGTGGTTGGAAGCTCTTTACCATCCACCTTAACAGGAGTTGGTAAGTCAATGTTCAGTGTCATTACCTCTGTTTTTCTCTGGCTGATCTTCAACCCAACTTGTCTCGCAAAGGTGTTCAGACGGTTTGTTTTCTCCTGCATGTGTTGATGGGTGTGGGATAACAGAGCTAGGTCATCTGCAAAATCAAGGTCTTCAAGAGAAGAGAAGAGTGTCCATCGGATGCCTCTTGCCCCATCTTCTGTCGTGCGTCTCATAACCCAGTCAATGGCCAGGTTGAAGAGCAGTGCAGACATGACGCATCCTTGTCTAACTCCCGTCTTCACCTCAAATCGCACATCACTGTTTCCCACGCTGCATGAGAAGTTGGTATAGAAGTTCATTGGCAAAGGGCATAGTTAATAGCAGAGGTCACGTTAACCGAAAATTCTCCATCACTGACGGAAATTTCTTATCAGTGACGGAAAAATCTGAAGGCCGTCCATCATTTTGACAGATTAATAATAGATTAATAATAGATTATGACGGAATTTTTACGCCCCTGTTTGTCAAAATGACGGACAATGTTGAAGTCCAGTGCAACCTCTGGTTAATAGTGAAAATTGGTTCATTGATTCTGTATTTATTTTTCTCTAAACACCTCATAAAAATATTGGTTGATTTTGACATGGCAATAAGATGTTCTATTCCTGTCCTAGTAGGTAGGCAGTTCCTGACCAGAATAAGTTGCGGACCAGACTTTATACTGACAATCAAAAAAGTCTAACTCTGCAAAACAATTTGTTTAAAAACACTGCAAAAGAAAAAATATTTCAACATCTGAACTTGAGTTGCAGTAAAATGTGGAGAAGTGGGAGAGTGTCAAAAACTAAATATACCACCACTTCTGAGTCATTACAACCATATCTACCACCAAAGAATATGACTCCAAGATGGAAAATCCACTTTTATTGGAAAGAAGTTTCCAGGAACAACTGCTTGGTTAGCACATTGACGTCTTCTTGTAGTAATTGTCAGTTTGACCCTGGAAACCGAGTTCAGGCAGTACTTTGATCACCTGTGTTTGAGTGGCTCCGATGGGACGATCTCAAACATCCTGACCGCTCAAAAATCCAAATAAGCACCTACACATCCACCCCGCCCTGACCCAAACACCACTAAACACAGCTCTCCCAGAACTACCACAGCTTGAGCATGAATAAAAAAGGGTGATATCATCATCACTTCATAGTGTGTGTAAGATTTGCTCTAAATGACATGAGAAGAACGAAACCTTCGAATTCAAATGAAGTAATGTACCATGCAACTGTAGAAAATGTCTAATTTTGCTATACTGTGGTAGATATCTGTACGGTTATCAGCAGAACTGCTGTATATAGGTGAAGGTGTAAATTCTTCACAGTGCAAGTCAAGGAAGAACATGTTATTCAGGGCTGTTTTGGCTTATCCAAACAGAATTTAGAGTCTGAACATTCCCTGTAAAGATAAAAATAATCAAATGAGATAAGTACCTGTCATTTGTAAAGTGTTTGATTCGCAAGAATGAAATACTTTATGATCCAATTACAGGCATTAACGCATGAGATTTTCCTAAAGAAAGAGGGGTGAATCTCTAGCTTGTCATTATATGAGTCATAATATGACACACGAAAAGGATAAATAAGCCTTATACCAGAGCATGAAGTTTCCTAAGTAAGAATTACTTCTGCTTTTAGTCCCAGTTTAGACCTGATCTCTGGTCTAATTGTAGAACGCTAAAAAAATCACAAGTACACTAGTCTACAAACAAAGAAGAGACACAATCACCAGATCAGGGGTGTCCAATCCTGCTTCGGCAATGTCCTGCTAAATTCAGCCCCAGCATTCCCACACAAACCTGCCTGGAAATTTCTAGCAATCTTCAAGGCCTTTATTAGCTGGTTCAGAAGGGTTCAATTACGAATGGAGCTAAACTCTGCAGGATAGAGGTCCTCCATGAACAGGACTGAACACCCCTGCACCAGACCATACATTTCAGAGGGTTGTTTTCAGATTAAGCTTCAAAATTATGATGAAGAGAATTGCATATTATGACATCTCACAACAGGCTGATGCTCAAAAAGACTGTACTGTATGACCTGTACCTCATATCTTACTTTATAACACTGTCATGCTTCATGATTCATTGCTTAATTTTCATTTTCAATTAATCTGGAGACTTCAGTCACAAATGTCAAAATGATTCAAATTAATTTTTGCTCAATGTTTTGTAATCAGCTGGTGTCTTGGTGTTTTTTTAGTGGATGTATTCACCTCAGTGTCACAGCAAAGTAACCACAGGTGTAGAGAACCACACTAAATATGGACATGATTCATTACCAAGTTTTACCTCATAAACATTGTGTGCTTTCTTTAAAGTAAATCACACTTTCGTTTGACATCTAATGCAGTGAAATTTATATATTTTAAGTCCAACTTAATGAAATAGTTCACCCAAAGATGAAAATTTTGTCATTAATAACTCACCCTCATCTGTACTGAATGTACAGTTTGATATGGCTTTAACAGGGCACTGGTATAATGGAAATCACATTAAACATTACACTTCAGAGTTATGAGGTGTGTGTGAATGTCTGAGGCTTGACAGGTGTCATCACATCTAAAAAAAATTCTCTGAACAGCTGTTCCCTTTTTTGGATGAGAATCACACTGGATTTGTCAACCATGAAGTCTTTGTCTGGTGTGTCTTGGATTCGAAGAGTTTCTCCTCACAGCAGCATAAAGAGGAAGAGAGCAGCTCTTTCAGACAGACTCGAATCTCTCTGCTCTTTCCTCTAAGTCAGGCATGTGATCACTCTTTCTCACATTTTCCTGTGTCTGGTGGCGTCCAGACTGTCTCTTCCTCTGGACCAAAAACCCTATTAGTCTGGATTGCAGACTAAAAGTGACAGAAAAAAATGTTTTTGATAATAATAAATATCACCTAAATCACAGAGGCTTTGCACTTATCCCGACTATAAATTATTAATTTATTAAGTTAAATTTTAGAACTAGAGAAAAAAAAAAATGTGACAGTTTTGTCAGTAGTTTTTTTGGGGAAATCGGTCAGTATTTCAAGAATTTGTCACAGAAAGTCACCGTCTGGTACGAAAGACCTTCAGCTCTTTACAGGCTTAAATAAACGATATCCGCACTTACAGATTAATGGCTAAAAGCATTCCTGTATAAACACTTGATGTCCCTCATTGATTTTTTCAGACAGAAACTGGTCCACAATTGTATGTATCAGAAACATCTGCAGAAAGAGCAAACTCAGTATATGTCAGCATGGAAGCAAACAGACGAAACCTCACACAGGAAATTTTCTCTTTTTCTGTCTTCTTCCTCTCTGTCTTTCTGTCCAAAGACCAAACGTCTCCTCACAGATTTAGCCAGGTGGCGAGTGTCATCCCCTAATTAGCGCAACATGTTTCCGTAATCCGGCCGATTCTGCGGGGCTATGCAGGTGTCCCCCGTCTGCTAGCGGATTAGTAGTGTAATCTCAGACCCCCACTGTCCACTCCACCCCAAAACAGACAATGGAAAACTAGCTTACTACTTAGTGAATGCCACATAGTACCTACTATATACTGGCTACATTTTGTTTATTTTTTTATTATTAAAAATTGCAATTATTATTTGCAAGAATGCTCATCACATGACCTTGTGATCATGTTATATGTGACCCTGGACCACAAAATCAGTCTTAAGTCGCTGGGGTATATTTGTAGCAGTAGCCAAAAATACATTGTATGGGTCAAAATTATTGATTTTTCTTTTATGACAAAAATCATTAGGAAATTAAGTAAAGATCATGTTCCATGAAGATATTTTGTAAAATTCCTACTGTAAATATATAAAAACTTAATTTTTGATTAGTAATATGCATTAATAAGAACTTCATTTGGACAACTTTAAACGTGATTTTCTCAATATTTTGATTTTTTTGCACCCTCTGATTCCATATATTCAAATAGTTGTATCTCGCTCAAATATTGCCCTAACAAACCATACATCAATGGAAAGCTTATTTATTCAGCTTTCAGGTGATGTATAAATCTTAATTTTGAAATTGACCCTTGTCCAGTTCTCACTATTAACAAGCCATTAACTATGACTTTCGCCTCAGTAAGCTACTAATTTACTCTGCTTATTACTAGTTGTTAAGTTCAGGTATTGGGTAGGATTAGGGATGTAGAATATGGTCATGCAGAATATGTGCTTTATAAGTACTAATAAACAGTCAATATGTTAATAACAACCATGCTAATAAGCAACTAGTTAACAGTGGGAATTGGTCCCTATACTAATCTATTACCAATTTTTTTACTCAGTCTGGGCCTCATTTTGGAAATAAAGGTGTTTTTTTTTCCTCCTTGAGTATGAGCTCCATTTTCTGACTGTTATAGTCATAAAAGCATTTTTTTTTGTTTACATATTGTGTCTAAATATTTATTAAACTGTTCATTTTTAAAAAAAAGTAGATTTTTCTGGCTATTATTACATGTCAGGCTTTTTCTTCAGGGTTAATATAATTTTGAGAAAAATGGATAGTTCACACCAAAATGAAAATTCTATTATCATTTAAACCCTCACATACTTTCAAATGTGTATGACTTTCTTTCTTCTGTGTTTAACACAAAAGAAGATGTTGGGAGTTCATTGACTTCCACTGTAAAGACAAAAAAAAAAAAAGCTACGTTTCTAAAAATATCTTCTTTTATGTTCCACAGAAGAAAGAAAGCCACATGGTATATTGGTTTGGAACGACATGAAGGTAGAGAGTAAATGATGACCGAATTTTCATTTTTGGGTGAACTATCGCTTTAACTTTTGGATGTTCATTCAAATTAAAGAGTCACAAAAGGAAACGTAGGAGTAATGCTATTGCAAATTAAAATAATGCTGACAATTCTTTCTGATGAAACTTGAGTGATTACAGTGCACAAATAACACGCATTTCGAGAGTTATCAGTGTCTACTACGTTGAGAAGATTACAGCAGATTCATGTTAAAGCAGTGGCCGATCTGTGATGGGTGATCAGAGTGTAATTCTTTTTAAATACTGTACAGTTAAGCTGATTTATTCCCTTTTCCACCCAAAACTAAACAGGACTGCGGTGGTGAGCAGCCTATTTATTTAGACTTCTCTTATTCCCTTTTCGAGGTGATTGTGATTGGTCATTCTGCAGTCAAACTGTATAATGTAATTATCACAGGGGATGAATGTCCTACAAACCTGCACTAGTTTAATGTATCATCTTGTATCCCTTTTGTATTCATTATCTTTAAATCAATATAGTATATCCATTTGGCAAATAGTAATAATAAGTGGAGTAATTTCTTGGTCATTTCTTTTGTGTTTGGGTCCTGATCAATCCGCTGGGTTCACTTTGTAATAATGACTGGCTGACTGTACAATTTTCCTTAATGATGTTGATAATGATGTTTTAATTATGTTGTTATGGTTGGGGGTAATTATGCTGGAAGGCTGGAAAATTAAAACATAATTTCCATCTGGACATAATATACAACTCACTGTGTCTCAATTATTGCACATATTAAAAGTAGGTAGCTTGAGCTCATCTACAGGCACGTTGAGCTCAGTTTGTCTTAAAGTGGTCATTAGATCCATAAACAGATAATACTAGACGCAGCTTGAAACTTAATGCAGCTATGTGAAGATCTGCTTTCGAAGCATTACTTACAGGCAATGAGTGAATATCGTTGGGAGCAGGTGAATATTGTTGGGAGCAACTTAATTATAGGAAAGTCAGCATAAAACAGTTACAACTGTCTTTTCACCCCAGTTGTGACATATTTCCAAAAAAGGCTTCTCTAACAAGAATGAATCAGATTTTGTACATCGGGAATGAATGAATCGTTGTTGTTTGCCAAAAATTGTGCCGAAAATGTGGAAGTCACAGTCTTAAAAATAAAGGTTCCAAAAGGGGATTTTCACAGTGATGCCACAGAAGACCCAGTTTTGGTTCCCTAAAGAACCTTTTAGTGAACAGTTCTTAAAAGAACCATTTTTTATTAGAGTGAAAAACATTTTGATAATCTAAACAACCTTTTTCCAATGTAAAGAACCTTTTGTGGAATGAAAAGTTTCCACGGATGGTAAAGGTTCTTTGAGGAACCAGTGATGCCAATAAAGAGCCTTTATTTTTAAGAGCATGAGAAATATAAAGTCAATCAAATTATCCAGTATTCAGTATTACTGCGCTTATTTGTTATTTAAGTGGTGCTGGAGCGCTGTTGTAAGTGAACTAAACCAAAACACTAACCACGACTGCTGGCTGTTCATAAGAATCAGCAGTCAGCGTTCAAGTGTCTAGTAATTTTAATTCCTGATTAAATATATTTACAACAAACAAACAAAAAAAAAACACTCTGTCTATGCAACTTCTTTGTGGTGCATTTGCAATATAAAGATGGACATATTTGTCCAGTCACACTATGTGTTTTTGTTGCTGTCCAGAACGAGAGGGATATGTGTAGAGGGTAAGGGCGCAGCCAGTTGTAAAAGGGTGGGCTGTAGCGGATTATGAACATTCAGTCTCCAGTGTCCCACCACACTAATAATATGAAAACATCACAATTACTAACAGCAACCACAAACATAAACACTATAAACCAACAGACAACAAAAACATGCCTGGGAACAAACATTATAAACTGATTTCAGTCATATAAAACCAATCATGTTACTTTTTTACTACTGCACTTAATGACTTGTGCTTCTGTCCCGAGTCGGCTGTACACATGTGATTTGTGCTGTCCTGTACAGATGCTGTTTGTCAGATCGCACCATATGACCTCAATCTTGAGTAACGCCCACGGCAGAATGTGAGACAGCCAATGTCTTTTTTTTTTAGAATAAAAAATATATATATTAGCTAAGAACTGAAATGGCGGCATTCAAAAAAACGCAAACCCTTGAGCTAATTTTGACAATGTTTGTGCTGTTTCTCATTGTAAGAGCTTAACAAAACTGCAGGAATGTGACCCAAAATTTCAGACACTGCCAGAACTCTCGAAGAAGACTACAATGACAATTAACTAGATAAAGTCTGACAAGAAAAATGTTGATGTTGGCTTTTTTTTTTTTACATATTTTATATATATATATTTTTTTTTCCTGGGTGTTCTGAGTGTTGCTAGACCATTCTTATAGGTAGATAGCTAGCTCTATACGATCATTTCAATATGTTGGCTTTCTTATGTCAGCATACAGTAATAAGCAGTTGGTAAGTATGTCACATGTCAACTAAAACTCTAACATGATTCAACCTAAAACATCAGCCACTTCTTTGCGCTTGCTGAGACAAATATCAGTCATGACAAGTGACTGGCCCTGCAGTTTGAGGGTGCTGAAAAGGGTTTCACAAAATCCTCCTGAGATCTGACGCCACACTCTGACAGAGCAAAACACGCCGCTAATTCACGTTCACGACCCATTAACCCGGTCACATGACAGACATGTCACATCCATCTGACCCATTACACATGCAGGAAGACATACAAAGGCGATCTCAGACACTACCACAACAAGATACAGAGAGAGACAGCACTTAATTCGTTAACATTAGAAAAATGTATAAACGTTGTTGTTCCCAGTCAATTTATTTTTGTTACATTAACTAATGTCAATTTACTTGTAACTATTGTCAGTTAAAAAAAATTATGAATTATAAGTATAATTAGAAATTGGTATTATTATTTAAATATTATTACAAATGAAAATAACTGTGTTCAATTACATCTGAATGTCACATGATCCTCTAGAAATCATTATAATATGCCGATTTGCTGCTCAAGAAACCATGATACATTTGTTCAGGATTATTTGATATTTATTTATGTTAACAATGTAAAGTCACTTTTGATCAATTTAAAGTGTCTTTTTATTCTTTTTAATATAAATATCTTATTGACCCAAAACGTTGAACAGAAGTGTAGATTTATAAATGCTGTAAAAGTATTGTTTATTGTTAGCTCAAGATACCTACGAATGTTAGTGAAGCACTTGAACTGGGAAAAAACAGTTCTTTTGGGTTGGATCCAAAAAGCTAAGTGTCTAAGCATCACTGAAGATTAAGTGCAAACAGTCAAGACAGCAAGTTCACCTCCGTGCACTGCAGCGAGTCCATCGGAGAGACGGCTGAACTCCCCTGCTGGGTCACAACATGGGGCGGAAACGGCCACAGGCTAAACTCATCTGAGCAAGACAACAGACGTGGACAGATCACAAGAATAAGAAGTGAAATGACTCTCTGCTGACATGGTTCATTACATTTTAAGAGTCTTGTAAGCCAAATCATTAAAGCAGCTGAAGCAATGCAAATCTGAAGGTTAATGTGTGTATTTTTCCAGTAAGAAGTGTATCAACTATTCTCAGCCTTAGACATCATGGTGATGGACTGTCTGAAGTATACAGTGCACAAAAATGACAAGAGCTGTCTGAAATTGCCATATCTACTCAGACTGACTGACTGCACACAGTCTGAACACTCGTGTTGCACAGGTTATCACTCTGCTGGGAAACAAAGTTTTTAAAAGTTCCTAGGCTGCTACAACCAGTAACAATATTCGGTCCACAAGCCATTTTTCAGGTTCCAAAACTGTTGCAACCCTGCACAGTCACCCACGTCACAGAAATAAGTTATACACTTCTCACAGCTGTAATTACATATCAATATTATACAACATTACATTTTACTGTATATTACTGCTTACAGTAGTCTATTTTATTTCTAACCGACTCATACTGCTGTTGTAGAAATAACCAGTACCGTTACAGTAGTGTCAGTAGTGATTTTTTTTTTAATGATACAAGCCTTTCTGCAGAGCCAATAATAATGATTCTATTTAATATGTGCTAATGTGCAGCTCCAGTTCATATTACTGTGTGAAGGGCATCAAATGTTCCTATTTACAATATGTATTAAAGTACTGGGCATTGTAGCCAATAACAGACATGTCTAGTCTAGTTTAGTTACTTAGTTAGTCAAACCACGCTTTGATCACAAATCCTTGCATTATAACAAACAAAAGCAAAAATGCAATGTAAATAAGACATTATTGTGCAGTGTTTTTGCAAGAGTGCAGAACTAAACTGGAGTGACAGCTTCAGTGTTTATAAAGGGACTATTCTTTGTTCATGTTCTGTATATAACAGATTAACAACTCAAATAAAACTTTTCAAGCACACACTGGAAAAACTTCTGGATTGACAACAGTGTTTAAATGTGAAACTGAATTTGAAACTTTTGAACCATAGTAATGGACAGGACAAAAGAAAATCTGACACTGCATTAATTATTGTAGTTTAAATACAAACCAATAGACAATAAATAAATAAATAGTCACAAATATTTTTTTTTGACATATTTAAGGTGAAATATCCAAAACACAGGTTCAATACATCACCCTGGCACGCTAAAAGATTATGCTCTATGTTGAAAATATCCCCTACTCAAAACCCAACTCTAAACCTACCCGATAGTGTTAACAAATGCAAAACGGATATAAAAACTGTGTTATTTTAACTTCCTTATATGCACGTTTGAACTGTTTTGTTAAATCGTAGATTGACTGGATTAGTAGGGGAGAGTGGGGTAAGTTGAGCCAGTTGGTAAATTGATCCAACCCCTGTATCTTGGTAACTGTACACTTTTACTGTCATGTGACCATGTATTTTGGAATCACATATAATTTCTGCCAGACTGTGAAAAGGAGAAACACATGGGAGGAGTGGAAGGCATTATTTTAAAAACTGTTTTTGGCTTGTCAAAGTAAAATTTTAGCATAACAGATGTAATGGCTGTTACATCAAAGCAAATTTATCCAGGTCTAACAATATTTATGATGCATACAGGTGATTTAGCAAAATGATTTGCAAAACCATTAGCCTGAATTGGTAAGCTAGCTAGTTTTTTTTTTCCCCTAAAATGCCAGCCATCTCCAAAGTTGTAAGTTGAGCCAACACTTTAACTTACCCCACCAAATGTATAAAGTGTAAACTGTTTTTTTAATGTGATTTTACACAACTGGTTTAGTTTATCATATATATACATATTATTTGTATTTTATTTATGGAGAGTGTACAAGTGTACCAAATCCTTCTCTGAGAGCCAGACAACGCTTTTCATCACATTATAATCAAATATATCTGTCCACCTGTAGTCCCTAATGGTCTGCTCGACATTGCAGAAAAGCTACAATGCCAAGAATCTTTTGACTAAAATGTTTATTACTTTCAGTGACATTCTAATTCAGTTTTTATTACATTTTACTCCACAAACGCTCTGCTAGTCTGTTTTTGGGAAGGTTAAAACTTTGGTGTTTAACACATTGTTTCAGAAATCCAAAAAAATAAAGACTGAAAATTAAACTTCATTTGATTGGTTTTATTTAGTTTTGGTTAGCTTTAAGAAAAGAAATATGACTGTTTGTAAAATTAAATTTGATTATTAAGCCAGTTTTAAAAAGAGGTAAAATATCTTTAAAATTTCACATGGGTTTGAATCAAATTCAGTCAGATGGTCAGTTTTTACCCAGATGGTTCATCTTACTCACTGGCTCGGGTCAACTTCCCCCTAAACTGGGGCAAATTGAGCCACAGGAACATTTTATTTATAAGAAGCCTTTGTCATAGATACATTCTGATAATTTAAAATGATAGAAAGCATCCTGAAATTACTTTAGATACTTTTATTGTACTTCTGCCTCATTTTCCCGTATCTTGAGGACCACATAAGTAAAAAAAATGGCACATCTTACCCCACTCTCCCCTACCGGAGCTCATCAACACTCAAGTGCAATGCCGTATTGCATGAGCTACCAAGCAAACCCATATGAAGCTGTATCTGTGAAGCTAATGTTCAAAAGTATCAGTTTTCAAATCTAGCAGCATGTTAAAACTGTTTTGAAGTCATAACATAATAATATTCTTCATGTAATTGTGTGGCTTTATTAATCAAAACTGTGGACCTGTAAATCATACTTTGTGTGAAAGGAATAAATATTGTCAGAGTTTTACTGCCTCTAGTGTTAATTTCAACAGGAAACTGTAGCAATTCATATGTATAGGTACGTTTTGCTGAATTGTATTGAGAAGCACGTATTGTGAAAATACTCTTAAACAGAATACTTTTCATAGAAATTTGCATGTCTGGCAACCCTATGTGAGTCAAGATCTAAAGGTCAAATCAGTTTAGTTTCTTTTAAACAAGGTATCATTGGACACACATGTATGTCAATTGTCATTTTTAAAAGCAAACTGCATTTTGTTTGCTTTACATGTTCGTCAGACAGTCTCTTGCTGTCTACGTAGACAGTTCCTGACCAGAATAAGCTGCAGTGTGAGGCAGACTTCTAACTCAAACAAACCTTGTTTCTCTTATGCTGCATTGTGAGAAAAAGGACACCAAATATCTGTACTGAAACAGCACAAAAACAAACCTCCCTAAGATCAGATAACAGGAACTTGCATTTGTCAAGCTGGGCCTATACAAACCAGTTATTCAACAATTGTATTCCCTCTTTTCTTCATCCCCCTCTCTTTGAGTAATTAAGTACCCCGATGCTTTTGTACAGTCAGAGTAACATCTGGATTCACAAACACATCGCCTGGCCAAAGAAAACACCCACACACACTTCCACGCCATCTGTGCACGGAGCTCAGGCCACGCTGGAGTTTCTCGCAGCTGTCACCTTGGCCGACGCCGTCATCCTGAGAGCTCCCATAATGCACTGCATGACAATGATGAGGGCAGAGAGCCCAGCATCCAGTCTGAGCAGTCACTGTTCACTAATGAAGATGCCAGACCGGCCCGTGACATCATCTCCTCGTGCTCAAAACACTAAGTGACACAATACATGAGACAACAGAGCCAATCGACAATGTGGGACACTCAGTTAATCAGTACACAGATACTTATCATATCTACTGATCGCGTAGGTCTTTCGTGGCTATAAAACAGCTGTAAAACGGGGTGAAGTGGACACTTAGATTTTATGAGGTCTTATAAGGTCTCTTAGGTTTGCCGCTTGCTATCAGAGAGTGTGATGTTATCAGAAGGTGACGGGAATCAACACACCTGCTGTAATGCTGCTGAGGTGATACTATACTAGAAATCACAAAAATGTGTTTTGTTGAAAAAAGTCTTTAGGTTGTTTTTGCGATGTTAAATAATATTTTTTAACTTGCACGAAACAAGTTAATTTAGATGTTATTTTTATACTACCATTTTTATTGATATGCATATGATTTTTTTTTTTTTTCCTCAGGCATTTATCATGTCAAGACCCTAAAAGTGCACTTAAAGGAAGAGATTTAATGGAACTTAATGGATGAGTGATAAATATTAATGTATTATATGTCTATTTTGAGGGCAAAAGTGTCTGTGATATATTAATGTATTATATGTCTACTTTGAGGGCAAAAGTGTCTGCGATATACTTACATTCATTTACTAACTTATCTTGTCACTTTGATGAAGTTGACTTCATTTCTCTTTAAAACCAAACTGAAATCCTTTTGAGTCAACTAAAGTGGACCGACCTCATGAGAACTTGTTTCACTTTCATTTATATTGGTGTTGGACAAATAAACTCTCTCTCTCTCTTTCTCTCTCTCTCTCTCTCTCTCTCTCTCTCTCTCTCTATATATATATATATATATATATATATTTAGCTTACATTTTATTTTTAATCATTTCAGTACTTCAACAAAAATCACTGGCCTTTCTCTCTCCCCTCCAGCTAGAGTTGATATTCTTCCCTGCTACGGCTAATTAGCTCAGAGAACAGTCTGCCACAAAGACCTCAAAGACCCTAAACGACCCTGTGGGACCATGGATGGACGGATGGATGGACAGACAGAAGAGAGGAGTGGAAGGTACTGTAGGCTCGTGCCAGGCTCAGCTCTGAGACTGAATAAAGAGTGTGTGTTTGTCTGGCCACTGCACAAGACCCACAGCTGTTTTCAAGCGTCTGCTGAAGGGTGAGCAGCTATTGTTCATTTAGATTCATTAAGAGTCAGCAGGAGAACAGGCCTGTGACCACAATACTGATCACACAAACAAAGCAGGCAAACATAACTTTGCTTAAACCGTAGAAAATGCTATAAACTATCGATTGATAGATTTTCATACCTTACTGAACTGAAAAAAAATAAATAAAATAAAATAAAAATCACACAAAAAAACAAAAATCACATTTACAAACATAGGCTTGCATATTCTAGCAAATGTATGTGTTGGCAAAGCAGAGAAGAGTGAACTGTTTATTTTCAGTAACCATTACACTGTAAAAAAAAAAAACAATTTGTTTGAGTCAGTTTAAAATAATTTGTTACCCTGCTGCCTTAAAATTTTAAGTTCAGTAAATTAAAATAGGTTTAGTCAACTTGAAATGTTAAGTTGTACTAAGTAACAACTTAGATATTTGTGTTTGCTAAACTTAACAGATGGGTAAGTAACCCAGCTGCCTTAAAATTTTAAGTTGATTCAACTCAAATATTTAAGTTGTCACTTAATATAATTTAACATTTCAAGCTGAATAAACTTTTTTTGAGTTGACTGAACTTAAAGTTTTAAGGCAGCCAGGTTACAAATTATTTTAAGCTGACTCAACAAATTGTTTTTTACAGTGTACTTCAGTCACATGATCCTTCAGAAATCATTCTGTGCTGATTTGCTGCTCAAGAACCATTTGTGACCCTGGACCACAAAACCAGTCATAAGGGTAAATTATTTTAAAGTTAGTGAAATTTAGCTGACCTTGAGAAAATATTGAGAAAATCGCCTTTTGTGTTGTTCAAATGAAGTTTTTAGCAATGCATATAAGCATACAAGTTTTTATATATTTAAGGTAGAAAATTTACCAAATATTTGTGTGGAACATGATCTTTACTTACTATCCTAATGATTTTTGGCATGAAAGAAAAATCTATAAAATATTGCTAATTGCTAATTGCTAAAAATATACCCGTGCTACTTATGACTGGTCTTGTGGTCCAGGGTCACAGTTATTATTATCAATGTTGAAAACAGTGCTGTTTTATATTTTTGTGGAAACATACATTTTTTTTTTCATACCAATGCCAAAACAATTAAGTTAGCAAATGCACAGTTTCTCAATTCTCAATTACCTACTACAGTGACATCAATGTTTATCATTTCAATCAGTGGAAGGCTTTTAAATTTCAGTATTAAGTATATCAGCATTACGTAATCACGCACGTGTGACATAGACGGAAGTACTGACCTGTTTTTACAAAGTGAAAGTGCAAAGAAAGTCAAACGCTCTTTACAAAAAAAAGTAAAACAACAATGTCGAACAATTTTAAAGCTGGAGGAGAAAATGAGATGAAGTTTTTCGCCCTACCCTACATTTCTGAAACGAAGTACACAGACAAAGAACTAACCGTGCGTGACAATGCACACAATGCACACAATGCGTGTATCACAGAGCTAGCATTTGTGGTTAAAAAGTATATAAATTCACTTTTCAATTCTTTTGCTAGATAAAACTCTTATGAAGCTACACTGAAACTTCAACTCGTTGACTCCCATTGAAGTCCATTATATGGAGAAAAATCCTGCAATGTTTTCCTTAAAAACCTTAAATTCTTTTTGACTAAAGAAAGAAAAACATGAATATCTTGGATGACATAGGGGTGAGTACATTATCAAGAAATTTTTATTCTGGAAGTGAACTAATCCTTTAATTGGACATGTTGTGGATTTAAATTGGACAGCTTTATAACAAACTCCATAACTAGAATATTAATACAATTCTGCTTTGCAAACACTGTAAATGTTGTTGTCTGAAGCACAACAAGACTGTTAAATGACAGATATTACAGTATTATGGCATAGTTATGAGCTCATTATGATGTACTCTGCTGATGTCATCTAATGTTTTCCGCATATTGTCTTGCACCAGTGGTCACTCTTGACGCTTCGTGTACATATGTTCCCCGTCTCCATTGTTGCTCAACAGCATGTTTGACATATAATGGCCTTATTCTTCAATTGAACAATCGACATTAAGTACAGTAGTAGTACACATTTACATATAAAGGAGATGGGGCTAGTTATCACACTGGGAAGGGTATCACAGAAGAAGATTATGAGTCGAATGTTCAAAATAATGTGTATGAATTGTGCCCTTCAAACTAAAATTAGAATATAATAGGAATACAAGACTTTTGGGAAGCTGTTGGATAACAAGTGAACATAACAGGATTACACCTATGCACAGACATGAGTCAGCCATGCACAGCGTTCCTAGGACGAGGTTAAACAGCGGCTGGATCAGTGTGTTTTTATATGTTTTAATGGATAAATAACGTTTTTTGGTCAAAACAGTGGTTTAATATCATTGTAAGTTACGTTGAGGTTTGCATCATTGATTCTGTTAATACAAAGCTGCTTTGAAACTGCTATTTATACAGTATAAAGCATATTAAAAATAAAGGTTGTTTCAGTTAACTCTTTCAGTGTGGTTGAAAAACCACTAATTAGCACTCAATACATTGTTATTCTGTCATGCTGTGGAAAATGCCAAGGGGGAAATTATCAATAGCTTTTTTGATGTCAAGATTTTAAGCTACTGTAGGAGCCTATACAAACGTTGCTCGTTTTTTTGTTACTCAAGCAAACATTGTCTGATATTGTCTGAAAATCTTCTTACTTTCTTCATAACTCAGCAAACACAACTTCAGTTTGACTGAAGTTTCTTTGTTCATTAGGATCATTCTCTCTATTTTTAACCAGAGCTAAATTCTCAGAGGGGATTCTGTAAAGCCCGTATAGGGGGGAAATCGCCCCCTCTTTACAGGAAAAACAGCCTCAGTGTTTAATTCACAGCATCTGGCTAACAAAAGCACGCTGACTGATCCTTTAATACCGGGCTCAAGACTCGGCTCACTCTGTGTGGCCCGCACACCGCTCGAAAAAAACGGCCTTTCCTTCTCTTCAGATGATTAAACATGAAGACAATCAAACTGAGAGATCAAATGAGGCTCCTTTTTGCATCAACCACAATCACAGTTGAATGAGGTAACTCTGGTAACCATGATACGAAAATCAGTACAACGTGTACTCAAAGAAAGACGACAATCACAAACTAGATCTCTTTAATATCTCAGTTGTTTCTTCTAGACAATAATGAGATCAATTTGAGAGCAAATGGAGAAAAAGACCTTACTAATCTCACATGGGTTTCTCAAGAGCTCTTAAAACTGTGCTCACATCTGCCAAAGTCTGCAGTCAGAAGAGAACATAATATGAGGTCAAACATTTCTCACTGAATTCTTTCAAGAAAAAATTATGTAATCTGTTCTACCCAGGTTCATTAGAAATACGTACTTCTACCTACAACTCAAAAAAAAAAAAAGTACCTATTCATACACTGCCCTTTTCACGCCAAGGATGGTAACGTTGTCTATAATGTAATTATATGTTATTAAGAAAATTAATGATTTAATTACTTGTTCTAATTTTATAAGAATAGCGTAATCCACACCACAAATTAACAATAACGAGGAATAAAATTGTTGAAATCACTTTTAGAATTTTTTTTTTGTTTTGTTTTGTTTTCTTCTAATAGCAAGAACCAAATGTCTTGGTACTTTATTGTGATATCCTTGACAAAGAAGTGTAATACAGCTGTATTGACACTTTTTATGTCTAATAAAATTCAAACTCAACCTAAATGAGCTTGAGCATTTAAGTGGGAGATGAAATATCAGCAACACATGCTTATAATAAACAGAATGTTGGTGTGGTATCTAAATCTTTACAGCTGTTGAACTTGGTGTGAATAGGCCTTAAAATCCGTGCATGCTCTTGGTTACACTATAATTTGATGTTTGCTTGTCTCTAAATAAAGTGCCTTCAGAAGAGCATTATTTGCATCTCTTGCAAAACATCCAGACAAATGCAAATGTCATTTTGTGTGTGCAACGATCCCACTAGCAGACACTAGCAGTGGTACTTTTGTTGATGAGGCAACCACTTTCAACTCATAGCACATACAGAGATGAAGTTTGCTGCATTTACTGCATGAACTGAGATACTCTGAGTTGCTGAAAACACCGGATTGTGAGCTGCTCACGTGAACAGTGCTGTGCTTCACTGTGAAACATATACACAGCACAGTAGACCAAGGGCCAGATTTACTAAACAGCACAAATTAACGTGAGACAGACTGTCCCATAAAGCACTGATGGGAGTCTAAAGTTGATGATCTACTGACAATGCGCAGATCAACGCAAACAGACACAGCTGGATCATTTCTATAATTACCAATGAAATTTACCAAGATCAGTGGGAATTAGCTACTATCTAAATACAGATAATTTATTCACCCCCTTGTCTAAGATGTCTATGTCTTTCTTTAGTCGATAAGAAATTGTCTCCATATAATGGACTTCAATGGTGCAAAACTGCATTTTGGAAGTTCAAACTTGGGGACACCACTGAAGTCTATTATATGGAGAAGATTCCTGAAATGTTTTCCTCAAGAAACATAGCTTCTTATTGACTGAAGAAAGAAAGACATGAACATCTTGGATGACAAGGGGGTCATCAACTCACAGACCCCCCACAGTTCTTCTCTCCCAAACCCTCAGGGATTCACAAACTCCAGTTTGGGTAACTCTGGTCAGGCTAATAGTATTGTTAAGCAATCCTTTGCTTTGGATGTTTAACCCTGTAATATTCACACACAGCCTTACAATCAGACTCAAAAAAGACTCAAGGCATAATATTACAGAAGAACCAATATCCTATTAACCCACTTCTTAAATCAAGCTCTTTCAATGTAGTGATCTGTGTACTGTAAATGAGTAATACAATCCTATTCACTCCAGCAGAATCCTATAAGAGGCAGTATAGTGCAAGAGAGGGTGTTACCGCAGCGTTTCCATCGAGGGATTCATGGAAAAACTACTGCATTTTTACAGACATAAGTCACCTTCTTGCAGCCCAACAAGAAATCTTAGACAGTAAGCCAACACGTGACTCATATTAGGGGGCTTGGTGGTCTAGATTTTTCTAGCTGATAGGAAATCTAACATCTGACTTTACAATGGTAGATTCAGGGACACATTGCATAATGTGTGGGTAAGATGAGGTAGACAAACACCACTTATGAACGGAGCCATCTGTGCATGGCTTTAGTCAAGCTCATGAGGTCATTTTTAAAGGGTGAAAATGAATCTGTACAATATTATTTTTATCTTTCTCATTTTAATCTTAAATTCCACCTAAAAGTCTAAATGACTTGTTTCCATCAAGGTCAGTCTTGTGTTTTGAAGCAAGGGTTAACCTGTTGTCTCTTAGATTAATTACTCATGGCAAACCTGACTGTCTTTTTACAAGCAATAAACCTGCATTGTGAGACACATTCCTCTTTAAAGCCATAGTGAAACCCATCGTCGTTCTTTACCATGCAGAAATGGTGAACAGCAGCGTGAGACCGCTATGGTAACCACTCTAATGCACGGCTGCACTTTTGAGTCTGGGAGACATTGCTTAATCACAAACATGGCTGGGGCTACATTTAAATAGAGATATCCACTCTCCAGCTGAACCTATTCCAGCCAGAAACATATATATTGCCAAGCTACTCTAAAGAAAAAAGACCGCTGGATAACGAATGAAACTGATACCAAGCAACCAACAAAAAGCAAGATACTACACCGGGTTAACCAGTACAATTCTCTGTAACCTCTGTAAACTTAAAAATAAAACTCTCAAAACTCTGTAACTTAAAATAAGATGGTTTGAGATGATAAAGAGTAAAGTGTGTTTAATTTAATATATTCTCCTATCGCAGTATAATGTGATATGTAAGTCACACTGTTTCACTATCAAACCACTTTTTTTTAACTTTCCAACTAATGCAGTGAGTTTAGAGAAGGACTACCTATTTATCCAAACCAATAGCAGGTTTAAAATACCTTTAGATTTCTAACACTAGATGCTTTTAAAAGTGAAGGCTGTCTTTTTGTTCCACTAGACCTGTTATATTTGTCTCTGCACAATAAACTGGTATAAGAGAAAACATGGTAACATCAAAAACACTACACACACAAAGTCAAATAGCAAAAAGCCTCATTTTCATAGCTGAGGTCACATATTGTGTCACTGTGAGCTCTGATTGCAGAGTAGTACTGCAGCATGAACCATGCAACAAGAATAAAAGGGTTTTCTCAGTGGACATTAGTTTAAAAGACACTCCCTTTACTGTACTAGATGAGTAATAGATATATTAGATGATAATGTTGACTGAGGGTGAGCGGCTTATTGCACTTTACATGAAACTGCACTCTTTTGTGTTCCATGGCACTTTTTTTTTTTTTAAATAAATACCAATTATCAAAAAAAAAAAAAAAATGGAAATCTAAAATCAACAAGGCTAAATCATCAACTATGTAGCCTAACTTTCAACCATTTACCTACTTTACTATTTTCATACAGTATATATTACACTTGGGGTCAAATCTGTATTTTAGACTAAATAAGTGAAGTTGTAAAAATTGCAAAACTCTCATAAAATTTGTGAATTATGATATACTTAGAATAAGTCTGATCTCCTAAATTGGACAATCAATGTTTTCTACAACTTTCAGCCAAAACCAAAGTATGACCTAAAAAGCCCTAAACACACAGAATCCCTGAGACTTCAAAATCTAGCATTTAATGTCAGGATCTAACTAATGGAATAAAAAAAAATGCCAACTCCACAAAACATTATGAGCTGAAAATCATTCTGACCCAGTTGGACTCAAAACATCTTTCCATCACCACGAAACAAGTTAGAACATGGCAAAGGCTACTCATGAAGTCTGAGAACAAGTAAAATCATAAAAGCAGATTAAGAAATATCACCTCTACTGTCCAAACGAACGACAATGAAGCTGATGATACTACACAGGTCAGCTTCAAAGAATGCTAAACAGTAAACATTCCATGTCAAATTAACCAAATTTCAAAAACTTCCCCGGCTCAAATTTTTGATTTTGCTAATATTTTTTTTCTGAGAAAAGATAGACATGTATAGTGATGAAAGCCAGAATATTAAATGTCATGGATGAATATTTACTGAGTAATCCACTAACTTGTAGAGGGAGGTCAGAAGGCAATTTTTACCTTAGACTCAGGGTCAAGATACAGGGGGGCAAAAATGACTTGAAAAAGATGGCAGCATCATTTTATTTTTACACATAGATTAGTAGTTCAATTAGTAAAATCTGTTGACTTCAGCAATATTAGCTGCATTATGTGCCAATGGTGACCATTCAAAAATGGGGAAACAGCATTTTTCAAGTTTTTCTCTTAAGTTTGCATGCCTCACTATACATGTCTATCTTTCTTCAGAATAAATAATAGAAAGATCAAAAATTTGAGCAGGGGACCTCTGGTTGAGTTGACACGGGATGACCCATTTATTTTTTTCACGTTGCAATTATAATTGTAGCCTAGGTCGGAGTCTGTGTGCAGATGAACTAAGCTATCTATATAACTGCACAAATGGTTATAATTCAGAGATGTGTTTGTTGCAACTGACCAACTTGACTGCAATGAAGATTACACTACTTGACTTGTGACCCCCAAGTAATTTAGGTTCAAGACCTTTATATTAGACTTTAAAGATCAAACCCTCTTTTTATATCTACTACTCATCAGATTTTCCTCTCTGAATGACCCGTGGATGAAAGCAGCACTCAAGCAGAAGTCGACTGTTACAAGGATCTTTCTCACTCAGTAAGGCAACTACTGAAAAAGGTCAGTGGGTTGGCATGCACCAGGGCTTTAATAGCAGTAAATACCACTCAAAGCTGCGATTACAGTGCTAAAGTGTTCCTAATGTCTCAACCACAGCCTGCCAAGAAAAAAGGCATCATCTCTGTGGGCACCCGCCAGTCTCTGACAGGACACTTCTCCCAGGGAGACGTGTGCTCTATATTACAGATAGTTTAGACTCTGCATGAGGGCTCTTCAGAAGGCTGCTTTACAGTCATTTAAGCATAAAAGTCTAGGAGTAAATATCATTGGAAAAAGAAATGTGAACTAGGATTATCAGTTAAGAGGTGTTGGGAATAAAATTGTTGGTGTGTCACTAGCAGTTACTCATCATTTTACTAATGTAAAATAATAATAAATAATTACGGCTTTTAATGAATAGGTTTTGATTTCTGACATGTTAAAGGGGTCATCGGATGCAAACTTCACTTTTACATGTTGTTTGAACATTAATGTGTGTTGGCAGTGTATGTACACATCTACCCTATTATGACAAAAAATCCATGCCGTGGTTTTTAATTAATCTGTAAAAATAATATCCGCTTTTTCAAATCGAGCCATTCTTCAATGCCTGTCGGTGTGGCGTCACACTACTCCATTGTTTTGATGCCGGAGCAGGGATGTAAATTAGACAAGAATATCTTCGATTGAGGTGTTGTGTTGCTGGATGTAATAATGAACATAGTGGTCGTCATTTACTCCCGACATCTGAGCCACTGAAGATGCAGTGGATTACATTTGTTTGTGAAGGGAACGCGCCTCCTGATCTACATAAATGCGTCTATGTTCACACAAATCATTCAGCAGAAGTATAAGTTTTTTTCATGAATTTCTGCAATCTAATTTCTGCATTTAAAGGAACAATCCCTCAGAATGGGATGAGGGATTTTTGCAGAGCTCATTTTGACAAGGTAAAAAGGGTGTTGTTTTACACAACCATTGAGAATTTTTAATTTTCCATTGAGAATTTGTATTACAGACTTTTCATTAAGACCCTAAAGAATCATATCAACTTGTGGAAAATGGGCATCCGATGACCCCTTTAATATTTACTATCTTAATATCATCATGCACTGTAGTGAAATGATGTAAACAATTAAGCAGTTGAGATTTACTACATAGCAAAATGTGACTATACTGTATGCGGTTCAAGCTGAATATACTTATATATTCAACTTTACATATAGTGCTGTACAACTATATAGTTTAGATCTTGCAGTAATATAAACAATCACAGAGCCGAAATTTGCAAACATATTGCTTTACATGAGTATACGTCTGCAAATAAAGTTGGATGCACAATATATCAACTTGAAATACAATGTCAATAATATGGTTTAAATTATGCAATATTATAAACAACCAAGCAGTTGAGATTTTCTATGCAATATATGAAGAGTTTATTTTTTTAGATTTTTTTTTTTTTTTTTAATCATGTGTTTTTATTATGTTATCATAGTTTTATTGTTTTATTTTGTTCGATAGCCATATTTTTTAGTTATTTTTACTTAATCAAAATAACCCAACTGCAGTTTGATTGAGATTAACTGGAATGCAAAAGGAAAAATGAAATTGTTTTTTGTTCAGTTTATAACTTTTGATTTGCTATTTGATGTGCATCACTGATGCCTTTAACTGGCATTGTTAAAATTTTGATCATACTGGCCACACCTAAGAATTTAGATTTAATTAACTAAAGAGTTAATTAGTTAAAATTACAAAATGTTTAAATAGTTTCTTCTAAAATACTACAGTTTTACCAAATATTTACTATATAAATACTATAGTCCAGTGTCTTATTTGACCATTTGCCTGTACATTATGCCTTACATTAATATATTTCACTTAAAACAATAACATTTTTGGTTAAATAATAGAGTGAATGATGACCATAGTACCACGTATTCTACTGTGTTACTAGTCTCACATGCGAAAATGCTTACATGGTTAAGGCACTGATGCAGATCATGATAGCAAGTCAAGACAATGACGTTTCCAAGCAGTCCTCTGTGTGACGTGTATCAAGAGGCAGGTGATCTCGAAACACAGATTAGGAATAAGAGCTTCCAATCTGCTCGAACCAGACAGTGACGTCAGCCGTGACAGACCAGGATTCATCTGCCTGTTTCTCGGGGCAATTACCACAACAAGAACACTGTGACTGCTATTAAACGACCACAAATAAAGATAGCAAGTTACACACTCACAGACAGAAGGTGGCCAAACAAATAGAAAGTAAGAAAGCGAGAAAGAGAGTGTTTTCTCCCTGAGGATATTGAATGGAAACTACTCGTTTGGCCTCCTCAATTGGTAAAATAACCACAGCCTTAGGGTCTGTGAAAGAAAGAGAACCAAACCAACTCCATTTCCTTAGCCACTGACTGAACTCCCCCCATTCTGCCACTTTCCTTGAAGAAACCTCCAGCTCTCTGAATAGTCTGTGTGAGTGTGTGTTAATTGAAAGGGTTTGTCTAGTGCTAGTGAAGCATTAGGTCTGACCTACATTTATATGTCCCCATAAAACCAGGCCTAGCAGACGGCCAGAACTCAACACCTCGCACACTTCAGGTAGCTGCATACTAATCTAATACATTCCTTGCATTCTTCAGACACACACGGAGGCAAAGAATCATAGATTCCTACTTCATGACATCATTTCCTCTACCATATTCACGTCAGCATTAAGCTACAAAGAACGGATAAGCAGGGAATGTTTGGAAACAGCTGTTCTAGACAATGGCACATGATGCCAGAGTTTAAACCAGTGACATGTCTTGACAATGGTGATATTAAGTAATAAACAATATTAAATGACAAACTAATCTGTATCTGACATATGGTTATTTGATTCTCTAGAAAACTTTGGTGGAAGTATGTAATAAGCAAACTTTTCCAAGACAGAAGTGGGACAACTCATCTAGCAGCACATTCAGCTCAAAGACAGTATTATTATTAATATCTTTACGAACAAAATTACATTAAACTGAAATAATAATGAATGCAATTCATTTGCATTTGTTATTTCATCCAAGCTGAAGTTATTTACAATAGGTTACTAAACATCTCTGAACACAAACCCCAGACAGACACACCTGAATTTCAAACAAAAAGTACCACAGCATTTTGGACATTGTATCATGGCAGTACCACTGTATTCTTTGAAATACCAGTTAATAATCCTATGGTATATGAATATGATAATTAAATTCAATACCATAGTATATACTGAAGTACTGGTACTACCATCAGTTACCATCTACCATGGGACCGTCCATGGCCAGTTATATGACTAATAAACATTCACAAAACTGATTTATAAACTTTCAACAGACCAGTGTAAATAACAGAATAGCTGAATAGAATAGAATAGAATAGAATAAATTAAAATGGCAAAGTAAACCATTTTATATTCTTATTTTTGAATGTAAATAAATGAAATAATTATTACCAAGTTAACAGAATTTCAGCAAAAAGTAAAATGGCAAAGTAAACATCTATTTAAATGTCTAACAAATGTATAAATTTTTGAATGTAAATAAATAAAAGAACAACTATTGCCAAGTTAACAGAATGGAGCAGAATTGCATCCAAAAGTGAAATGGCAACGTAAAAAATTCTTTAGATGTCTACAAACGGGATACTTTATTAATACATAAAAGAACAACTAATGTGCACTACCAAGAATAGAATAGAATAGAATAGAATAGAATAGAATAGAATAGAAGTGCAACAAAGAAAGTCAAAAGAAAGTGCAGATTTCTTTCTAGTTCTTTGGCTGATAGCTTTAAAATCATTACTACAGACCAGAACGAGCGCAAATCTCTCCTCCAGCTCGGCCGGCTCGGGCATGGGCAGTTTGAGGGGCATGTGGTGTCCTCTGGGGTCAGTGTGTTGGTTCATGCTCCCTGCGTTCCCCATCTCTCCTTCAGTATCACAGTCACACTCTTAATCTGCGGGTTTGTCCTGTATGTGTCCGGTATCCGTTATCACTATCTGTCCGACTTTATCTGAGCTTGAACACTTCATGGAGGTCAGCAGCAGCAGCAGGATCCGTGTGCAGCTGCATTATAACTTCACACAAGCAACAAGAGAGCAAATAACGTGTCCTATTCGCATATTGCACAATGTCCGCACCACTCCCAGTGAGCTCTTCTGTTCTTCATGATTCAGACTCTGAAACGCACTTCAGCGGACAACTACAGGCGCTGGCGCTTCAACTCCGCCCCGCAAGCGGATTTACCAATCCTACTAAGGCGAAGGCTTTGCTTATGAATAATACATAAGATTCTCTTGGGAGGCGTAGCTGATTGACTGAATCATCGTAAAACACATTGTCAACAGTCCTTTGAATTATTGATTTATAGTCTATTTACAACATACGCAAATAAAATAGATATAGGTCAATAGCTCTCTTCGCTCTCTTTACTTTTTTTCAGGGGACAAAAACATTAGGCTACAGAATAGATTGCAAACAAGGGGGGAAAGTAGAAAAAAAAAATAGGGGGAAATTGAATTTGCACAAACAGGACAAATTTCAAAATATGGTGCATAAATAATTAAAACATATAGCTCACAAATATTTAAACTATACAGCTTGAGGCAAGTTAGTAAGTGACACCTGTGGAAAGACACGCAACATTATGCATTGTACCCTAAAATTCTTATTTTATTTTGTAGCCTTTTTTATTTATTTTTATTGATGTAGCCTAAATTTTTGTAATTTATTTTAATTTTAACTATTTAAAAATCTTGTTGGGAAAGAGGTATTTCTATAAAATAAAATAATATTAAAAATATAGTAACTGTGACTTTTCATAGTGTCTTTATCTCACTTGTATTGCACAAGGTAACATTTAATATCCGGTGTTGATTCGTCTTCCAGATAAGAAGTCTGGTAAAACTTTTGTATAGGAACCATTTCTCACTATTAACTAGTTAGTTATTAGCATATCTATTATTAACATATTGGGTGTGTATTAGTACTTTTAAAGCACCTATTCTGCATGACCATATTCTACATCCCTAATCCTATCCAATACCTGAATTTAACAAGCACCTTACTAACTATTAATAAGCAGCAAATTAGGAGTTTACTGAGGCAAAAGCCATAGTTAATGGTTTGTTAATAATGAGAACTGGGCCTTAAAATAAAGTGTGACCGAAAGGGTATATATTTACATATATATTTGTTAAAAGTGAGTTTAGTCAACCCTAGCACTCAAATATGGCTACACCGTTTGCTAGCAACTGACTTAAGTCTTTACAACTATCCATTTCCTCATTAATCACCATTATGAGTCATGTGATGGCATTGTGTTTGATACTGCATGGTTAAACGCTGGGAAAACTCTGTCACATTGATGCGGTAAAACCTTTCTGTACTTTCAGACACATGAGTGCTAATGCATTGTTGAACTCTATATGCAGTAGGAGAGACCAGACTTCATACAAAAGAGAAAAGAGACACAGGCAGCCCACAGCTGCTGAAACCGAAGACGCTGAGGGAGACCCTCAGAGGCCCAAAGGCACTACAAGGACTTATAAAATGCCAAAAATAAAGGAGGAATAATAAAATCTCTGTTGCACGACAGATGTTGCTAAATTTGTCTGTGAGCCAGATGAAGGAAGCAATGTTCTTAAACCCAATATACTCCATACAGGGACAAAACACAGAGACCACATTGTATTGAGTGGCAGAGGGATGCATCTCGTTTTAAACCATGTTTGCTGTGACCCAGACAGGAGTCGAACCCACTTGTGCTCAGTGTCTCTCATTTTACAGCAAACTCTACAGTGGGACCTGAAATGTTTTGTTGAATACATGTCCTGTCAGAACTGGGTTAATTGGTGATTCTTCAGTTAGGAAACTTAAATCCTCTTAAATTTTAACATAGAGTAGATTAAAGTCTTGTCACACTGTTGCAGAATTGCAGAATTGTTTTATGTCCAAAATATCCTTTAGACAACAAATGGGAAAAAGTAGTAAGTTGTGACACCACGGCGCCATCTGGTGAAGAGTGTACTTATAGTTGCCTCAGAGGATGGGCCTGTTTTAATTAAGTTGTCCACTTGATAGAGTCGAGACAAAGTTGAAGTTATTGCCCCTGGCTATATTTCAGGATGTTTTCAATCCTACCCAGAAAATATATCTAACAATAGAAAAAAAAATGTTGAGAAAGTTGGTCTAGTGCAGTTTTTTTTTCAGCTGTAGCTAGTTTAATGCTAAATGCAGGACATTATTTATGTTGTATAAGGATAAAAAAAAAAAAAAAATTTAATAAATACATAACGGGTAACTTAGATTACATGTCAGGGTCTATTTTCTTCTAGGAAGAAGCCACTTAATTTTTGTACTTCATTTATTTTGGAATTTGCTTTGTAAAATAATTCATGTTTTAATGAAAAATTGTGTCCTTTAATATTTTTTATTAATTTTAAAAAAGCAGTACTGGAATATGACTATCAGAAATATTTAATAACTTTCAATGACTCATCAACCTCAGTGACTTTTTTTAAGTGAACACAGTTTACAAATTGTTTGTGATCAAAATTTATTCTTTAAAAGTGAATAACGACATTTGTAGTGTTTTCATTACAGTGCAACCTGCACTTTATCCAACGCGTATATATCTAAAAACATTTCAAGAAATATAATCTACAGACATTCCTAATAAAATAAAATAATCATGTGTCTCCAAATATCTGTTGAGTGCTGCTATATGACAGATGGTGAAAGGAGGAAAATTTCTCCAAACAAAAACACACAACCTTACATGAGTTTACAGTGCTTAAATAAAGTTGTCCTAACAGACAGGAAGTGCTGCTCAGTTCACACAGTCACGAGCGATGATCACACAAACACACATGTGAGTTTAGAAATGTTTGTTTGGAAGTAACCTACTTGTAGAGTAAAACACGACAATGAAGAGCAAGCAACCACTGGAATGTGTGTAATATTGTTATGTGATAAACAAATCTGATATCTGACTTTGGCTGTTGTATAAATACAAGAAGAACAAACTGAAAGTGCAATGAAGGAAATGCAGCAAAAGGTGATCTGAGGTCTTCATAATCCTCATCATCATTGTCATCATCTGAAAGTCCGAAAGATAGTGAGAATAAAAGCACCAAGTGAAAAAGAGAAACATGACAATAGAGGTTGTCTTCTACTCTTCTTCTTCTTCTTCTTCCTCTCCTCCCATCACCTCCACGATGAGTTCAGCGGTGCAGGTGGCCTCTCCAACGCTGTTCATGGCCTTGCAGGTGTACTTTGCGTCATCATCACCGTTGACCTCAGAAAGGACAAGACTACAATTTCCATCTTCATCATAATCAATCTGAAAATGCCGTGTCTCTTTTATTGGCTGGTCGTCCTTATACCACACCACCTCTGGGTCAGGATAACCTAAGAGTACACAATTACAAAATATCATATTAACAGATTCAATTTTATTTTTTTAAATAAAAGGCATTTACATAGTTACACTTTTAAATATTGCTGTAAAAAACGGCCAAATTTTGACAGTAACATACCGTTTTCCATTAAAACAATACTATACATTGAAAACAGTGCATGCTGGGTAATATTTGTAATTTTCAAGAAAATAGCCTACTGCAATATACAAAGTCATTTTTAAAGGCAGTTTTAAATCACACCTTACACCCTCATTCACTATTCCCTACATTAGTTTATTAATTTAGTCCACCTGACAGAGAAAATGAAAACAAATGAGTGAATTCAGACTCACAGATGAACAACTGAGTCATTGAGGAAAAGAGAAACAAGAACAGAAACAAACACACACGCTATAACTGACTTCCAGCCACAGCCTTGGGAAAAAAAAAAAAAAAAATCACCTGAAGTTTTAAACAAGTCCACAAACCAGCTTCACTTATTACCAGATTGACTTTATTTCTGTCAGACGTCTACAAAAGTTCTTATTGGGAATCACAGAGATTTAAATGTTGATGTTTTATTTTCGTTTGATGTTAACATTGTGGAGATTAGTGTTTCCTTTAGTTGGGCTCCTGACCCTTAAAATCTGAACATTAGTTTTTCTTTACCTGCATGTTTAAGATGCTTTTGTTGTGACTTAAAAGCTGTTGAGCAGATAATGTTGGTTATAGTTATATTATAGTGGTCATAAGCAACATCTACTGGTCTGATTCACTGATTTCATTCAGTCTAATTTTTATGAAATAAGTCAGTGTAGAGAATTCGAAAAAAAACCTGAAGTACTGCTACATCATTTTAGTGATGGGAGAAACAAACCTTTTCGAAGCTTCGAATCAACTGAACCAATTGTTTCACAAAATGATTCGCTGGTGGTCACGCCTGCTGGTCAAAAACGTGTAAATGCATCAAACACTCTGGCTAAAACATGCATAAAAAGAGCTTTTAAAAACCCATTGCAATTTTATTTTTTTTTTTTTTACTGAAAGTATAGTACATTAAATGCAATAAAAAAAATAAAATATAATTAAATATGAAGTGTCTGTATAGTATGTTTTTCTTAAATATTTTATATTAATTTTCACTTGCTTGCTTGTTTTATGGACAGCTTCTATATAAAGACCAGTAAGAGACTTTCAATTAAAGAAATGTCTCGTTAAAATGTCTACAAATCAATGAAACTGATCCGAGATCAGGTAAAAACCATATGGTTCGCCTCTCTAAATGAACTCGCATGACCCACAGAAATCGCCTCCCAAAGGCAAGCCGTTGAAATTTTTGGAACAGTTATGACATATTGATGCCTCATTACCAGAAATCATATGACTTTAGCAGTTTGATATGCGCTCTTAACCACTATTTAAAAACAACTGATTTCCATAAGTTTCATCACTTCATGAAGCAGTGTTTTGCACCTTCACTACATTATTAAGGCAGAACGACATCAAGAATCAGCATATGAATCTCAACAACGGTAACAATTGAAAGCTTCATGCTGCAATGCCTGCTGGGTACCAGCATAGTACAAAACTCATCCATGACTAGCATGTATTGCGGCATGAATAAATTATTTTGTAACTGATGTATCACGGGGTGGTAAAATAAAATAATGTGTATAATATTTTTGATAAAAGAAAAACTCTGAACAAAGTGAATCAGTAAACCAAGTGTTTAACAATATGCTATTTTCAAAACATAACCGACAACACTGGGTTTTTTTTCCTAAGCTTTTTTGCCACAATATAAACATATGTTTATAAACACATGGTTACAGCAACCAAAGAAATGTTGAAGTGTAAAAGGTCAAGGGTCAGCAGCCCGCTGAAGGTCTTTTGTTTCTCTTTCCTTGATTCTGGTTGTTCACAGTAGGTGTTCATCACTAATGCACAATCATCACTTAATTCGTCACTTAATTATCTCTTAACTTGCTCTACTTTAAAACATTCTGCAGTGTGGACACATGTAAGAGTTCATTTAAAACTGAGGATTTTGTTGTGGGGTTTAAAGGGTTAAATATGTCAGATAAAAAAAAAACAACAACATTAAATATAATTTAACAGAAATAAACTAATTAATTTATGGTAACAAACTGTAGAAAAACAGTAATAAGCTGGCAACCATGCTGCCAGTGGATCACTTCAAGGGAAAAAAACTGTAATATACTGTAAAACGCAACGCCAGAATTTACCAAATGAAACAAGTTAATTTTAAATTAATGCCATTTCCTTACATTTAAGTTTCAAAAGTAAAGATGTGTGTGTGTGTGTACTTGTTTTTGCTACACTGTAGGGACCAAATGTCCCCACAAGGATAGTAAAACCTGAAATTTTTGACATGGTGGGGAACGGCCTACGGTCCCCACAATGTTAAAAAATTATTAAAAATAGTAAATGATGTTTATCTGAAAGTGTAATGATACAAACATGTTTTCTGTGAAGGGTAGGTTTAGAGTTAGGGTTGGGTTAGGGGATAGACAATATCGTTTGGTCAGTATAAAAACTATAGAAGTCTATGGAAAGTCCCCACAATTCACAAAAACAAACGTGTGTGTGTGTGTGTGTGTGTGTTTGCACAAGATTATCATAGGGAGACATGAGTTAGCATTAAATGTTGTGTTATGTTAAGGTTTACAGGGAGTACTTAGTTGTTTAATTTTACCTTCAATTTTGCAGTCAAATCGAGCAGCACTGCCTTCCACCACTTCCACGTCTTTAATAACAGTGCTGAATGTGGGTTTCATTTGAGTTTTCTCCTCCAATTCAGCAGGAAACCTCTTATCCTCTGCTATGACAGAAAGGAACATTTCGGATATTAATACTCATGTTAAAGACTTTAAACTTACATCCATAATTCATCTGTATTTTAAATTTCAGTAATAAAGTTTTAAACCTCAAGAAGAGTGCAGAAAAACACTTTTAATACAAGACATACAGTATGATAACTCTTCACTGATCCATATGTTAAAAATAAATAAATAAGTAAAGATGGGTAGTTTTAACAGTACTAACCAGGTTAACAATGTCATCTCCCTTGTGAAAAAGAAGTGGTACTTTAAAATAATACTTTAAAAGAATATTCTTACTGTAAGTGCGAACTAGATGTAATGCTTTCGGACAATTCATTGCATGTTGTTTTCAATTCAGGGAAAATACATTCTAATTATAAATTTATATTAAGAGCTAATATTCAATTATATATTTTATAATGTGTCTTTGGACTTATTTAAATAGGACTTAAGAACTTTTTTGTGTCTCATAATTACATCTCTTTAAAATATGTTTAAAGTGCAGTGATGAAAGTGGTGGCAAGCATTTAAAGTAAACTAAAATATAAATTAAAATATAAATAATTGAATGTAATTTGTATTAAAAAAACTTCTATGTCATGTATTCAAATATTTTTGTAATTACACATTTAAGCTGTAATGATGTAATATAATAAAATACATTTCAAATATAATTTTTAAGTATTGAATAACACCACAGTTACAATTCTGTTCAGTTAAAATTATAATTACAATAAACTATATAAGTGTGTCACATATGCTTTAGTATGTGAGTCAACACATCAAGATAAGTGTACTTCTTTAGAGCATGTCAAAAGATTATTAAAACAAAATGATTTAAAGTGTACTATAACAAAAAATAATTTGAATTGTTTTTATTTTATTAAAACCACACTTTTTAAAAGTTATATTAAGTACATTAAGAAACCATCATGAAAGTGTACTCTACACTTAAATGCCATTTTATTTAATCAATATTATATTATCTGCAATTACAGCTCAGAAATGTTGCGCACCTTCAGTGGGGGAGCTCTTTTTGGCATGAACGCCCGCCATCAATGCCATGTTAGACAATCGACCAATAGCTCGTACCGCATGTCCTGTTTTCTGGAGAACAGTGTGCAAAATTTTTAGTTTTGATTTTATTCACTAACACATCAGTAACATGTCAGATTGTTATCATTCTAGTTCCTGACCTGCCACTTTCTTCTCAGAATATATTTTTTCATCCTCTCTTTGGAAAGCTTCTTAGCCTCCATGTTGTTGGTGTCCTGTTTGAGCCAGGGGTGTTGGAAACACTGATCGCAGCTCAGGCGAGCTCTGCAGACAAAAACACACAAACACTGATCTGTAACTGTGTGTCAATTGCTTTGAGAAAGAGCTCTGAGAAAAATAAACTGACGAAACTGTAAAAGAAAATGTATGATCTCTGACAGAGAATTGAACCTTACTGCTGCACCTCAGGGAGAACCGATGCATGATGCAAGATGGAGGAAATCAATTAAATCAAACATTCAATATGACTCAAGGACAAGGCAACAGTTCTTATTTTTTTCCGAATCAAGACTCCGGCGTTGTAAAAGTGAAGCACTCACTTCATGTCTTTCTTCAGCAGGTTACTGATAAAGTCTTTGGCCTCATCTGAGATCTCATCAAATGCCTCGTCTTCAAAGTCCCACGTAGCTGAGGTCACGTTAGACAGCGTCTCATTATCATTGTCCCCCATGAAGGGAGACAAACCACTGACGCTAAAGAGAAACAATGAATGAAAAAAAAAAACATCAGGTTTATACCTCTTACAGTATAGCAGTACATTTGACACTTGATATACTGTATGTACATCACATTTGGTAGTTACAATTGAACCTTTTTTCTAAAAAAAGTTGCTTCAGTCCAGTTTGTTGAAATAATATACAGGATGTTCATTTTAAAATATACTAACATTTACTGTATACAAATTAATGATTTCACAACAAAAAGACATGTGTACTAACCTAAAGGAGGACTTTTGTACAGTTAACCGTAAATAAACCTTGTACTTGCTAAAAAAGTATAAACTGTCAATGGGCTTTTCAACTTTTCAAGTCTTTTTCATAATATGATACAGTAAGCATTATAGGATTTACTAGTTGAACTGACACTTTTAGTGTATTTTAAATCTTAAAAGTATATTTTTTAAATAAAACTGTACGTGCAGATAATATAATAATAATAATAATAATGAAATAAAATGTCACTTAAATATACATTCCATGACTTTAACACATTTCAGGTAAATTTTTAAAACAAGCATTCTGTAATGATGTCAAATAAAGTTTTGCTTTTAAAGTACATTTTAAATTAATATTTTAATTAATCTGTTGTTGTGCTTTAAACAAGTACAATTATTTTGATGTGTTGACTAGCATACTAAAACGTGTAAAGTGCTCAATTATGATATTAACTATAGTGTGTTATAGGACATTATATTTAAAGTTAATACAATTTGAATGTACTAAACGGCAATTTTATCGTTAAAATGTGTAATTACAAATATATTTAAATACATGTCATCCAGTTTCAACAGAAATGGGATTACATTTCAGTTTACCATAAATGCTTGTCACTAAACACTTGGTAATACACTTCAACCCTTTAACTGTCTAAGCTTAGTTGCCTAAGTTTACTTCGCCATATTACAAATAAATCCTAATCTAATCATGACAAATTATACATCGCTGGAAAGGTCTAAGACTCCTAAATAAATATTTTACCACATTTTTGTGTTACAAATTATGTAGGAAAAGTAATAGATTAATATATGTCAAGAGTGCAACTTAAAAAAATCTACATCACAACATGAGTTCTGACTTTTGTCAGAACTAAAAACTTTCTTGCCTATCACGTTTTAGAAATAATAAGAAATTATTTATCAGTTCAAAACTTAAAATCTCAAAATTCATCCTTTGAAAGGCATTATAAAACCAGACATTACATTAGCATGGAAAATGTACACCAAAATCATATTACAAAAAGTTTTCATTCATGAATTATAAAAATCTGGATAGTGCACTTTTATGTCTGTGTTCAAATATAGGAGTGACAGTTAAAGGGTTAAATATATTTAAAATAATAAGTAATTGTAAGATTACAATTAAGAATGTACTTGAGTCCTTAAGTGGGTCATAAAAACACTCTCAAGTTAAATTTAAACTATAATACATTTTAATTAACAGCAGCTGCAATTAACATGCAATTAAATGTCCGAAAACATTACATTTAATTAACACTTAAGTATTTTCTTTTAAAGCGTTTTTTTTTTTAAGTATGATAAAGTGTAGTTTTGTTCTTTTTCACAAGGGTACGCCCACACTGAATATATATATATATATATATATATATTTTTTTTTGTATCAAACTGGAACACGTCAGTTATGAGGCTTGACCCATTCTGGTTGTAGGAAGGGAACTCTTGGATGAATTACAGGGCTGCCATATATTTTATTTCTTAAATTCTTTGAATAATTTCATTAGGTTTCCAGTTACCAATAAGACTGTAGTACTCTCAGCTCAAGTTTACATTTATTTTACATAATTTTGCAGATTTTGCCTCGATATATATGCAATATCAATTGCATACGGCATATATTCTATACAACTGAATTGTATAGAAAATGGGATTAAGTCTGCAGATCCATAAGTATCTGGGTATGATTCAGGTAACTTCTCTTCATGATTGTGTACTCACAGGATGTAGCAGATTACTCCTATACTCCACATGTCTGTCGCGTAACTGATGGCCTCATAATTAATCACCTCTGGAGCCACAAACTCTGGGGTGCCAAACAGGACTTTCAGAGAGCCGGCATTCTCTTCAGCCATAAGAAAGACACAAAACAATCCATTTTAAAACTATACATGCTATTTTAAACAAACAAGTGACTTCAAATTGCTTTTCAGTTGAAATTATTAGTGTTTTTTTTTTATACCTATTGTGACTTACCATCAGTAAATCTTAAATTACCAATTCTAAACATACATAATTGTTTTCTGTTAAATAATTGATAAATACTAATTTAACTAAATAAATATATAATATATAAATAATATATAAATAAATAAATAAATAAATAAATGTTTTCAATTACATCGTCAAAATACTAAAACCCCATAAAAAACAGGGGTTTCTACTGACCCAGTCTGCGTGCTAGTCCAAAGTCAATGAGTTTGATTTTGCTGCCGGTCTTATTGACACACATGATGTTCTCAGGTTTGAGGTCCAGGTGGACGATGCCTTTCTTATGGATGAAATTTACTCCATCCACAATCTGAAGCATGTATTTGATCACCTCTCTCTCCGTCAGCTCAAAGTCCTCGTCTATGATTCTCTCAAACAGTTCCCCTCCAGAGACCCTGAAGAACACCAGCGTTCAGCCAATACACCAGACACAATTAAATACTGTATAAACTGCTGACATCCAGTGAAATATTGACAAGCTCAAACAAGAATGTAATTATTCTTGATAAAACTCAATTTATGTGCTATTTGACTTAATTTAGAAATTATCTGGGACTTCTTAACCTTAATTCATCCTAGTGAGTGCAGGAATCAAAATGACATGATGTGCTTGTAGTGACTTCACCAGAATAAGATGAACATGCAGAGGATTTTTTTTTTTTATTTTACAGACTTTTCACTTACTGATAAAAACAGAAAGGTTTTTTTTTTTTAGTATGAGGATGGTGTGGTCTAATAGCTATTGATCTGCAGGTAACAAACAAAAGTTGATCTATAAACTGTCCTTGATCAAGACATTTTTGACCCTGGCCACAAAACTAGTCTTATGTAGCATATTTGTAGCAATAGCCAAAAATACATTGTATGGGTCAAAATATTAATTAAAGATCAAGCTGCATGAAGATATTTTGTAAATTTCCTACCGTAAATATATCAAAATTTAATTTTTGATTAGTAATATGCATTGCTAAGAACTTCATTTGGACAACTTTAAATGTGATTTTAATATAACATTCTTGAGCTGATGAGTTGATAAAAGGCTTGATATATTAATTTTTAAGTCAAGTAACTGAGCCGGTGAAAGGGAAAAAAATAGAAAACTATTACATTTACATTCACTAATCTATGACTGAATCTCATAAAACACATATACACTTACATTTCCAGCACCATTACAATGTCAGTCTTTCCCTCAAAAGCGTCGACACACTGCACAAGCTTTGGGTGATGCAGGTCATTCATGATTGCAATTTCCTGTCTGACATTTTCTTTTTCTTTAGCAGAATATGCTTTTATGAATTTCCCAGCCCACACCTTTTTTGTGGACTTTTCTATCAGTTTGAAAACAGTCCCGAATTTCCCTCTGAAAAAAAAAAACAAAGAAAAAGAAAGAAAGAAAGAAAGAAATAATACTGAAAAAATGCAATCTTTCAGATCCTGTTTTTTCTTTCAAAATGTTGAACAAACTTATGTTTGTTTTACTTTTAGACAGATTATAGAACAAAAGAAAAGTAGAGATGTTGTTCCTGGTTTCTTTACGGTATGATAATATGAAATCGTTCACACCATTTCATTAATCTGCTGTCATACTCACGTGCCCAGTCTGTCTTCCACATCATACAGGTCCTTCACCTTTATGTCTGTCCTGATCGTCACATTTCTGTAATCCGGTTCCTTCTCTGATTCTGTGGTGAAAAGAGAGGAAATGGATCCCTGTCATTCTGGATTGTCTATAATCAGTCAAATTGCAATATTTACCTTAATTTTTACTGAAAATGAAACTTTGAAAAACATCAGTGGATACAGTTTTTGAAAACCTGTAATAAATTACTGACACTATTACCTGATATCATCAGAAAACATCACTAAATATGTAGTTGAAGTACAGAATGAACCGTCTTTGCGCATTCTAACAGCACAAAACAAAGCAGCACGTGCATTTTATGTCCTCTATGTGTCCGATTACTAGCATGAGAGAAACACACATCAACGTGAAGATGTCTGTTTTCAAAAGATGACCCTAAAACTAGCTGTCATTCATTTTGTGAAAAATATATTTACAAAAATTATACAATTATATTAATTTTTACATTTACTTGATATTATATTCATAAAGTAAATGGTTTGAAAAGTGCCTATAATCGATTTAAAACTGACAATAAAATGTATAAAAGTAAAAACATAAAAACAATATGAACTATGCAGCTGTTTAAAATGCACAATGTCATTATATTTACTACTAAGAAAATTGACAGTTACAATTTTAAAATGTAAATTTCACAAACATGGGACATACCATCATCCGAATGCTCAGCTTCATCCTCCTTATTTTCTGTAAAATCAACAGATTGTTGTTAAAACATATTTTAAACTGTTAACACTGTAATCCATTCTTTGTGACTCCAATATTACTACTGATATCCACTAGGTGGTGCTCACCCTCTTCAGCCTGCCCCACCTGCACGGGCTCAGACTCTGCACTAGGCTCTCCGACACCATAAACATTCACTGCTCTCACTCGAAACTTGTACTGTCTGTCTGGAAGAAGGTTCTGCACGTTATAAGAGGTGCTGTTACAGGACGCCAGATCTGTCCACTTCATGCCCACAGAGTTCCACATCTCCAGGTTGTAGGATTGGACGGCGCTGCCGCCGTCGTATGTCGGCCCATACCAGGACAGTGTGAGACTGGACTTACGGATGTCTGAGGCTGCTGGGACGCGGGCAGGGGGGTCAGGTTTATCTGTGAAGACCAAGATAAAGGCTGGATTGTGAGACATTGTGTCCTAAAATTGAGCAAAGTGTCAGATCATCTACATGTGGACTACATGGTAGCCAGTATTTCATCCCAGATTGTGTGGTTGTAACAGAGAAAACAGTCAATTGTCTACAAGTATAGTGTAATTTTAGTCTTTAAAGATGCAAAACCAAGGCCAAGGCCTAAGGTCAAATGTCAAAACCAATTCTAAACCATCAATGGTGAATGGTGATCAAAAGTGTAAATTTCAGTTAGAGATGGGGTGCAGGGGTATTCCTACTGATATTTAAAAAATAAAAATCATTACAGATTTATCAGAGTGCAAAAGTTAGCCAGGTTTATATTATGCAGTCTTACTAGCTACTGCCAGCCTCAATATGAGGTGAGATTATCTATAGTCACTGTTGTTCCTCCTTCATTAGATCACTATTTTACTTTTTTACTGACTGTAACCAGTAAAAATGATATAAAACTAGTATGTTTGCATAGTGTTCCTTTTTTAACACATTTATTCTTCCTATCACCAAATGTTTATACAATTCTTTTTTTTTTGTTAGTTTTTTTTTTTTTGTGCAAACTTTAATTATCAGTAATGTAAATTGATACATATAAAATACATATTATGAAAGTACAAGATTAGTGGAGACATTAAATGTCTGCACTAATCTTTTTTATTGACTAGAGTAAATGGACGTGGTTCTAGGACTTTTCAGTTTTAATATTTAACGATATTAACTATCAAGTACTTTTGGATGTTTAATCAAACGAAATTGAAAATGAGTACTTTATAATTTTACTGGAGTAAAATTTTACTAGGGTATCTGTAGGGTATCGTTCACCTCTGCAAGCAGCCTTGTAAAATGTAAAATGTGCATGCCATGATGATATACTTCACAAATTTGTCGAGATAGATCACTGAAATGTTTTTGAAATAAACAGCTTATCTTAATGCCACATGGGGCCTGTACATTTTTTTTATTATCTCTATTCGTACTGTTCATTTTATATGATTTGCACTGTATTTCTACATTAAAATTTGCTGATGACAATTTCAATAAAACATCCCTCCCTCTGGCCTTCTAACAAACCTCATCCAGGGTCGATCACATTCTTGTTGACAAATGCATTGTTTTTCAATAGTTTTTCCATGCAAATGTACTGGATATGCAATAACCCGTCCTGTTTGAACACCTCCTTCTTTTAGTTGGTATTTGAAAGTACATTTTTGTGCTTTATCAAATATTGTGAAACTCATGTAATGACTCCCATAAGCATATGGCCAGATGTTCAAGTGCTGACTACCATTCAAACTTACCGACTATAGTGAGGTTGAGGGCGGCCTGTCTCACGCCGTAACTGTTCTTGAGCTCAACAGTGTAGCAGCCGCAGTGCTCCTGCTGTCCTTCTGTGATGGTCAGCTGACTGCTGGTGTCTGTGCTTACTACCGAAATGCCCTGATCTTCCTGAATCTGAAGGAGCAGAGGATGTGCATTACCAACATGAATACATGTGCTAGCTGCAGACATACCCTTATGAAAAAAAAGTTTGTTATAAAAAGTGTGCTATTAGTATTAGTATACTTCTTTTAAACTAAAAATAGGAAAGTATACTTTGTCTACTTTTTATGTACTTATCAGAAATGTGCTTTTATGTACTTCTCAGAAATATACTTAAAATGACATTTAAGTATACTTGACTTAGAAAAAGTCTAAAATATATTTGAGCAATATTGTTCTCTGAGAATCCATGTTTTCATTGCTATATGGTAGGGGGTGCTATTACAGATCTTCTGTACAGAATTTCCAAAACCAAAGAAACCAAACCAACAGATGCTTTCACGTGTTTTTTAGCACAATCATCAATCATAAAACAGCATCAAAACTGTAATGTTATGGAATAAAATGTGACCCATGAAGAGGTAATAATGACTGTCAAGCTTTGGGGTGTTGATCTATCTATCTTTTGATTATCATTCTGAATCCAATTCATAGTCTTTTTTCATCTTTGTGTTCAAAATATTATCATTTTTTTTTTTATTATTATTATTTATGAAACTTACCTACATTCAAGTGTTTATAAAAAAGAATGTAAAAAAGAATGCATAAAGCTAGAATAAAATGTTTTTGTTTACAAGCAGATACCCTGATCGTTCTTTTGATATTTTGTATGTTCAGATATTCATATAACAAAACATATACAAATTTATTCTTAATAGGGACATAGTAGTATACTTAAAGTATGATGTAAAGTTCACTTAAAGAAAACGTATGAGTATACTTGCAGTACAAAACTACTAAACTAGAAGTTTACTGAGACTATACTTGCTACAAGTATTTAATTAGTAAACTATCAGTATACCTATAAGTTCACTTTCAGTATAGTTGCAGTACAAAACAGATAAAAACTAGTTGTGTACTCAAAGTTTACTACGTTTATACTTAAAGTATATTTAAATGTGTGTGTGTGTATATATATATATATATATATATATATATACACACACACTAGAAAATGTGCCAATTTAGTCCCAAGGAGTACTGAAATAGTACACTTACAAGTATACTACCAGTGCACTGACATTGTTTACTTACTACATAAAGTATACTTAATCATATACTTGAACTTTACTTAAGTATACTAAATGAAATAAACTTGAAGTATACTTCTTTTTGGTAAGGGTAGGCTACTCTAAATATCCAGTTTCAATTGGAAAATCAACTAACTTGAATAAATGGGAGTAAAAACATACATTTACAACTAAAATCTTGTGTCTGAGCCATGTGTACAGAGTGATACGCAAGTGCTTGCAGTGTTTGGTCATTAAGGATGATGGCTATTTCTAAAAAGCTGTGAGCTGCCTACCCAGACAGCCACTCCCAGTCTAAAGTCCAGTTTAAATAGCAAAAACAACTTAATGTTTAAAGCATTTAAAATGACTGGTGAGTGAATTCATGTGTCATCTGCGTGTTTAAGAATGAAAACATTCAGCAGTCTTTCTCTTTTGCTTAGGGTTTCTGCACGTTAAAAGGTGAAATGACTCTTACTGGTTTGCGGAACTTGAGCCAGGTGCAGCTGATGGGCTGAGCTCCAGTGAACTTACACAGCAGACTGACCTCCTGACCTGCCATGATCTTCATATCGTCAGGAAACTGCTGGATCTGAGGAGGAGCACCTGACACACATAATCCAGTTACACAGACAGTTCGGGCTGTATTTATAGTAAGTTTGCTGAAGATCCATTTGTTTAGTTTGAAACATATAGAAAAAATGCACAGCAGATTGTGTAAAAAAAAAAAAAACTGTGGTATAGCAGTGAGATCTGAAGTATGTTCTAGGTCTTTTTTCTATTTTTCTGTTATAATCAACAGGATGTCAAAGAAATAGACACAAAGTTGCTTAACCTGGAATTTATCTTTAAAAAATGCAGATGATGACTGATTTGACCCTACCTTGTTTAGGAAGCGTTTTGGGTGGGGGTTTCTTTATTTTGGCCTCATCTGTAGTGAATAACACAAGAAATAAACACAGATTAGATATCACATCACAGTTAACAAATAAAATAAGCTCAACATATAATCTCAGTCCAGAGAACTGATCACGAATCACCCAACAAATCAAGTTCTCTTCTGGCATAAATGAACCAACACAATGTGATATTCATTTCAGGCTGCATCACAAGTCAGATTTGTGGATATATGTATTACATCACATCAGCATTAGCTGGAAAAGAGCTGCAGTCTGTCCAGCAGGCTGAAACATGGTAGAGCTCTTGCTTAGTTTATGAATGGTTGTAAGCATGATGCTGACCAGCTGACTGTACTTTATCCTTAATTACTGTGCATTTGATATACCTTCAGGTTTCAAGTCACACAAACACATGAATGTTAACATCGACCAGTAGATGTACTCATAGAATGTAGGGTAATTGAGACAACATGCACTCTCACGTTTACAAAACGGGAAGAAGGGAGGGCAGAATCAGAGGAAAGGAGAGATGTTTTTCTCTGGATGTACTAGGACAGATCAGCTGCTAAGGTTCTTTGCTCTTTGCCTTTTTTGGTCATACTAAAAATATCTCCAACTAGAATCCAGGAAATAGCTTTTGGCACTATTTATTTTACATCTGATCGCTGTCATGAAACAATGTGATGGCAAAGCCAACAAACACAAGCCTAGAGCTGCAGTGGTGGCAATGAAGCTATTCTGAACTAAAGTAATGTCAAACTTTGGAGGAGTTTTTCTGTCAGTTGTAAGACATTCCAATCTCATCCCTCTCCGAGAGGCCATTCTCCCATTCCTCTCTCTCTTTCTCTATAGCCGTGGAAATGAAAACATCCTCTTTCCAATACAAAACTATTTTTGCTTCTGGCTCAAAATGGGCTTTCAGTGAGCTTTCACCTGAATCCCCAAAATTTGGACAAAACAGATCTCAAGCTGAACTTATAAACAGAAATAATAATGGAGTTGACCAGATCTCCCTAACTTACTTTCATAATAAATAATTTGCAGCACAACAAATATAATAAAAATCTTCAGATATTCAACTCACTGCAAAATTTTGGATGCTGAGGCAATGTGGTCTTAGCACATGTACGGTGGGACCAAACATATTTGGACACTTTTGGACATTTAAGTCACACTTATAATGTCTTACATCGAATTAGACACACATATCAATACATAAATCAAATCAAAGTGGCACCTGCAAACACATGAACAGATAATTGGTCTTAAGGTTGTGCCTGTGTGTGTGTTTATGTGTGAGTGTGTATGTACACTGACTAAAATTATAAACACAACACTTTTGTTTTTGCCCCCACTTTTCATGAGCTGAACTCAAAGATCTAAGACTTTTTCTATGTACACAAAAGGCCTATTTCTCTCAAATATTGTTCACAAATCTGTCTACATTTGTGTTAGTGAGCACTTCTCCTTTGCCAAGATAATCCATCCATTTCACAGGTGTGGCATATCAAGATGCTGATTAGACATCATGATTATTGCACAGCTGTGCAGATTTACTGTACTGGGGGGGTCCGAAAACCAGTCTGGCGTGACCACTATTTGCCTCACGCAGTGCAACACATCTCCTTCGCATAAAATTGATCAGGTTGTTGATTGTGGCCTGTGAAATGTTGGTTCACTTCTCTTCAATGGCTGTGCGAAGTTGCTGGATATTGGCAGGAACTTGAACACGCTGTCGTATACGCCGATCCAGAGCATCTTAAACATGGGGTGACATGTCCGGTGAGTATGCTGGCCATGCAAGAACTGGGATGTTTTAAGCTTCCAGGAATTGTGTACAGATCCTTGCAACATGGGACCGTGCATTATCATGCTGTAACATGAGGTGATGGTTATGGATGAATGGAACAACAATGGGCCTCAGGATCTCATCACGGTATATCTGTGCATTCAAAATGCCATCAATAAAATGCACCTGCCCATACCATAACCCCACCACCACCATGGGCCAATCGATCCACAACATTGACATTAGCAAATCGCTCACCCACACGACGCCATACACGCGGTCTGCCATCTGCCATGTACAGTGAAAACCGTGATTCATCCGTGAAGAGAACACCTCTTCAAAATGCCAGACGCCAGATGCCAGATGAGCATTTTCCCACTCAAGTCAGTTTTGACGATGAACTGCAGTCAGGTCGAGACCCCGATGAGGACGACGAGCATGCAGATGAGCTTCCCTGAGACAGTTTCTGACAGTTTGTGCAAAAATTCTTTGGTTATGCAAACTGATTGTTGCAGCAGCTGTCCGGGTGGCTGGTCTCAGACGATCTTGGAGGTGAAGATGCTGGATGTGGAGGTCCTGGGCTGGTGTAGTTCCACGTGGTCTGTGGTTGTGAGGCCGGTTGGATGTACTGCCAAATTCTCTGAAACGCCTTAGGAGAGAACTCATTCCTGCAGTCAGCATACCAATTGCACGCTCCCTCAAAACTTGCGACATCTGTGGCATTGTGCTGTGTGATAAAACTGCACATTTTAGAGTGGCCTTTTATTGTGGCCAGCCTAAGGCACACCTGTGCAATAATCATGCTGTCTAATCAGCATCTTGATATGCCACACCTGTGAGGTGGATGGATTATCTCGGCAAAGGAGAAGTGCTCACTAACACGGATTTAGACAGATTTGTGAACAATATTTGAGAGAAATAGGCCTTTTGTGTACATAGAAAAAGTCTTAGATCTTTGAGTTCAGCTCATGAAAAATGGGGGCGAAAACAAAAGTGTTGCGTTTATAATTTTGGTCAGTGTATATATGAAGTCAGTTCTCCAGTTCACACAGACACCCAAGCAGAGTAACTACAGATGTAGTTTAATATGTTACTGTAACTATAAACATTTTCCACAAATGTCAAGACCCAGAAAGTTCTGTCTTTGTTCTGAACAAATCATTTAATATTTCATATTCTAAAATGTTATTCTAAAACTTTTTTTTGTGCTATATTTTCTTAAAGGGGTCATCGGATGCCCATTTTCCACAAGTTGATACAATTCTTTAGGGTCTTAATTAAAAGTCTATAACATGCTTTGTTTAAAATTTCTCAATGGTAGTGGAACAGTTTTTACCTTGTCAAAATCAGCTCTGTTCACAGCAACCCATTTTGTTGCATGTTCCTTTAAATGCTAATGAGCTCTGCTCACCCTACCCCTCTCTTCTGTGGGGTGACAAGCCGTAATGTTTACTTTAGCCTAGGGCTGCACAATTAATCTAATTTCTAATCATGATTACAATTACAGATGCCACAATTATATAATCGTTCAAAGGTGCAATTACAATACAAACAAACAAACAAAAAAAATCCACATACATTATTCTGCTTGCTTAAGATGTGTGTGAGTGAGACTTTGTGTTTTTCCTACAGGTTATCTTAAGTTTTTTTTTATTGTTTTCATTTTTACATTTTTTACTTTTTCAGATTTAAAGATGAAACTATATAAAAATGTGGCATGCAGTTGCTTCAAACAATATAAAAAATAGCTTTGCTTCAAAGCTATTCAAAACATCATTCAATGTAAATTGTGATAATCGTAATTAATAATCGCAATTTCAAGGGAATAATCGACAATTATGATTTTTGTCATAATTGTGCAGCCCTACTTTAGCCGCATTTAACCCTTATACTTACTTCTTCTGTAGGTGATGCTGCATCACGAATGATTTGTGCAAACTTTGACGCATTTAGGCAGATCGGGGATCGGCACATTTCCTTCAAAAACAAAAGGAACATTAATCCTCTGCGTCTTCAGCTGCTCAGATGTCGGGAGTAAATGACGACTACTATGTTCATTATTACATCCACCAACAGAACACCTCAATTGCTTAGGAGCCATTTTTGTCTTCCCTTGCTCCAACTTCAAAACAATGGCGGACTGTTTAAGGCCTCGATATACTTCAAACTGAATCGAAAAATGAACTGATATGACGTAATTTTGAACAAAATCAGGCTGATTTCGTTTCGGCAGTTCGAAACAGCGAACTTACAGGGGGAGTTCATTTTGGCTCCTAAACATCTTTGGTCCATGCCAATTACGCAGTCGGTGGGTGTGTTCTGGAACTCCACCTTCTTTGACAGGAGATTTTTTTTCCAGTTTTATTACTCATTCTGTGGAGGTCAGATGGGAGAACAATGTCCAAAACAACAACAACAACACCACAAAGTTACTAGCAATCTGAATACACTGGAGTGTCGAAATGTACGTGCACCTGTACGATTGCTTGCGGCGAGACTTTAAAGATTCAGAGAAGGCATTTAAATCCTAGAAAGAAATTGCAACGAAGCACTAGTTATGCAAAGCGATGTGGAAAAACATCCGAGACAAGTTTTCCAAAACCATTTTCACATCATGCTGAAGTTTTCCCAAGGACTCTTTTGTACTGAAGGTTCTTTTGTATTGCAAACATGATAAGTTGACTGCTGCTAATCATTATTCTTTTGTCTATAATATTCTGACCATTGGTAGCCGTCTCAAATCTAGATACACTTCATTATTGCATCGTCGTTGTGTTTAGGGCATATGCGCAAGCAGCGCAACACATTTTTACATTAATCTACACCCCGCCTCCAGCAGCGTGGGGGTGTCAGAATGTTTGAATACAGTACACCGTCGCTCAGCCTTTTTCAAACTTCTTTTTGCCACCAAACAAAGAACGAAAACAAACTTCGTTTGAAGTATATCGGGGCCTTTACAGCTCACTCAGTCATTCAGGGCAGGTCTAAGGTAAGACGGCAGTGAGGGTTTTAATAAAAACCACCTGGTGGATTTTTAGCATTATAGGGTGGTTGTGTACACACACTGCCAACACATTTATTTTTAAACATCATGTAAAAGTGAATTTTGCATCCGATGACCCCTTTAAGGTAAATTGTTTTGACATTTTAGTTACATGATGTACATAGATTTATTTGCTTGTTATTGTTGTTGTATGTTTGCACAGCATATATAACAGCATATGCCAATAACATTATTTAACACATTAAGCAGACACAACAAACATGAATATATTTATAATATAAATATAATATGAAGTACTGACAAAAATTTGCATTTGGAAAGCTGTGCAAATGTAAATAATTTCACATTTTTAATGCTGTCATTGTGTCCATACATTTAATAGTTTGTCCAAATGTTTGTCCAAATTATTAAAAAGATTAGATTAAATTAGGGCTGAATATTCAATACTTTTTAAAGCAAAGTTATCGAAAGACTTGCTCTCACATTCTTGTTTTTTTTGTGTCTACAGGAAGGGAAGCAATACTAAGTGGTTAACAGTACTTATTCATGTAAACATTCAACAAATATACAAGCAACAAATCACCATTGTTAACTTAATAAACAAAACTACTTATTTGGGATAAACAGTTTGAAATCACAATAAGGCTACAAGAATTGGAAGTACAGCCCGTTCAATTGCTTGTATTCTGCTTCTGGGTGCTCAGCCAAGAAAACTATCAAAATACTTTCCAAAAAATTCCAGTGTACAAAAAAAAAAAAAAAAATGCACTTGACCACTTTAGATGTGACCCAAGGCCTTAAAACTGTACAGCCTATTAAACAGACAGTACCTCAATCCTTAATTGCCTTGTTTTTGCTCATATCAGATTAAAAATGCAATCTCAACTCAATGCGTAAATGTGCAAAGGAAAATGTTCCTTACATGTTCTGCATGCCTGAGCTAATGATAAGGTTAGCCTAATAAATAAAGTAAATATAAGTCATTGCACATGGTAGCAGCTAATAATGATGTCAAATGAAGATGTTTCTCATTTACTTTGTTCTCCATGCTGATTATACTATCTGTAATCTGTTTTAGCATTCAAGTTGGTTCTTACTGTACTTCAACAAATGGTAAAATTTAGATACATTTAGATCATTGGTAACATAACATGTCATGTTCACAATGCTCCAACAAACACTAACAGTTAACATACAGATCCTGCTAAATCCAGTAAGCTTTGTGGTTAGGTGTTTAAGACATAAATGTAAATCACAGGTTTATTAGACAAATACAGAGGCGGTGAGTAAAGGCAATGTCAGAGCAAATGCGCACACACACAGAGCAACAGCATCCCACTTCCATGTTTCATAATGTTTAGTCTACATTGTCTGGGGTCACAGGATCAAACGTATCTGCCTGACAACTTCAAGATACTTAGAGTAACAGATAATCTCTGCCCTCCACTGCTTCAACAAATCACCCAATATAACACCGCTCCACACTGTCAACCACTTCTGAAAATAACCAGACAGACAAAAAGAAATAAACACATAATGTTCTTACTGAAACTTCTGCATGGTGATGTATGGTGAGACATGATAGAAATGAGAACTTTTAGTTAAAAGTTCTGTATAAAATCTGACATAGTAGAACACATAAGCAAGAGAGGGAGTTCCTTCTGATAGGCTGTGTAGCAGCAGAATAAACAGGGAAAAATGTACAAAAATGCATTCTACTTCTTCAGAGTGACTGGATTTGATGACTGTCATATTCTACAGTTAGTTGGGTTTCAAATGACCATGAATTTCGGTGGAATGGTAATAGCAATGTTTGCCTGTGCTTGTTACAAGCACAGCTAATAACAGAGAGAAACAGAATAAAGCCATTTTGGCACAGGAACATAACACAACATGACGAGCGTGATGTGCACAGCTGAATTCAGTAGTGGTTGTTTCTGAACAGGTTATGAAAGCACTAGGTTCTTTAGGACACCAGTTGGGTTCAATATCCACCAGTGATTCGGATGTGCTTTGGAGGTTAGATTTTTCCATCATCCAAGACACCATTGCTTATTTTTATAGCTTCATGATTTTTAATCACAGATCTTCCAGGACTGCAAACAACTCAATGACTGAATGTAACCTCTATGGTGGAAGACCTGCCGAAGCCTCAGATGCTACAAAATCACTCTCAGCCTTCTATTGTCAGCCATCGATTGCTTGCTTGTTTATTCTCAGCACAAGATATCCAAATAACTCTGGCACAGTTTTTTATTTTGAATATAGTTTCTAAATTAGTAAGTAAAATGCCCCTCTGAAACAAAGCATCAAACATGAGTCATTATCTCCTAAAGACTGACCCTGTGACATTTAAGTTTAAATTGAAGCTGAAAAAATGTATGCGACTACTGTATGTGTTCCTGTTGTAGCTGTGTACTGTCTACGCAGACAGCTACATGTTTAAGGCAGAATATTAATCCAAATGATTAAGTAACTGATTTGAAACATTAGACAGCCCTAGAAAGTCCCAGTCAAATAAACACTCACAAATAATTATGATAGACTGTAGTACATGCTACAACATGATCCTTTAGAAATATATGAACCTTTATACAGCAGTTCTTTCTGGTCCTCAAATCTGATTGGCTGAGAGGATTGCGATATTCCAGTGATATCTGAACTCCAACTGCTCTTTCTCTAAGCGAGTGTCTTGGCGGACACCCAAATCCACTATAATTTTATAAATAATACTGTTTTTATGTCACGAAATGTAGTTTTAAGAGTTTTATAGGTGAGAATGTACTTGTTAAGACAACAAATATGTGGTTTGTTAATAAAGATAACATCTATTTGAAGAATTTGAAAAAAACTTTGTTCTTTTGACTGAATTGCCTAGCAACTTTTATAATGGCTGTTGTTGTTGTTTAGTAAATATTATTCTACTACTCGTGTAATATTACTCATTTGAAGCCTCACTTCTTTCTTTTAAGAATAAACAATCATTAATATTCCTGAGACATATGGGAGATTTCACTTAAGGGATAAGTGCACGCATCATCAGTTTCACCAGTTTCATTTTCAGCCATTTCTGAAGATAAAGTTCAAAACATACAGTGCAAAACATAACAGTCTGCTTAGAGAGAAGGGCGAAAAGTAGACTCACTAGTATACAAAACCTTCACAAAACATTCTGAAGAATGATAGGCATGCTAAAAACATTGATGTTAGAAAACTCATACAACACTCCTTGTGGAGTGAGAGTCTTGACTGAGCCCATACATGGAAATCCAAGTGGGTTTTGCCAAGCAGTCATGCAGTAAGAGTCATGATCTCTCTCTCTCTCTCTCTCTCTCTCTCTCTTTCTCTCCACTTTCAGAAACACTGTTATATTCTCTCTTTATATCTCTAAAACTAACCTTTGTTCACCCCTCATTTTTGTCTGTCTACTTCTTGCTCATTGAGTTTGTTTAACATATAAAATAAGTCAAAGTCAGCTCTCCAGCAGTCTTGTCAAACATCTCATCTGATGAAGAGTGTGATAAGTCAACAACTGGTTTAAAAGTAAGCAGTGTCCTCCTCCAGGGTTTGCTTTATACTATGCTAGTCTATGCTCTACTATACTATACAGTACTACAACTTCTGGACTATGCAAAACTAAAGAAAATACTGTGAGGACTAACTCTTTATCGATAATAGTCCATCCAGCCCACAACGTTATTTTGTTCACTAAAGTTTACATCTTTCCTTGAATCTGCAGATAATTACAAACGAGGCAACATGCAGACGGATGTCCTTGTTTGTTTGTGTTTTTAATCTGATTTTAAGCATATTTGTACAAAAAACAAAAGTAGCAACCCACTAAATATAATCTCAAATAATTGAAAACCTTTGCAGAAAGGTTTTTTCTTTAACTTGTGGACTTAAAAAGTAATTAAAAAGTAATTATTCTCAGTGATATATCCCTAGTGATGTCGTCTATAAAAGCTACAAGCAACATAACAATGTGTGTGTGTGTGTGCGCAAACTTTCTGCAGTGGGAAAGGTTCACATCTCCCACGCCACTCCATATTGGGATATAAAAAAGGAAGTACATATTTTGGAAACTCACTCTCTGTGGTCGGGGTAGAGGGCTTCCTGCTCCGCTTATCAGCTGGTGTGGAGACAGTGGGATCTGAACACAGACAGACAGAAAGAGTAATACAGAAAGAAAACAAAAACATTTAAATCAAATTCATGTGACCATCATGAAAGCAGTATATTATTCATCCTCTTCATCTTCTACAAACCAAAAAAGTCCCCAAACTATCTGGGCTAATTACATCAATAATTATTTTGAGAGGTCATTACCATTTTATGATTGCCACTTACTGCAGAGACAAAACAAAGGCCAAAACCTGAGGTTAAAAAGTCTAATTTTGCCACTAAAACGGCAAGCGCCTATTTAGGATAAGCTGTATGTTTATGTAACTAATAATATTAAAGAAATTAAATAATATCAACATGCTTCCATTAAAAATATAGATTTTTCCAGGTCAAGGTGTCTTTCATTTGTCACTGTTATGCAGATACATCTACAGACAGCTGTAGGGACATGTACTGTAAAGCAGGACACAAAGATCTAGCGATGGTTGCAGGGACATGGCCTGTTAAGCAGAACAGAGATATCCAAACACAACTGTAGGGACATGCCCAGTAAAGCAGGACTGTGAAATCTAGACACAAGATCTACTGTATAAACAGATGTAAAGACATCCCCTGGAAATCAGAACTGAGAGAAAGAGGCAGCTATAGAGATGGAGTGATCTACAGACAACCACATGGATATGACCTGCAAAGCAGGACATAGTGATCAGGTGATTGTTGTCATGAACTGGGCAAAGACATCTGCAATCAATGGACAAGCTAGACATGCATTACATATAACATGTTGGACATCTCATGCAGGATGGCTGTAGAGTCAAGTCTTGTAAAGCGGGCCAAAAAGATCTATAAGCAGCTGTAAGGACATGTCCTGCAGTTGGGACAGACAGATCTAGAGATAATTGCTGGGACATGTCCTGCAAAGCAGAACAGAAACAGAGATGACTATCAGAATAGTATAATTGTATAATAATAGTGTAATAATATTTTATCCTGGACAAATGGACCTAGAAACAGTTGTGGAGAAATGTCTGTAAATCAAGACATGCCTTGTTAAGTTGGATAAATAGATCCAAAGACAGCTAAACACATCCTCTAAAGTGAAACAAAGATATTTAAAACAGTTGTAAAGTCCTAAAAAAAAAAAAGAAACAGAACAGAACAGACAGACAGAGACAACTGTAGGGACATGTCCAGGACAAAAATCTAGAGATCGTCATGGGAACATGGCCTGTAAAGCTAAACAGAGATCCAGAGATGACTGTCATAACATGTCATGTGGGACAAAAAGACAGCTGTAAAGATATGTTATGCAAAGTGAAAAAGTGAGATCTTAGGACATGCAAGCGACATAACGCAAGTTGATCTGGTCAGTAATTACCGGAAGATGCAGAGCTCAGACAGAGACTCTAGGGATATGGTCAAACACACTGCCCAGCCCAAAACGGAAAGAATGAAACTATAATATTTTCAAAGAATGCCCAGATTTTACATAGTGGTCTATTTTAGATGGGTGAATTTAAACTGAAATGTACAATTTTTATGTTAAAAAAAATGTCTAAACCTTGAAAAAGCTACATTTTTGACACTTTTGACACAGGGTTACAGTACACCCCATCTCTCAGAGAGCCTATTCAGAGAGGTCTTAAGTTTCATAGAGTGGATACAGGCAAAGCATGCCGTAAACTCATTTACTGCACTCTTTTGTAATGAGATACACTCACCGTCCACTAGGACCATACAGGAACACTCTGTCTTGCCCTCGCTGGTCTCCACCCTGCACACATATTGTCCTTCATCCTCAGGTAGAGCTTTATCAATGGTCAGCGAGCACTTAGCACCTGCTCACACACATACACAAACACATTTAATGGTTATTCTATGTCTATGGGGCAAATGACAGATGCTGTCAGTAGTTCCCAAAGCAGAATATTTCTGCAATATTAATATGGATTGCATGCACGTTCAATCAGATATTTTTCAAGGTCACAGGTCTACTTGTATTGGTCACAAAATCGATATATTTGAGTCAGATGAAGTCTTCATGAAACATACATTCCCTCTGAGAAAGGGTTAGAATGCTATTAATGACACAGGGGTCCAAACCACAGAGATGCAGCTCTCAATCTACACCTACAAACTACTTTTCTCTTCAGATCTTTCAAACATCATGTTGCATCATGAAACCTTACATCCTTACACTCCTGCCATTTTACCACGGCTGACACCAGAGTATCATGTGACCACTGCTTAAAGACAATTATGTAACAGTTCTGGTACTCATGTCTGATAAGTGGTGTTCTAAGAGTGTTTGCCTGTGTTTGTGGCATTCCAGCCAACTGTTGTGTTTCTCAGCAGCAAAGTTGGTCCAGGTTTGACTTCATTTGGATCTATTTTCATTAGTGAACCAAAAGTCAACTGTTTGAAATATCAGGTACTCATTATTCTTGTTTAGAGAACTGTCACACTGTGATTACTTCTGATCTGCTGATGCTTGACATATGTACAAAAGCATATAAACTAATAGAGCCCCTGATAAACACCCCAATGCCAAACTTCATCCATGATAGATGTCAACAAATTAGTCCTTTTACGCAATATCAAATGTGAAATGCAACACTGACCCTCGTTCGCAATAACGATGAATTTGGATGGTTTGATGAGTTTTCCATCAAGTGTCCATGTCACTTTAGTGGGAGATTCAGATGAAAGTTGGCAGTGTAGATGCAAACGTTCCCCATCCAGTACCGTCATGTCACTCAGTCTCTGCGTAAAAACGGGCTCTTTCTTTCCAACTGCTTTTGTTTTTTCTTTTATCCCTCCATCCACACAATTCACATCATTTTCCTTTCCTCGGGTGTCTTTATCACCTTGGGTTTCTCCATTCCTCTCCGTTGGTTGTTTTTTCTTGTTGCCTAACACCGATCTGAAGTCAACAGCTTCGGTTTTGTTGGGTTGCATTTTCACTAAGGATCCAAGACCAGGTTTCGGGCCTTGGCTTCCTTTCTTTCCCAGCACCGCTCTGAAGTCCACCTGCTGTGGAGAGTTGACTTTGCGCTCCTCTTCTGTCTGGGTCTTGGGCTTGATCTGCCGTTGGAGGTTCCCCCTGAAGTCCATCTGCTCGGCCGTGATCTCCTTCAGGTCTTCCTCGGAGACGCTCTTAGTGGTGACCTTGCGGCCAAGCACGGTTCTGAAGTCGATCTGTTCGGCCTCCTGCTGACGGATCTGATCTTCCCGATGCTCCTTTGTCTCTACGCGCCGTTTGAGAAGCCCACGGGTGGCGGAGCCCTCCTCGTCTTCCTGATCCTGACTCCTGTTGTGTTCCCAGAGTGGATCAGAGTGCGACGCTGCAGGGCTGGGAGTCTCTGACTGTCCTCCCCTGCCTGGTGCAGTCCTCTCCACCCCTTGGCTGCCACAGGAAGAGTGGAGAAAAAAATACAGAGATGGTTAAAGCCCCAGCTAGCTCAGCCCACACTGGAGAGCAGCTTAATCGAGGGGGAGTTAGTTCAACACGACAGAGTTGCATCAGAGATGACTTCAGAGACCTTATAGGGAAATGAGACCAGAATGAGGCCCCTAGACTAACCCACACAACAGCACAGCTGAGTGAGGAAGCATAAACAGAGCGTTTGGTTATAAAGAGAGATTATGTAGATTTAGTGCAGGGGTTGAGGGGTAAGGCCTGTAAATATAGCCTTGAGGCTGAGGAGAGCAAGAATAGAAGGAGAACGTACCGTTTATGAGAATCGTCACCAGATGACATGGGGTCCTCGCTGACGTGCAGAGCGGCCACTGACCTGCACTCTCCTACTTTATTCCTGCGAACAACAGAAGATTTCTGAAGAGAGCTGAAGTTCATTTATGGTAAATGGCTGAATTGAAAAAGTAAATGATGAACTGAAAAACACAACATTTCCTCTAAGCATAATATCATTGCATGTGAACTTTAATACATGGATCTAACGAAAACATTTTAACCGCCCAAAAAGAAGTACAATTTAGCATAAATACAGCCATTTTTTTCTATATGTGTAGATGCAATTTTACACATCTGATTATTAAGCATTTCAACAAATACCATGACATAGCAATACATAATTTAATATTGATATTTTCATATTATTTCATGATATTTCATATTTTATATTGCAGTATAGATTTATAAAAATCATTTCACAATGGAAAAAAATAACATTTTGATTAGTGGTAAAGTGTCTTTAGTAAACACTTTAGGAACAATTCTCACTATTAACTAGTTACTTATTAGCATGCCTTTTATACATATATACATCCCTAATCCTACCCACTTAACAACTACCTTACTAACTATTAATAAGCAGAAAATTAGGAGGTTATTGAGGTAAAAGCCATAGTTAATGGTTTGTTAATAGCAAGAAATGGACCTTAAAATAAAGTGTGACCGTGTCTTTATACAGTTTCATTTGGGGGCGAAGTGACAAAAAAATTCACATTATTAAATAGAATCAACAAAGGAATAAAACCATTTCACTTTTGAGTATACTAACAACTATGTGTTAGGTTCTCTAAAAAACTGTGAAAATTGCAGAAGACTCATTTTTAACATAATATTGAAACATCTGGATCTTCTGAAGGCAATGAAATGACCGAAAGCATGTGGTCTAATTTTCTTTTCTGTATATTTGACGATATTGTAAGTGTGGCAAGGAGCGTCATTATAAATATACTGTTCTGTTACATAATTTTTTTATTAGATGTTACTTGTTTATTTTAAAAATACAAATCTTTGATGAATCACTATAATTTGCTGAGTATCCTCATAATATCAGTACGTACTCCATGTGGCTATATTTTATGTATTTGCTAATTTAACCTAAAATCTCAGTCCTGTTACTTTCAGTCCTGTTACTCATATACTCATATATCCTATACTCAGCTATAGTAACTGAGTAAAAGTAACAAGAATGATGAAGGAGTGTTTTAAATATTAGGCCACATCCATATTAATCTAGATACATTTGAAAATGCATCTTTTTCTCAATGTTTTGGCCTTTTATCCACACTAAGACAATGCTTTTTACCAAGAGAAAACATGGTTGTTCCTGCATTGTTGTTTTATATTATGACAGAAAATGTACTTGCAGTTTCTGTCCTGCGGCAATTATGTATTAAACCCAAACATGGAATGGCGTTTGAGTGTGACCTGCGTTGTAAGAAAACAATATCCACAGAAAAACTCAAAAGGCACTATTTGTTGTTTATTACTTTTAATATAATTTTTAATTTAATATTTTATATTTATTATTTTTCATTATTTATATCTTATCTTATAAGCTGTCATCTACCCCTAAACATAACCCTAACAAAAACCTCTGCAGACCACTAGATTTAAATAGAAACATGATTTGGCCTTTTTTAGCAGTGATGTCAGCTCAACACTCTTCACTATATCAGTGCGAGCATTAACACCTCACATGTGCAGTCAAACCTAAATGCTAATATAATGGATATTCATTCCTGTTACTAAATAGTTTTTCCTTAAAAAATAAAGTTAAACCACAATTTTTATTTATTAAGTTTGGTCCATCATTTGTCCCATTGTTTAATAAACTGCATCACGAAAAGCTTGGGGTTTGAGTCACCTTTAAAATGAAAAAAAAAAAAAAAGGGTTTGTGTCCTTTAGAAAAATACACCTTGAGTAGATAAATAGTGATTTTTTTATTATAATTATAATTATTATTTATTTATTTATTTATTTATTTGTTTTGTTTTTTTGACCATGAAACCAAAAATTTCTTTAAAATAAACACCTGCCTGATGGGAAAATAAAGGAATTTGATAAAGTTACCTGAGATGGACCGATACAGATTTTGAATAGTTAAATATGTGTATTACTAGCTTTCATCTGAAAAAAAGCTGGAAAATATTTTTTTTTGAAAGCAAATGGCACCCATTCAGTGGAATGGCTCAACTATTATATCTACTTACTAAACTATATACTAAGCTATTATACCTAACATATAATAAATTTAAACTATACAAACAATTTATTTTATTTTATTTTTTAAATCTTACCTGAGATGAATCTCATAGTTTCCAGCATGATGTGTCTTCACTTTCCTGATAAGCAATGAGACAACATCTTCCTTCTGTAGGATCTCAAAGTCACCACCTTCAGATACTACCTGCCCATCCTTCATCCAGAGGAATTCTGGGAAGGGGTCACCAGCGATCGCACAGGATAGCAGAGCGGGTTGACCCAGGGAGGCGGTAGAGGACTTGGTTTTAGTGATGAACCAGGGCTGAACTCCATCTTGAGGCTCTGTGAACAACAAACCAAAATCCACTGGATATTCACATCCATTTTCAACTATTATATCATAATATTTATTATATTACCTTAATATCACTTTATAAATTAATTAGAAGAAAAGGATCTGTCAGTATCTAGTTGCAGACCATACCTTCTGTGGTAATTTACCCAGTTAAGTAATGTTTATGATAAGGAACAGTGTGATTTATATGATTGTACCTTGTACAGTGAGGGAGGCTTCAGTCCGAGCAACTCCAGCTTCATTCCACACCTCACAGGTGTAAGTTCCTGTGTCCTCAGGAAACACTTCCTGTATGAAGAGCGTATACTGACAGCCCTTCCTCTCAAAATGGAAATCCTCAGACTCCTGGATCTCTTTTCCATTATGCAGCCAGACCACCTCAGGGGTAGGATTTCCTACATAAAACACATATCACACTTGCAAATTATTAAGAAAATTAGAGTTAGACAAAATGAATGGAGGTCAGTGGGACAAAATAAAGAATAATCAACAGCACTGACTAATAGAGCGTAAAAGAAAGTTGGTAAAGCCTAGCCTTTTTTTTATATGACTTCAGAAAGTTCATATGTTGCTGAGGTCACGTTAATGCAAATACACAGTCGGGAGACCCCTCAGCGTTACACAGGAAGTGCTCGCAATTATATAATCACACAAGCACATAGACACTAGACGACACACGATTGTGGAGTTAAATGATCCCTCTTAAGGGAGTACAAAGGAATTTCCACTCATTACTGCTAAACACTGCAAAAGACACAATCTATTCAGAAATATGTCAAGTAGATTTTAAAAATTTTAGCACAGTTCAAATTGTTGTACATATTTTACTGTAAACGGCCAATATATGATATGAATCAGGGTAACAGTGGCAAAAATGACTTACAATTTCACTTTGAAAAGAAATATTGAAACAAATAAACAAACAGCTAAAGCCTTTTTTTTCTCAAACTATATTTATGCTTTGGTTTTTCAGTTTTTTTTTTTTGTGTGTAGTAGCTATATAAAGGTATAAAGTTGCAATCAAATCAGTTTTGAAAATGTTGCACCCATGGACTGTTTTTGTTGTGCTTTCATTCACCTTGTGCTCTGTGTGACCTAATTTCTGTCTCTCGTTGATTGTGTCATTTGGTTCAGGTGTTTTCTTGTTAATTATCTTGTTAATTATGTATTTAAGCTGTGTTCAGTCACTCGGTCTACTACGTCCCTATGTGTGCATCCTGCCTTTCTGTTTGTGGAATTACAGATTGTGGATTTATTAAAGACTATTTGCATCAACCTTCATCTTCTTTGCACGTTCATTCCCACCATAGCGTGACATAAAACGTTGTACAAAAATTTAAAACACCCAGTGGACAGTGAAAAAAAAAGGATATAATTACTTTAAATTAAAATATAATGATATGTAATATCATGTGCATTATTTATTTAATTAATGCATGGTTTAATATAATTTTGTAATAAAAATGGCTAGCACACTGCAATACTTAATAACTTAATGAAAATGGTAATTTCTGACAGTGAAATGCAAATTATGAATAAAATAAATTAAAAGTCAAAATTCTTCCTATGCCCTGGAGAAGCTGAACTTTCATACCTGTCACTTCCACAGTCATGGTGACCTGACTGCCGTCCATAACTCTGAGATCCTGCAGGCCTTTGAGGAACACCGGGGCAGATGGTCTCCTCACATCAGTCACAGGAGGAGCAGCAGACCTCTTAACACTTGGCTTAGCTGGAAAAAAAAACATATAGATTGCATAAACCCTGCTAAAAATTACCTCAAAAATATACAGACAACAGAAAGAAAAAAACCTGAAAATTGACATCGGGTGCATGGGGCACAAACTAACTCGGGGTTAATTGTAACATGCATGGTTTAAATATTTCCACGCATGCTAGCATAACCAAATTTACGATATGTACTAGTTGCCATATCAACACTATATAAAGAAAAATCTGCACCAAAATTCAAAAGCCTTTTGAAGATATTGCTGAATATTTATTTCACCACAGTAAAAGTAAATTTCTGTATGAAGTAAATTTTTCCATCTCATTTTTAGTATTCATTTAAAATGAGACAAATCTTCTATCATTTTAATCTCCAATCTGTTATTTATCAGTTTAGATAGTTCCCCTTCAGTCGTACTCTACGACATTACGTCCAGTCTTGGGCAAGTTACTCTGAAAATGTAATTAAATTACTGATTACTGATTACTCCTTTGAAAAGTAATCACATTACTGTTCTGATTACTTTATTTCAAAAGTAATTCGTTACATTACTCGTTACGTTACTTTTTTTTCTGTACATCCACGAAATTTACGTGAAATAGTGAACTTGTGTGTTGCCTATATCCCAGCATAAACGCTCTGATAAAATATTTGTTATTAAAGCATCAACATTCACAAACCGCTGTTATTTTAACTATAAAAGCAATAGGCTGCTGCGTGCGTGGTTGCAGAATGCACGGCATTTGGAGCGGTGAGTGGATTCTTTGATTGTCCATTGCATTTCAGAAATCAGCATTGTTCAACACTGCAAACACATGTTATAAATAGAAACTCTGCCTATGCTTAAGCGTGTTAATCGTTTTTGTTTTATATAGTTGTTCTTGTTGCTTTTGTGCAATATATGAATAGAAATTAATTTGTTTTAGATATGTTATGTTTAGACAGTTCTATTTTGCGGGAGTCCCGCAAATCATTTTATTCTATCTCATCCCGCACACACATGAGTCTCTGGCCGCCCGCGCCCGCACCCGCACTCGCCCATCAAGTCTTGTACCGCGCAAGTCTTGTACTCTCTTTTGCGTCGAGTCCAGTGCCAGTGGATAAAAGACCACTCTCGCTGGACTCGACGCAACAGAGAGCGGCGCGGTACGACAATAGAAGCTAGGGCTGCACGATAAATTGCATGCGATTGTGAGGCGCGCTTCAGTAAAGCCGGTACTTTGATTAGTAGTAAAGCTCCATCAGGTGCGTTCAGCTGGAGCGGCAAGTAATACACAGAGCCGTAAATCACTGACAAGCTACGCAAAATCACGCTCATAATCGCAGATGAATCGCATTCGATTATGAGCGTGATTTTGCGTAGCTTGTCAGTGATTTACGGCTCTGTGTATTAATTACCGGCTTTACTGACTAAGCGCGCCTCACAATCGCATGCAATTTATCGTGCAGCCCTCGTTGCTCTCCGCACCCGGTACGTTCTCAATAAGTTTTAATGTGCCGTGTTGCCCTTTCAGTCTCTCACGGTTGAAAAGGATTTCTTTCCCTCTAATTGACAACGCACAATAATGTTCTTGCCATTGACAGAAATAAACTAAAAATAATGATTGCATTTCCAGCTACAGAACGCGTGCTTTCCTCTCTCCATGCTGACTGTGTTTTCATTGGTAGTATCCGCCTCACAGGCGCTTTCCAGGCAAAGTAGTTCTCAGGTAAAGGACGTGGCGTGTGCTAGCCAACACCCTTTTTATAATCTACATGATAAATCACATTCTGTCGGCAATGATGTAACGCAGCGGTAAGGCATGCTTGTAACTATACTCTATTACTAATTTGGAAATTATAACGCGTTAAATTACTCCGTTACTAAAAAAATAATCTAATTACAGTAACACGTTACAAAGTAATGCGTTACTGCCCAACACTGATTACATCAATACTGACGTATTTGGGGTCCTACTTGGGAGCCCAATCACCTCGAGCTTAAGAAGAAAAAGCCAATGAAATTGGCTAGTGGAATTTGCATGCTAAGCCACACCCCCGTACATACGGTATATAAGATGGCGGCATGCATCCATTCACTCAGATTTTTTTGCTTTGAAGCTGATTGCTTTGTGAGCTGCTTTTACAAGAAGAAAGAAAATACCCTCATCGCTGCAGGAGTTTCTCGGCTGTGTGGAACATCCTTTCTTTGCATTCCAGCGGTGAGATCACCCTGCTGCGCTAACAGATAAGTGCTGCGGTCCTCCCCTGGGCAATCCAGCCTAAAAGAGCAATTTCCTACAGCATACACGATCGCTGAACGTGTCTTTTTTAAGATGCATTTCTGATTGTGTGCTTTTGGGGAGCGATAGTTTCCTCATGACGGTCACAATCGCTGTCTCACAAGTCTGGGATGTAAACAAATGCATGTTGAGATGGCGTTTGTGAATGGGCTGCACTCACACTGCGTGGTCATGCCCATCATTACACTCGGTCAGGGCTTACGTTAATATGTAAGCCACCTTTGCGTTCTACCCTTTCCAGTTTTGGGGGTCGCTGACTCCCGAGGCTGCATTGGCTGGAAGCATGGGAGACCTGAGGTTTATAGTCTGGATTGCTCCCCCAGGTCAGTCCCCGCGAAGGTCCGGCTACTCTCAGCGTATTACCGTCGAGTTTCTGAACGTTGATGCCGGTTCATTCTAGTGCGAGCCTTGTGTTTCGTTTAGTGCTCATGAGGAAGTTAAGATGCCTATCACTGCATCAGTGGAGGGATTTTCATCTTCTGACGCCGGAGATTCTGCTGAGCAGCTCCCAGTGATGGTGGTTGCTTAGTCGGGGCAGCCCCGACCGCCAGGCGGGAGGTTGGGTTCTCCGCCTTCCCCTGGGCATTCGGGGTCTGACGATTGGTTTCAGCATCGGACGCGGCTCTTGCTGCGTTCATCCCTGGTGCCCTTCCTCCCGGAGGTTCATGAAGAACTCGGCTACATGTTGGGCTCTTCCCCCCGCACTTCCCTTACGGGTGGGGGTGGCTTGAGAACACGTTGACGTCCTCCGGTGGAGCGTGCGATTGCGGTGCATTCGCGCTCGTGAGCGCCACCACCTAGTGGAACCGTCCATGTTCCTTGCTTTAGCCTGTAAGCGTCTGCCAGCTCCGGCTGTATAGCTGGGCTCACAGCACTGCTGGCCATGCCACCTCCACCCTGCATGCTATGGCCCTCCTGCATTATATTAGGTCATAATTCTAAGTGGAGGTGGCTTGGGAACACCTTGACACCCTCCGGTGGAGTGTGCGATTGTGGTGCATTCGTGCTCGCGAGCGCCGCCACCTGGTGGGACTGTCCGTGCTTCTCGCTTAGCCTGTAAGTGTCTGCCAGCCCCGGCTGTATAGTGGGCTTACAGCGCTGCAGGCCATGCCACCTCCGCCCTAAGAGCGTGCACAAGGGAAGTTCTGACTTGAGGTTGATGCAGGAACTGCGTTCTGTGACTGAAAAGTCTCAGAGCAGTCCCTCGGTCAGGTGATGTCCATTTTATGGCCTAAAAGTGCTATCTTGGCTGAACCTGGTGGAGACATGTGACCTTGACAAAGCTCGCTTTCTTGGCGTCCGTCTCTCAGGCCAGCCTCTTCGGCGACACTGTCCAGGACTTACCCCAGTGGTCTTGGGCAGTTCACACGCAGCAAAAGAACTTGGAGTGCCTATGGAAGGGCCACATTTTTCGACTGCCTGTCGCCAACGGGAACTGCTCCACTCCCCTTCGGGGGTGTTGAGCTGGCCACACCTAGGGGGTGCAGTCTGCCATTGGGTTCCCTTGAGCCGCTTAGATCAGTCAAGCTACGAATTCGGTCGCTTAGACCTCACTCCTGATCACGTTCAATTCCATTAAGAGGGTGAGGAACCTGTATGCATTTTTCAACCAACAGAACATGCCTTTAAAATTTGGTCCAGCTATTCTCACGTATTCTTGAGATCCCGGTCTGGTTGTGTGCCCAGGGTTCCCACCTCTCACCTTGGGGTTCAGGGACCCCAAATACGTCAGTATTGACGTAACGTCGTAGAGTACGACTGAAGGGGAACATCTCGGTTACAACTGTAACCCTCGTTCCTTGAAGGAGGGAACGGAGACGTTACGTCCTCCTGCCACAATCCTGAACTGTGCTGAATGCCAGCATGTGTCTCAGCTCCTCAGCATAAAACCTGAGTGAGTGGATGCATGCCGCCATCTTATATACCCGTATGTACGGGGGAGTGGCTTAGCATGCAAATTCCACTCACCAATTTCATTGTTTTTTTCTTCTTAAGCTCGGAGGTGATTGGGCTCCCAAGTAGAACCCCAAATACGTGAGTATTGACGTAATGTCTCGGTTGTAACCGAGATGTTTTTTAATGCTTGGCTAACCAGTTTTAAATTACAGTTACGCAGATGGGGAAAGTTGTAACACTGCGTTACAGTGTGCCCCACTATTATTAAACTATATGCTATTCTATGACATTAGCGATGTAATTTACACCGTTTACTTTTATGGATTTTAATGAGAAACCACAAGAAACGAGTTAATAAAGACTGAGAATCAATGTTTAATGTTCAGAAATTAATATTTCAAGAAATGTAAAGCATTTTGGCTCATGTATGTGTCTCATGTTCTATGAGAGCTTTGTGTGGAAGTGCATCTCTGAATGTCTGAATGTGTTTCTTCATCTATTTGCCCACAATGTTTTGAACTATTTGATTATTTATTTATTTATTATTATTTTTTTTTTAAATGCCATAATTTTATTTTTCAAAAGTTCATAATTTTTATTTTATTGACAAAATATTTTAGTTTGTCTTGCTTATTTTTTTTTCAATCAATCAGAACATTTAAAGCTGTCATATGGTCATGTTACAACGTGGCCCTCAAATGTTACAATGTACCCCACCTACAAGCATGTTGTCACATATCACTTTCTTTCTATTGAGTTAAATAACAAAAAACGTATACATTGTAATTATAAAACAAAGCAACATATTTTGTGGATTTACACAAACTGAGAAATTCAAAACGTGTTAGGTTGTGCCCTGTGCTCCCCTAGTGTAGGAAAATGGTCCAACACACAAGATATAGCACTCTTATTTGTGTGATAACACCATCATCAGCTATTAGATAATGCATCAGAAAGTTAACGGATGTTGCAGTGCTGTAGGAGTCTGTGGAGATGCCGTATCATCAGGTCAGTCGGGAATACAGCTGTTTTAGATGCTACTGGTCCTCTGGTGTTTCCCTTAATCTGCTCCTCAATATTACTGTAAGGACACATCATGCTGGAACTACTCCTTCATCACAAGTATATGATATATATATCAATTTATCTTTTACTGTATAATAACCATCTTAATTATTTCTTTTTTTACAGCAATGTAGAAGAATCTCAAAAGGGAATTCAGATTTTAAAAATGCGAAATCACACTGCAAAAAGTGGCAACCTGCAGTTGTTACTGTAAAGAGCTATTTCTACGTAAACCCATAAAAAATGATTTTGTTGGTTTAAATTCATATATTTAGGTTGATTCAGTGATGTTAAATAATATTTTTGACTTGAATAAAACTAGCACATTTAGATTATTAATGGATAATTGCTAATTTTTGTGAAAAATATTCCTTCCTATTTATATACTGTCTGTTCACTGCTTCTAAATGCATGCTGAATAGTATAGCCAGGGATTTTTAGGGAGAAAGGGTCATTTCTCTTCAAGTTGTCCTCTGAGACTTAGATCAGATACGGCCACTGCAGAATGTGTATGTGTGTGCGTGTGTGGGAAAAGACTGGTATTTTACATTTTTAACCCTCTTGAACATGGAACCTCCGCCATTAGACAGACTCACAGACTGCAAGACAGCAGATGTTTCTCTAATCCTGAGAAACTTAAAATAACTCTCAAAAAACTCATCCATGATATTCACTGATCAACGGAGAATACAAAGAAATACAAAGAAAAGTATTTAGGGCAAGGAATGATATAATAACATTTAACATTCAAATTGCATTACCCTGCAATTAGATTAGTGCAGTTAGATACTACAGGGGTTCCAGGATTATTTTATTTAATTTTTGTCCAGAATTTCTTTTATTTTGCTGATAAGAATTTTATTTATAATAATTTTGGCTTGCCAGTTCAATTCATTTTAGAGCTGAAACAAGCTGTAATAACTTTCAAAAATTGCATTTTTATGAACATTCTGGTTAGCTTTAATGTTATTATTGTGAATTTTTTAGGTTGAAAAGTGTGTTTGAGCTATTTTTACTTAAAATAAGAAGGGGGCATGTGTCTTACCTTTAACAAGCACACGAGCTGTACACACAGCCCTGCCATGATCGTTCACTGCGACACACGAATACACTCCTGCATCCTCCAAAACAGCTTCCTTAACTGTCAGCTGAGCCGTATTATTCTCAAACACAGTGTGGGAATATGGAACAGGCTGATCTGAAAAGACAGACACAGAACAAAAAGAAAAAGATTGTATCAGTAATTGGCCAACAAATCAAGATCTGAGAACTTTCTATTGTAAAAAATCCCGTTGAGACAGGAATGTGGATTGTACTTAAAAGGATAGTTCACCTAAAAATAAAAATTGCCCCATGATTTACTCACCCACAAGCCATCCTAGGTGACTTTCTTCTTTAAGATGAATACAATCGGCATTATATTAAAAAATGTCAAACTTGTTTATAAGGGTGACGAATGGCTGTTGAGATTTTGAAGTCCAATACAGTGCATCCAGCCATCATAAAAAGTACCCCACACAGCTCTGGGGGCTAATAAAGGCCTGCTGAAGCAAATCAATGTATCTGTGTAAGAAAAATATCAATCCAAAATATCATTCGTCTACATACTACGCCACTCTTCTGTGAATGAGAGTTGGATATTTTGGATTTATATTTTTCATACAAAAACACATCAATTGCTTCAGAAGGCCTTTAATAACCCCCAGAGCTGCGTGGAGCACATTATTTTTTCTTAAAAATCTCTACCACCATTCATTGCCATTATAAATCTTGGAAGAACCAGGACATTTTTCATATTGTAATCATCTGAAAGAAGAAAGTCATATACCCCTAGGATGGCTTGAGGGTGAGTAAATCAAGGGGTAATTTTCATTTTTCGGTAAACAATTCCTTTAATCCATTCCGCAAAAGCTGAGATAGACAGGGTGAAGATCATGCAGATAAAATTGCAGCCAATACACTAACAAAGCTATCTTGGAGTGATCATAATGAGTGTATAGGGCACTGCAGTGATTACGGTGATGATTTTTTTTTTAGGCCGACCTGGACCCAGCATGATTTTTCCATTGTTTTGGATTATTGCAGGAAAAATGATTGTTGCTGTGTAACCAATGAAAGATTGAAGTGAAACACTGAAAGTTTCAGAACAGTTATCAACAGCATAATTATAAGCACAATGAGGCTGTGAAAGAGGACTAGTGAGTAGATGAGGTTTCCTGTTTAGTGTGATGATATTTAATTTCCCAGACAACCTTTGCATTCCCATTTAGACACTTGTTTGCAACTGCCTTTTTTTAAGAAAATTAAAAGCTTTATTTAAAAAAAAACCTCTGCAAGGAGGCATTACCAATGTATTTCATGTCATAGAATAAAATGTGAAAATATCTTCGTTTGTGTTAACCACAGACCGTATTTCAGGCATTAAAGGAGAAGTCAACTTTCAGAACAAAAATTTACAGATAGTGTATTCACCCCCTTGTCATCCAAGATTCATGTTTTTCTTTCTTCTTTTTGAGGATTTTTCTATATATTATGGACTTCTATGGTGCAAACAATCCCAAATGCAGTTGTAAATGATCCCAGTCAAGGAAGAAGGGTCTTATCTAGCAAAAGGATCGGTTATTTTCATAAAAATAATACAATTTATGTACTTTTTCATGTCAAATGCTTGTCTTGTCTTACTCTGCCTGAACTCTGTTTTTGTTGTGGTTCATGACAGTTAGTGTATGTCGAAAAACATACACAATGTTCTCCCTCTTAACACTTTTTTGTTAAGGGTTTGATCTTCTTTGCATGTTCACTTTGCATAGACTGGGTCGGTACTTCTGCAGCGATGTAGGATGATTTTGAAATGATTTTTGAAGTTGAGGGAGAAAATACAATTGGAGTTTTTCGACATACCCTAACTGTCATGAACCAGAATACACAGAGTTCAGGCAGAGCAAGACGAGATGAGCGTTTAAGATTACAAATATTTAACTTGTATTTTTTTAAAATGAAAAATAACCAATCGTTTCGCTAGATAAGACATTTGGGATCGTTTGAAGCCGCATTTAAACTGCATTTTGGAAGTGCAAAATCGGGGGACCATACCAGTCATGTTTTCCCAAAAAAACATAATTTCTTTACGACTGAAGAAAAAAAAAACATGAACATCTTGGATGACAAGGGGGTGGGTGCATTATCTGTAAATTTTTGTTCTGGAAGTAGACTTTTCCTTTGACCAATACACAATTCAGTCTCCAGTGATAATGCCCTCTGGTGGCACTGGAAGGATTACCATGTGAATGTACTGTTTCTGTCACATGGGAAATGTACAGAATAACATACAACTATACTGCTCATACTCTGTCTCTTTGCAGTATAATTCTCATTGTTAAATGCATTTGCTTCTAAATGGCTTTGCTGCTAAACACGCCTAAGACCACCGGGATTCAAAAAGCATTCCTCTCAAAATCATGAGGAAAAGCTACTTCTTCCTCTTTTTCCGACTTTCCTTTCTTTCTGTGAAAAACCCCCTCTTTTTTTTCCAGGGACTGTAAAATCAGCCCGCACAGATGCAGTAAGCTCTCTCTCTCTCTCTCTCTCTCTCTCTCTCTCTCTCTCTCTCTCTCTCTTAGATGTCTGATTTACCAAGTCCATCTGTGCGTAATATTTCAGGGTGAATGATGCATGTTTTGCCTTTATATGGTTGTAAGGTCTCATATTTGCTCAAAGGCTCCTGCTGCGGCTCACAGTTTCTCAGGGAAACCCAGAGTCAAATTTAAGAGACTTTCATCTAGTTTGTACTGAAGACACCGTAGTGTACCACAGTCTTACAGTCTGTCTGTTCCAGGGCAGCACCGGCTATAATCTACCGGCTATATGGAATTAAAAATGTTAAACCATATGGCTAAACCATATGGTTAAACCATATAAGTGATTTGGGCAGAAACTGCCCTTTTTGTCAATTAGCAATGATCTATTGTAGAGTCATGATAGTTAAACGAAAATCATTGAGGAAAAGGTTCCAAAACGAGCTTTTGTTATTTTTAAGAATGTATAGACATTAATGATATTGTGCTGCTTGTCCAGTAAAAGTGTGCTATTATTTTTAGACAATAAGACAGTAATAAAGGGCAAAACAGCCAAAAAGTCCAAACGACTGAATGAAGGACCCCAGTTACATCTAGAGGCCAATACCACACAGACTTGGGAATGGGCTCTTTTCACCATTGAACAACATTCCAACAACTGCACAGCAGCATGCTAAAATCACTCTGAACTCCTTAGCAAATGTCTAGCAATGACCTAGTAACAACCCAGAGCAGCCTGAAAAGACCTAGCAGTGCCCAAACAATTGAAAACACAAGCATTGTCAGGGTTTGATTTCACAATCTTTTCTTTAGTAAATATAACAATAAAACATAATCATTGTGTTTGAGATTGTTTAAGAACCCCCCAAAAAAGTTGAAATAAAAATGTCAATACAATTTCAGTTTAACAAAATTACAGCAGCGCTATTGTTACATGCAGTTGTTGCTATATGAAACTCAGCTATAAGACTAAGATATGGTTACATGCACAATTTCACATGAACAGCAATTATAGAATAAATATAGGCAAAGCCTGTTTTAGCTGGACAGAGAACAGAGTGACACACACACACACACACACACACACACACACACACACTAACCTTTGTGACCCTTCTGTCTCAGATGTGAGCAGAGACAGATGTCTAGCAATTTACCTTTACATAGCATAGTAAGTCAAAAATATTTTATTTTATATTAGATTGGGGGAAAAAAAAAAAGTAATCTTAATGTGTCTCTGCCCAGTACTTTTTTCTCTCTTTTTTTAGGTTTTTGAAAACAGCACTGGGGAGTTGTAAAACAGCAACATTATTGCCCTCTACTGGTTGCAAAGCAGATGCTTAATTGTCAATAGGTGCTTTCAAGTCTCTTTTATTCCATTTTTTTGAAACATCACAAATCAGTGTTGTAAGAGCCAACAACATTGACAGGCTAGTACACAATGCCAGACTTAAAAAATAAGATTATTACAGTGAACGGATACATCGGCAGTGAACAGGTAGTAAGGGGTCTGATGGTGTGCAGACCGAAACTAATCTGGCTAATATGACTGAACATTTAAAATTTTTTCTTGGTGCTGAACTGAGCATACCTAAAGACTGGATCAGTGATAATTTAATCTAAACAGTGTTTCCTCTTACCATTGTGCAGCCAGGTGAGCTCAGGCAGTGGTCTGCCCTCCACTGAGCACTGCAGGATGAAGTCCTGTCCCTCTAATACTGAACAATCCTTCAGAGAAGAGCTGAACACTGGGGGCTTTGCCTCCACCCTCACACCTACAACACACACACAGCCATAGGTAAACACAAATCAGCATCTGAAACCACACAGCATCTAAAATCAATTGATTTCACCAATAGGTGGCACTGTCTTACTAATAATAATAATACTAATAATACTAATAATGATAATAAATGTTATTATTTTAAAAGATTATTTTAAAACTGATCAAAGTGAAGGCATGTTTAATGTTTCTAATAAATGATTTCTACTGTTATTATACTTAAATGGCAATACATAAAACATAGATAGGTATAAAATGACTGGTGAGCGCTTACGTTTGACAGTCAGGCTCCAGTGGGCCGCAGTCTTTCCTCTTTTGTTGGCAGCAGTGCAGCCATACTGTCCCGTGTCAGTTACGTGAGCGCTCTCCAGACACAGGACGTGCAGACTGCCCTCCTGTCGCGTGCTGACGCCTGATCTCTGTCTGAGAGGAGCTCCATCTTTCATCCAGCTCACAGTCGGCACTGGAGACCCAGACACTGACAGAGCACAGTGGCACATCACTCATTTAATAACATCTACAGTATGTAACTCTGCAAAGCAAAGTAAAACAACTTTGCACAACATCTAGTTCTTCTTAAATATTTAAATTTAATTTGTTAATTAAAATTTAATTTACATTTAATGTTAACATTTACATGTAATGTTAATATTTGTGTCCCCCAGCAAAGCACTGACTGTTACATATTACATCATTGTAAAATACGTGAATATGGGAAAATGTATCTAAAATGCAAATTTAGAAATTAAACCTTGTGAAAAAGAAGTACACTTTAGCGTACATTTTAAAAAGACCACTTATTATGGAAATAATATACTTGAGAAAAAAAAAAAATAATTATAATTACTGATATTGTCTTTTCATTTTATTTAATTTTGAACAAAACATAATTTAAAACAAAAAATATATAAATACTACAAATGTGTTGCTACACCAACAAAAACACGTCCCAAAGACATCATACATTACAGAAAATGTTCGAAAAGGAGTGGGATGAAGCTAAAGCTTATTGTTCCCCACCCCCTATATTATACCTTTTAAATTTGTTTTAAATTGTATTTCTGAAAGTATAGCATTTAAAGTTAACAAAAATATTCTTCAATATTTTTATTTAAAATTTCATAAATATCAATTAAACATTAGTATTTACACATTTGCATTAATAAAGTTACAATTTATTACATTTAACAGATATTAATTTAGAATAACACACTGTAGCTAAAAATATAATTAAATGCTTTACATGTTACATGCTTTACATGCTTTAATATGGTAGTCATCACATCAAAATAAGTGTAATTCTTTATTATTAAAATATAGTGATTTAAATGTACTAAAATGTACTTAAAAGTCATTGTATTCCATATTCAATACAATTTGGCATAATATTTACGAGGGAATTCATAAAGTCTCAGCCAATTATAAAGCAAAGATGTGAACTGCTACTGTTGTGCAGTGATTTAAACAGCAGTAGGCCACGTCTTAGCTGTTTTTAAAAATCATTATCAGGACAAGAGCTAAATAACCTGCAACTCTATATTTGATTCTAGTCACTTCAGTTCACTAGACTAACCTTGGCATCCGAACGTGACCTTTTCACCCTGCACGACCTCTTGGCTCTGAGGCTGGGAGACAAAACTGGGTGGAGTTTCTAGAACGTCCATTTTGGCCTCTCTGTTTTGTCGGTGGGCGTCTCTGCTGGACTCCAGCCGTGATGCTTCAGGAATCTCTTCTGGAGCTCTGAACGTATCCGAAGCTCTTGTTGTGCCATGTGACTCATTCTTTACAATGCTCTGACTTCTTACATTCACAAAGTTTGATGTCTTTTGATCAGCTGGTGATCTTCCATCTGTGGACTTGCTCATAGGTTGTGAGGATAGTGATGCTGTTATTTTTGGTGCCTCTGTTCTGGTAACAGGAGGAACACTGGCTACAGTGGTAGTGGACAGCAGTGTGTGTGTCTCTGTGGTTGCAGTTCGGATGGATGTGCCGGAAAGTTTTTTTTCAGTGTCAAGACCGCTGGTGCTGTGCTTGACCACAGATGGTTTCGAGAGCTCTTGAGATGGTTTGGGCACGCTAAGGAAAAAAGATCATGAACAGTCAAGTGAACATGCATTGCTGAACTAGAGCAGAGGTTTTCAAATTGAGGTTTGGGGACCACCAGAGGACCACAAGGGAGTGCTTTGTGGAAATGTTTACAGAAAAAGTGTTAAAGTAATAATAATACATTTGTTTAAAATATATAAATATATAAATAAATACAGCACTGTATCAGCAAAATAATGGGGGTTAACAATAACATGAATTTAATTTAATTTAATTTAATTTAATTTAATTTAATGGCTGATATAACAGTGGTCTGGGACTTTAAATGGACACCTCTCAGTGTAGATACAGAATCTCACAAAAGCAAAAGATCTTGATTTCTCTAGGCCATGGACATGATTGAGGTTTTCTGTGCATTTGAATGAATGTAGCTGTAGCAATATTTATCCAATGTACAATTAATGTATTTAGACTTGGGAAAAAATTATGTGTGCACTGTCTTTTCTTTGAAATGTGATACTTTATAAATGCAAGCGGTAATTAAAAGGTCTAAATAAAAGCTCTTCACTTACATGGCTGTTTCAGTGTCTCCATCTGCAAAAGAAAAACAGATCAGACTATGAGAATTTCAGAATCTGAAATCTGAGCTGTTTAGCTAAACCAGATAATATTAAAGGAAAAATTCACTTCCATGTCATCCAAGATGTTCATGTCTTTCTTTCTTACGTTGAAAAGAAATACATTTTTTGAGGAAAAACATTCCAGGATTTTTCTTTATATAGTGGACCTCTATGGTTCACACCAGGCTGAATGTCCAAAGTGCAGTTTCAATGCAGCTTCAACGGGCTCTACACAATCCCAGCCAAGGAATAAGGCTCTTATCCAGTGAAACGATTGGTCATGTTCTAAGAAAAATACAAATTTATATTCTTTCTGATCTTGCATTACGTAATCACACATGTGTGACATAGGCAGAAGTATGCAAGTTCCAACGTGATTATGTAATGCGTGAAGACGCACATGCACATCGCAGAGCTAGCGCAAGACGAGCATTTGTGGTTAAAAAGTATATATATGTTTTATTTTTTTAAGAAAAACGCCAATCGTTTTGCTATATAAGACCCTTATTCCTTGGCTAGGATTGTGTAGAGCCATTTGAAGCTGCACTGAAACTACAATTTGTACCTTTAACCCATTGGCCACCAAAAACGTAATTGCTCTGCGACTGACAAAAGAAAGACATAAACATCTTGGATGACATAGGGGTGAATAAATTATCAGGAAATTTTTATTCTGGAAGTGAACTACTCCTTTAAGACATTAATGAAACCCATATTTCTGTGGTTATTGCTTTGACATCTGTGGGACATTCTGTTACCAAAGCCGAATTGTGATCCAACAAGGACCCGAGACACCAGCCTCACTGGTGGCCCTCTCTGCTTGCAGTGGTGAGATGTAATATGCAAACAATCTTTTTTTTTTAAATATGAAAAATATAAGTCTCAATAACTGTAAGATATAAAATCTTGAAATAATGAAAACTTTATTCAAAGTCCCTGGAGAAATAGCCCCACATCTTTATCTGTTTCTCTATCCATCCATCAATCTGTGCTACCTTGGACAATAAGTTCAGCGGTTGCAGAGGCTTTTCCGGCACTGTTGGCCACCAGACAGGTGTACACGCCAGCGTCCTCCGAGCACGTGTGGCGAATTTCCAGGAAATGCAGTCCTGATCTCTCAAACATGTTAAAGTGATCAGACTGCTGGATCTTCTCCTCTCCCTGAAAGGGGACACTCAGTGGATAAATAAATTATGACTCAAACTGTGATTTCAGATACTGTTTAATTGTATCTCACCTTATACCACTGCACCAGTGGCTGGGGTCGTCCTGTGATCTTGGCTGAGAATTTGCCGCTCTGTCCCACTTTGAGATACAGGCGAGAAGGTTTAGTCACAAACTTTGGGGGGCTTTCACCCCAGATACTGGGTCTATTTTCCACTGCAGGAACACCCAGAGAGCCACTGGTGACAGATGAGAGAAAACATAAGTAACAATTCACACGTCTAAACGCAGGAATACACATTTATTATGATAATATGCTGTTTCTTGTGAATTTGGTCCAATTATGTCTACAGGTGGCTGGCAGCAAAGGTCAAAATGTTAATTAAATATGCAAATGTGAATTTCTGTCAGGTGTTTTTTTTTTTATTACCAATCTCTGAAATAGCATTTCATTACCAGTTGCTTGGAAATTAATCACAAAAATAACTGATTTGAAGCAAAAAGGAAAGATTAAGAAGAAGATAAAGAAGATAAGAAAAAAGGAAAAAAAGAACATTATGATCAAAAACAGTAGCAGGTTCAACACTTATTGGGATATGGTATGTTGTGTATTTCATATTCATGTTTTCAGGCAGTATGTATCTCACCCTGCTCTGCTGGAGGAAGAAAGACTGTATTTTTTTCCTGCATTTCCTGTGTGGGATGGAAAAAGATATTCATGATACTCAAAATACAAAGTATATTCTATGCATAAACACACAGAATTCATCAGAAACACGAAAAGCAGATTTTCCACTCTTCTTTCTCTATCTCTCCTTCCTTCATAAACATAGCTTGAGCAGAGCTGCTATTATCTGCTGCTTGTTGTAAAGTACTTGAACGGCTCCATATGTTTGTGTTTTTGTGAAGCATGCCGGAGGAAGTTTATTAAGCATTTATTAGTCTATAAATCAGTACAGATGTAGTGCTGCATCACTGACTGTGGACATGTTTACCGCAGGCAAAAAGAGTATAACAGGAGAAATGCAGAACAAACTGTAATGCAAACTTTTGAGAATATGCACCGTAAACTGTATTAGAACAATATACACATTAGTGTTTATTCTATGCTATAATATTTACAGGGTTTCTGCTGCAGTATGTGGTGTAATTTGTATTTCTTATACTGAGATTATTCACATTAATATAGGAAGAGGAACAGCTACACTAACATGTTATAGGAACAGTTCACCCAAAAGTCTACAACTTTCTTTCTTCTGTGGAATTGTGGAAATGTTACAGAATGTCCAAGCTGCACTTTGTCATCCAGTGAAAGAAGGGGATTTAAAAAGTCGAGTGGCAAGAAAAATAACGAAAGGCACAGTGCAATAAAATATCCTTAAAACATCAATCCCCGTTTTGAGATAATATCTGTTGAATTACAGTGCTCGCACCTCAGTGGCAGTTTCTTGTTTTTACATAAGACTACATTCACTTATAACTACATTTTGTTGTTATACTTAACATGTGCTTGCACCTCTTTTCACCCTCTGTCTGAAACTCTCTGCTTTAGTTCCTGTCTCTTTAAACCATGCCTTTACAAAAAAGCCCAGTCTTCAGTGATTGGTCAGATGCTCAGAGCATATGCAAAACGTAATGCCCCTAACCATAATTTCAGCTCCTGAGGCTTCATGAGCAGTTGTAAACTGCTCATGAATATGCTCATGTATATATGGTAACTATGGAGTCCTTATTGAAAGTCTGGGTTAAAACTTTATTTTAAGGTGTCCATAATACAGTGTAATTACCTAATTAATTACTTAGCAGTAGTCGTTGTACTTACATGAAACAAAATGTATTTACCATGTAACTAAGTTATGGAACAGCCTGTAATTACAGTTTGTAATTATCTAGATGTAATAGGCAGCTACTGTTACACATATGTAACAGGCTGAGTCTGTTACACAGCTACTTGTACACTTAAGTACAATCTTGATACGCTTTATTTTAAGTAGCTTATGCCGGTGTAATATTCTGTCATTTTAATTAATTAATAATTTAATTAATTTAATTTAATTTTGTAATTAAAAAGGTATTACATGTATTTAAGCTGTGTACTGGTGGGTTAAATCAAACTAAGGTGCAGCTGGATAAGGTGTACAGTATAGATACACATGAAGTACACCTAAGTACAATCTTGATACACTTTTTTTAAGTAGCTTATGTCTGTGTACTTAAATTTTTTTAATTACGTTGTATAAAGTGTGCAACACATATGTAACAATCTTTTGGTTACATATGTAGCTGTGTAAAAGACTCGGTCTGTTACATATGTGTAACAGTAGCTGCCTATTACATCTACATAATTGTAGATGTACCTCAGAATCACAGATTCTAGCCTATGTCTTGGAATATATGATCCAAATAAGAATTTTCACTGGATATTTTCATCTGAACAAGTAAGTAACATTTCTGCCACTTTTGTTCTGAACAACTGAGGAAAAACGCATTACAGTGTTTAAATATAATGATCACTTAGCTCATATCACATCAAATCATGAAAATTATTATTACTTTTATACTTTGTTCTCAAATTGTAATGTTAACAAACTCAGCATTTTGCGACTATGTGTATTTAGTGTGTATTAGTGTGTAGATTTCAATTTCTGTACAGTCTAATCTCTCACTGTCATACCATTCGAATTTAATATAAAGAAATTGTTCTTTTAACCCATAAAAGTACTTCAAGTTCCTTAGAACTGGTTCTCTTTAAAATACAAATCTTGTGTAATCCCACGTAGGCTATTTGTAATCAGATGCATTTAAAACTGGAATATAATTTAACTTCAGTCACATGTGTTTCATAAACACATAATCCTTTCTGGATTATAATCTGCCATCAAAATGATAAATTTAATTATTTCAGCTGCTGTGAGAAAAGGTTATAAACTATCCAGTATCTGCAGGATCCTCACATGCGATATACTGTGGCCTACTAGCCTGGACGCTTTCTTTATGTTTAGAGACGTGAGGTAATGATGCGGCCACATGCTCAAATTTCCTGCAAATTCCTACCAGTATCACTCAAATTAGAAAACATTATTATAAGACTACCGTTGTGAATTGGGCTAAAGTAAGGAGACAGTTTTGAACACTGGCTGGTTATGTACTTGTTTAGAAATTGATTTCAGATCATTTTTAACCAAGAAAAGTTACGGACTGCAGCTTTAATTGGTGCCAATTAACGAACATATTATCCTATTATACAACAAATAACCCTAATTCAACACATTTTTTTTTTCTACAATCTACAACTTAATCTACAGCATAGATTTTTTCAGAACCCTGATCACTGTCCCTGATCTTCTTAGAACACACATTCAAGATAAACCTCAGGCCCATCAAGATGATGCTTTACCTTCCACAATGATCTCCACGGTAACCTGGCAGCTCCCAGCATCATTGACAGCCTCACATGTGTAACGTCCTCCATCGTCATCCTGGACTTCCTGGACCACCAGACTAAAGGTTCCACGAGCACTTTGTTCCATAGAATAATGATCTCCTGCTATCAGTAGCTTCCCATTCCTAAACCAGCAAACCTGGGGCTCTGGAAAACCACGCACCTGACAGAGATCACATACACACAGGAAGTTAGGAGAAATGTAAAATTAGTAGAAACATACAAAAAGGTGCTTGTTTTTCTTTGTTGTCTCTGCATACAACCACACAAGCACAGTAATTAGATCAGCAGTAATTAGTCAACACGACTGTCCAAGCAAACAAATGAGACGCAGATATATTGCAAGAATCCTGTCACTAGCATTCTTGAGTCTGACCAAAGGAAGCTGCTGGGTGTGTAAAGCAAGCCAAGACTGTATTCCATAATTGAAAGGTTCAGTGAGACAAATATGAACAGCATTCTGGACATGCTTAAAACCCAGTGAACAGAATCGGGAACAGCCTTCATTATTAGTTACTCAGTAACTGATTATCAGCGTTGCCCTGCTTAAAGACCAAACAGCAGAGTTCTGCTACTTATTTCCTGAGAGCGCTGCATTTGTGTGTATGTGGTTTGTGATGAATAAGAGAAACTTTCTTCTTTGTAATAATTTATTTCTACTATGGATTGTTGGACATGCTGTAATACTATAGCATACTCTTAAAAATAAAGGTGCTTCACGATGCCATAGAAGAACATTTTTTGTTTAAATGGTTCCATAAAGAACCTTTACCATCTGAAGAACCTTTCTGTTTCACATTAGGTTCTTTGTGGCAAAAGAAGGTTCTTCAGATCAAAAAAAGTTAAGAAAGAGATGGTTCTTTAAAGAACCTTTGACTGAATGGTTCATTGTGGAACTAACCACTGGGGTGGGTTTCCCAAAAAGCATCAATAGATAACTAACATTAGTTCCACTGAACTCTATTTGTAATGACGCAACTTGCGACCATAGCTGCTTTCGGGAAATGCACCCCTGGAAGTTTGTTGTAAACCAAGGCTGGATGCTGAACAGGCAATGACTTTGCAGACAGTGTTTGCGCCTGAAAGTAGTCCCTAAATTGATTTCGGACAGGCTTCTGCGGAAGTATAATGGTCGAAAAGAGATTGTTGGTGATAACTACCCTTAGGAAAAAGACGTTTATTCAAGTGTGATATTAGTATACTTCTTTTAAACTAAAACTAGGAAAGTATACTTTCAGTCTACTTCTTATGTACTTCTCAGAAATGTGCTTTATATACTTCTCAGAAATATACTTAAAATTACATTTAAGTATACTTGATTTATACTTAGAAAAAGTCTACATATATTTGAGCCATACTTGTGCTCTGAGAATCCGTGATTTCATTTTTATACATGAGAGATGCTATTACACATCTTCTGTACAAAATTTCCAAAACACAAGTGAAGAAGAAACCAAAACAGATGCTTCCACACTGCAAAAAATGCAAATACATATTTTCCATTTTACGAAACATTTTACGAAACATGCTATTTTCTTGAAATTAAAAACCCTTGTCAGAACAACAAAATTACGCAAATGTTGTCCTAACTAGTCAAACACAGTGGTCTGAGCAAAGAATTTCATATTGTTGGAATTTTAAGGCTTTGTAAGTTCCCAGCATGCATTGCAGCATGAATAAATTATCCAGTTACTGTTATAGGATTATTGTTTTGCTGTTTGCTGACTTCATTTAAACTTTTTTTGTTGTTGTTTTGTCATTATTGTTAGTTATTTGTTGTACTGTGACATAAAGATCTAATCCTTTCTAATATAAAGATCTAATATTTGCCACCTTTCTTGAGGTTTGTGTATCTAGTTTTGAGGCCTAGATACTTTCAACCACTTATATCTACTGCCTGGATATCTTAATCTTATAAAATGCTTTACAAACAAAGACAATGTTGTCTACATATTAGGTTAAGTTATTCATAACGTTTTGTATGTTCAGATATTCATATAACAAAATATATACAAATTAATACCTAAATAGGGACATAGTAGTATACTTAAAGTTATGATATAAAGTTCACTTAAAGAAAACGTACGAGTACACCTGCAATATAAAACTACTAATCTAGTAGTTTACTGAGACTATACTTCAAAGTGTACTAAAATGCATAAAAAAGTATTTAATTAGTAAACTATCAGTATTCCTGTTAGTTCACTTTTAGTATACTTGCAGTACAAACTGAAAACATAGGTGTAAACTAGTTGTGTACTCAAAGTTTACTACTGTTATACTTAAAGTATACTTTTATATACTAGAAAGTGGGCCAATTCAGTCCCAAGGAGTATTAAAGTAGTACACTGAAAAGTATACTACTAATATGCTGATATTTGTATACTTACTACATAAAGTATACTTAAAAATATACTTGAACTTTACTTAAGTATACTTAATAAAATAAACTTGAAGTATACTTCTTTTTGGTAAGGGTAAGCAAATATTAAATTACTACAATTCTAATTCTTGCTCAAAATGATATCAAAAGATGTTCAAAAGCATACATTAACACACAAACTGATCACCAAGCACAACTTTCAGACTCTGTTTTTTATTTCTTAGCTTAAATATCAAAGACTGGAAAGCACAGGATAGTGGGATATGAAGCGCTTCTAAGCTGCCTTCAAAAACTGATCAGATAAAATTATCTCAGTAGGCAGGATGTGTCACCATCATTAGATTCGGATGTGCCTTGTTGCCTTCATTTTTCAGCGTTCAGATGAGCCTGGATGTTTGTTGTAATCTAAAATAACCTTATTAGCTAGTTTAGATTTATATATTTATAATCAGGGTTGGAGCTAAACTCTGCAGCACGCTGGCCCTCCAGAAACAGAATTGAGCACCTCTTCCAACACTATCAGTAAGGTAATACTATGGTTTCCCTTTTCGAAACTCGTCACCACATTGTTAGGGTAGTTGCCAGACTGTTATTCAGTTGCGTAAATGTTCTTTAAAGATGCTCTTTTGATTCCAGAGAAGCTGTAAATTATCCTTTAGGATAAGCTTACAAATTTACATCATTTCTGAACATCATTGCAAACTTCCTTAACTTGCTTAGAAAAAATTAGGACTGAACTTGCCTTAGCGTGCACTACTAATCATGCATTATTTTCATTCATCCTGAGAAGCTTTTGTCTTTTACAGCATTGAGATGTCTATCGGTTATAGATCATCACGATGAAAGGAGCACCTGATCCGTCTATAATAGAACGAGCACAAATGCCTGAGTCATTATGATGGGAGCGGTACAACTGTGCTTCCTGTGAAGTGTTCCAGAGCTCAGACTCTGTTCACTTCATTGATCTCTTTCTGCTTGTTTTCTCTCAGTTCTGTCAACCGCTGCAAATCTGAGTGCCTCTCTTTTACCAGTGTTGGCATGTCTCTTTTCCATGGATCTCAGTGAAATTGTTTACCATTGTATATTGGAAGAAGACCACAGTAAAATCATGAAACACAATCTTGCTCTCTTGTCTGCAAAGCAGCGGTATCGCACATCCACTTCACAAGAAACAAAAATCAGAGGAAACTGCTAACTACTCCAAGCTGCGATGGATTTCAGATCGAATATACAAATTTATACGGCTTGATGGCTAGTAGACAATAGATTGATTCCAGATGCTCTTCCAAAATTCCAAAGCTAAAATGAGAAGAAAAACTTTACCATACAGCAAGGGTTTCTAGGAGAACGTCAAGACTGGCCTCTCTTTCGTTCAGTCAAACGTTACCTCACGAGGACAGGTCCACTTTAGTGCAGATTTGCCCAAAAATAGCAATATTAGCTCTGAATTCTCTATTAAATCAGAGCAGCGCTGGTATTTCCTCTATGTCGGCTGCTGGTTTTTCTTGTGTACACTCTCTCAGTTTGAAGTCTTTACTCTGAGACTTGTGGTCAGAGGCTCTACCTCAAAAATCCAGCAGGACTCACATCCGATGCTGAGGGGAGGAAAAACACAGGGTTGTTTGCACAAAGACTCTGCTTTTTTGTTTGTTTTCTCTCACACAATTCATACTTACAGCACAAGTAGGGCACAAGTCTTCAGTAAGGCCAGACACAGAGAAGACACTATTGTATTCACCTATGTGCGAACTGTGATTTTTATAAAGAAAATGTAAGGTTTACACAAACTAAACAGTTCTGGGGTGTTTCTGCTGCTTAGTCACTGCCTAAGTAGCATGTACAATGCATCGCTGGAGAAATTAACTAGCTATGACCGTTTCCTGAATCTGTAGCAGCTTTGTCACACATTTGTGGTTTGTACCACTTTGGTTCAACAATAGAACAATAATGATGTTATGCAGCTGGTGGAGTAATAACTTACACTAATTATTCAGTTTGAAATTGAATTTATGTCAGGTTATTGTTGTAAATAATGAATATGACATCTGAGGGCTACTTCTCTATTTCTGTTCTTCCAGATTTATGATTCCATTGGGCGAATTGAAGTCATACTTCTGGGCCTACCAAGGGCTCTAAACTACAGAACATGCACAAAACAAAGTTTTTACTCTTGATAACTTATAAAACTTAAAATTTGCCTATATACTGTATATAGAATTAAATATATAGATTGTACATGGTAGCTAACTAAAAACTATGCTTCTAACCACAGGTGGAGAGCTGTATTTCCTAATACACGACTTGTCACTCTATTTTCAAAAGTTTGTTGGAAGTATGGTTTTGTGAAATTCTGAACTGCTGAACTCTGTGTCACAACTGTAGTAATGCACACAACGAGGAAGTAGGAAATTAATAAATAAATCAACCATGAATACAGAGAAACACAACCCCTGAAAACTGATGAGATCGGACAAAAAACTACACAGACTAAACGAGGGACCTAATGAATAAATGAACAGAATGATTAACTAATAGATAACCATAGAAACTGACAAGAACTCAGACAGGCACAACAGGAACTATACAAATCAGAACTGAACTGAACATAAACCATGACACTATATTGGTAATAATTGTGATAATAATTGGCTAACAATGCTTTTGTGAAACACACCCCTGGGTGGTTGGCAGAGCATTGCTGTGTGGCTGATCAAAGTATAAATATTTTGCGAGATGGCTATTTTATATGAATTTGTACAATGTACGATTTTTAGAAAGAATGTAAGCTACGAAGGCCCATTTCAAACTCTAGCCCTAAACATAACAGTCACAGAGGCATTAGCAGATCATACAAGAGATTGTACAAATCATCAGTCGAGAAATGCATCATCAATCGGCCATATTGTCGGCACTGAACGTAAACAATGCCCCTGAACCGAACAAAACTTGCATATTTTGCTGATTATTGCTTCTGAAAATAGTCAGTTGTGACCCTGGACCACAAAACCAGCACAGGTGTATTTGTAGCAATAGCCAAAAACACATTGTATGGGTCAAAATTATCGATTTTTCTTTTATGCCAAAAATCATTAGGATATTAAGTAAAGATCATGTTCCATTAAGATATTTAGTAAAATTCCTACTGTAAATATATCAAAACCTAATTGTTGATTAGTAATATGCATTGCTAAGAACTTCATTTGGACAATTTTAAAGGTGATTTTCTCAATATTTAGATTTTTTTGCACCTCAGATTTCAGGTTTTCAAATAGTTGTATCTCAGCCAAATATTGTCCTATCCTAACAAACAGATGGTGTCATATAAATCTCAATTTTAAGTTTTGTGGTCCAGGGTCACAATTATTGTCATATTTTGAGCTGCACTAATCGGTCAGACCAGGAAAAGCATTTGGAGTGCTATTTGCCAAAAGTACGAGTACTATTTGGAGTACTGCTTGCCAAAAGTTATAACAAAACAAAGAGAAGAGTGCAAAAACCAGGCCTTATGAGGAACAAAAGGCATTTGTGGTTGGCCAAACTGAACCAGGATTTCCAGGGCAAGAATCTTAACAACATTCGTGTTTGTTCTCATCATTTCCAGTCATGTAACTTAGTTTGTCAAAATATTGCACCCTTTCCTGCTTACTAAGTCCTTCTCTATATTTTTTTTCTGTGGTTCAGACAGCATAAATTAGCAAAACAATGTATTCAGTAGTACATTAACCGTGTAATCCATGCTGTTATTTGCATCTGAGTATTGCCAATATGGCCGCGCATCCAGATAACTGACCAAATCGTGACATAAGCATAACATGACATAAACCCTCTATTGCCTGTTTAGTAGTACTTATAAAGCAAATATTCTACATGACCATATTCTACATCCTTAATCTTACCCAATATCTAAACTTAACAACCACTTTACTAACTATTAATAAGCAGTAGGAGTTTATTGTGGCAGAAGTCATGGTTTGTTAATAGCGAGAATTGGACCTTAAAGTGTGACCAGTATAACATTTATTCTCATAACAGTAGGTAAGCAAACTTTAGCAAACACTACTAAATACACCGTCAATATGAGTAGATGTACAGTGGCTACTGCACTGACAGTAATACACTGTGACTTAAGTGTTCAAATACTTTTCAGGGCCACTGCATGTGCACATGCACACACAACAGCAAGGGCATAAGACAAGACCACATACCCAGCTTGTTCTAATAAATCAAAATATTTTTTAATTCTACAAGATCACTAGCAATCAAAACACACACATCTTTTAATGGGCCCTTTAAACTGCTGCCCAGAACTAATTCCAGAGAACATCAGACTGCTCAGACATGCTCTAAGGCGTCTCACAAGATTTCTCAACTAGAAGCCAAACCGAGACACAATGCAGAGAATGTCCAGCTTGGAAGTTTTTTTGGGGGAATGTTTTTGAATGTTTTTCCTTGCATGCTTTTTTATGGGATATAATTTGTTTTTCAGTGACAGCCATTTCTTGTTTGTAATCTAAACATGATGACAACTGTTCAACCAAAACAATGTTGGGAGATGAATTCTGGAGTCCGAGATGTTGATGTTCCACACAGAGTTCGGAGGTTCTCTGGGCTGATCTGGAGTCAGTATTAGGGATGTTCCACCTGGCTCTCATTAATGGGGCCTCAGACAAATATTCACTAATGACCTGCTGTTACTGAAATACAGCCAAAATTTTACATAGGACATACTTACATAGCTACTAACCACGTGTCATAAAAGAGTCACTATATGCTTAATTTAGAGTATTCTGAGCTATCCGTTCAGTAATGTACACATGCCACACACTCTGATAAACAATCCACTCACAGACTTTATGAATGAAGTGTAATCTGACCGGTATGTGTATAAACTAGCCTTGCATTTACTGAACTGTTTGCCTTAATTCAGTGCTTAGAAGACAGCAAACATGAAACATGGAAACATGAGCTTATAGTGACATTTCTGCAAAATGATATTAAATTGCTTGTTGCATGTTTTGCATGTGAACAGAGCAAAAATAAGATAAAAATGCATTTGCTGAGGCAATCATGTCATTTTAGGTTGCTTCTACAAGTCTTTGAGCTCTTTTCTAGTTTGGTGGGGTTAAGGGGTACTTAACATGACTGATGAGGCTTTAGTGTACACACAGCTAAAAATTAAAACAAATGCATTAAACGGTTTAAGCTGAATTAATTGTGAGGAAGGAAAAGCAGAAATGAGATTAATTTTAACACAGTGCTCCCTTTCATGCACTGTAAACATCTCTCTAGCTTTAACGGGTGGCACACAATCGCTCTGAATGCCCCTCAGGTCATGAAGGTTTATACAGTAAACTGATACGCCACGCTCACATTCCACTGGGTAGTGGGCCGAAACATCAGGCTGTTGTTTGACAGAAAAACTCAACCTCATGTTTCTCTCTCCCTCTCTCTTTCCTGTTATCACTTTTTCCTGGCTTTACCTTCGCTGTTAAAACCTGGCGAGGTCACGCACCTGAAATACTGCAGCACAATCAGTCCAGAGGCTCCCAGAGCACTCAAACACACTGATATCATTAACACATGCTCCTCTCTCTTACACAGAAATCAGTCCGCTCCAGTATATTCTCATCAACACAAGCTGTGTCGATCATGCTTCATAATATTATAGAATATTTTCTGTGGAGATATTGCCAAAATGCCTAATTGTTTCATTAAAATAGCCTTTTTAATATTCATGTAAAACATTTTTACCAGGACACAATGGTTTTTATATACAGTTGAAGTCAAAACTTTACATACACCTTGCAGAATTTGCAAAATATTAACTATTTTATCCAAAAAATGGGGGAGAGTACAAAATGCATGTTATTTTTTATTTAGTACTGACCTTAATAAGATATTTCAGATAAAAGATGTTTACATATAGTCCACAAGAGAAAATAATAGTTTAATTTATAAAAATGACCCTGTTCAAAAGTTTACATACACTTGATTCTTAATACCGTGTTGTAACCTGAATGGTCCAGTGTTTTTTTGTTTGTTTGTTTTAGTAATACAGTAGTTGTTTATGACTCTCTTGTTTGTCCTGAACAGTTAAATTGCCCGCTGTTTTATCAGAAAAATTCTTCATGTTCCACAAATTATTTGGTTTTTCAGCATTTTTGCTGATTTCCAACAATGACGGAATGATTTTCAGATCCATCTTTTCACACTGAGGACAACTGAGGGACTCATATACTGACTATTACAGAAGGTTCAAACGCTCACTGATGCTTCAGAAGGAAAACCCATGCATTAAGACCCACGGGGTGAAAACCTTTTGAATTTGAAGATCAGGGTAAATGTAACTTATTTTGTCTCTGGGAAACAAACGTAAACTAAATGAAAAAAAAAAAAATATATATATATATAGAGCCCTGGCTCTTAATGCATCGTTTTTTCGTTTGTTTTTCCTTCTGGAGCATCAGTGAGCATCAGTAAACAGTTTTTTATTATTATTATTATTTTTTTTTAAGTGAAATGTCTTATTCAGGTCAGTACTAATTAAAAAAATAAATAAATAATGCATTTTGTATGATCCCTCTTATTTTGGTAAAATACATTTTGCAGATTCTGCAAGGTGTATGTAAACTTTTGACTTCAACTGTAAATGCATCATCAGGTATGAATGTTTGAACACATTAGACAGGATTTATGTTTATGTAAAAACCTTTTGAACTAAAGGTTTATGTTTAAACATGTTCACATTTCTTCACTAACATAGCATTTTAATTTTGAAATGGGTGAATTGGAGCAACATACATGTGAACTTCTTCAATACCGTTTAAAAGTTATCAGGTGGACCTTATGAAGTTGGTTTACATGCATTTTAATTGAAGTTGTCATGACTTCATATTTTAGATTTTTTTTTTATTGTCTTTTTGGAACAACCCTTGCACCAGGAGTGTGTCTGTAAAGCTATAAGCGTTATTAAGGATTATTAAGCCTTATATCTTAAAACATACACTTGAACGCAAACACTTCTAGTTTCTAGATTTCTGTTTTAGACCAACTCCTGTAACAACAGTTTGAAAAGGAATCAGACAATTTAGGTAAATTTACAGGTATCTAATTCCATACTAACATATTTTGTTTAGGTGAACTCTATTGCCCCCTTTAGTACTGGAGTTTGATGGCTAATCATTCATGTCTAAGTTCGCATACTTACGCAAAGTGTGTTTCTTCGCTTAAAACGGTGTCTAGGTAGCCAGCTGACTTCAGATATTGCCACAGAGATATTATTGCTTACATCACAACATTTTTTAAAATCAATTTTATTTACCCTTACAAGTTAATGTAATGTATATAGATCAACATATCTTGGTGCACAAATATTTTGTACACATACAGAGTAAGAAATCAGAAACAACTGATGTATTAGGATTGCTGTAATGGAAGTGGACAGAAAAGGATGACTAAGAGAGAAAGAAAAGAAAGAGGAAAGTAGTAAGTATGTTAGTAAAAGTAAATGTCTACCACATCTGTTTCCAATAAGCTCCTGTTCAGTCCCAATTTTCAAAAAGTCTCTCACTGTCTCACTGATTCTCACAGAGTGAGAGTGAAAGATCATCATTACTATAGCTAAAAGTGACAAAGCAAACTTTAGCAAGTACCTCTTCCCATGCGTTTATACTAATGGCATGGATGATCCTCAATTCATAGACCATTTTGATCAGAGTTGTGGGAGTGTGCTCTTTTGACTTGGGTCAGCACCTTAACAACTAAAGTTACAAAATCAACAAAAACCAAACCTGTTTCTTTATAATAGACACCACTCCCAAATACTTACAGCATAATGACTGATATTGTTTGTCTTCAGATGTTTCTTCTATACAATATAGATGGAATAACCGCAGACACTTCCAGTCTTCCAAAACTAAAATAAGGCCTAACGTCTAAAGCATGATATATTGATGCCACTGCAGCTCCTTCCAACCATAAGAAATGAGCTATGTGCTTCTCAGTCCCTGTGAGAGAGGTGTCTGACAGTTTTATTGTAGATTCTCTTTCCTGATTAGATTGCTGCTGAACTGGATCTATGAAGAGTTTTAGAGCATACCTCCTTTTACACTATAACCTATAACAGTAATTTCTTATGGTTTTGTCCTTGTCCCTATGTGTGTGGGGTGGGGGGTCAGTGATCACAGACAACATAGCCACAGGTTGCCCACAATCTGTTTATGTACTGCTGAAGCAGCTTGTAAAATGTCACAAGCATATGCTACAATCTGATTTTTATCTTGATTATTGTAGTACGATAAACCCACCATGAAGCGCAATGTAAAAAAATACACAGACCGTGGTTGATCACTTCACATGTCAATCAGACATTGAACACTCAAAAAAATCAGCCTAATTGGGCAGTTCTTGGACAGATAAACTGCAGTCTAAAAGTCTGATTTTGTGAGCCTGGGTCACTGTGTTAGATCACAATGTAACTTGTTTTCTGACAGTCTCATGAGAACCAGAGAAAAGTCTCTGCACACGGTGCCCCTGAACTTTTACACTCTACAATAAATCTAGCAAAAAGAGGTGCATTCATGTGCATGCATGCCTTAAATCTATTTTATTACACATCAAGTTTTACCTAGTAAATAGGCCTACTACTTGGAAACCAAGGGTTTTGCTGTTTATGCTAGCTCACAAGACTAGTTGTAAGACTAGTTTATCTTTTTTTTTTATATTACAAATCCACATTTGGCCATCATTGTCTGTATTGTCTGTATTGTCTGTATTGTCTGTTTGTGTTTGTGTGTTTGTGTGTGTGTGTTGATGTTTGTCAGTTGCATGCTCAAGCCTGATCAGTTTAACTGAGTGAAAGGTAATAATCAGCAGTATGTATTTAAACATACAGGCTTTATTTGAATGTTTCAGTGTGACATACCATGTTGATAGAAATACGCTGTGATGTCATTATGCAATGATGTAAAAGAATGACTGCAATCTTCTTCTTCTTCTTTTTTTTTTTTTTTAACTAATTAATTATATGAAGTGTTTGAAAGAACTGTTTGTGGAAAAGAATCAGACCTTCCATAAAACAGAGAAGTAAATTTCTGGAATTGATTCCCAGCTCTATCTGTCTCTCAACTTCATTCACAGTATGTTCAGTATGGATTAATTTCTGACCTTTCTGGATTTTGTTGGATTTTGGATTTTGAAGTTTTGGTTACCAGGATTTTTAAAAACCAAAACCAAACCTGACAAAAAACTTTACAAATAATTTAAAAAGCATTTTAAAGATAACCTAACATCTTATGGGTTTGGAATGATATTACAGAAAGTAAATAATGACAGAATTATTATTATTATTTTAAATTACTATTTTTTTTATTTAAGTTTTTATTAATTAATGAATTAATTAATTTTTATCTATTTATTTTTATCTATTTATTTATTGTTACCAAAAACCTCATCAGTGTAACTTTTAAAACTTTTCACCTCTCTGTGCCCTGAAAGAAAACAGGAGTACAACAGAAAACTAGGAGTCACAAGACAAAGGTATTTTAATCCCTGTTTGTGCTCTTTCTGCTGTCTCACAGAACTGCTAGAACAGACCACAACACAGTGAACACTCAAAACCCAGAGTCGCATTCTGCTTTTTAATATGAGAACTATGCCTTTCATCTTTTGAAATAAAAGATTTGAAAAATGATCAGAACTCAAAACAACCCCCAGTCCGAAAATAACATGTATTGAAATTAAGCTGCAAAAATGACAGTTGGATGAGGGGAACAGATGTGTACGTCATCATCATTTATTATTATTATAACCTAATTAATATTGACAATAATCTTTTTGCTGCAAGTTTAAATGGAAAACTGACTCCAGTCAACAGCTGAAACCAAATTAAGAAAGTGCAGTGCACGAAAGTTCATGTTATAAAGCTGGTTCCTTTGTTTTGTTTTTCAGGTGTTGTTCTCAGACTAGGAATGTTAGCTAAGAGCAAAAACAGACACCATCTGTGTAAAAATGGATGTGAATTCTGCCAAAGTGCTAATACATGAAGATAGAGGAGATCCTGTCAGACTTTCCACTGACAGCCAGAACAAATTCACCCCTTCCAACAGCTGTACCTGTGCTCAGGGCTTTCCTGTGTCTGCTAGAACACTTCACGCTCGAGGAGCAATTCTGAGTTATACTTGCAGAAAGCCCTCATACCATATGGAAGCACTACAGGTAGCAAAAAGTCGAAACTCAGGACTATGTGACCTGAAATGGAATGTCTGGTATTCTGCATGTCAATAAATTACACTAGGACAACTCAATTTTTATACTCTATGAAGAAAATGTGAGTGGTGTTTGCCCATCCCAAAGTTGTTGCGACCATACTAGGGTGCTGTAGGTGTTTGCTAAGGTGTTTTGAGTGTTTTAAAGCTATGACCTGACATCAAAAAACTTGTGGCAAAGCCGACTGTGGTGTTGCTTCACAATAGCTTTGTCGCCTGATAGTTTGATTAGTTGCAAATAAAACGAGCCTCTGTGTTTTGTGTTGCCGCCAAATGCAGCTGGGAAACTTCGGCCATTCTTAAGTAGCCTAAACAAAACTAAGTAATTAAACTGTGAACAATAAACCCAAATTGCATCTGAAATTAACCAATGAAAATTATGAAAGTGTGTAAAAAGTCTACCATTTGTATCAATGATTACAACTTCAAACAATACTATACGGCAGCTCTCCAGTGTGCTCATGTCTTTACTCATGTCAGGATGGACTGAACAGAAGAAATAAACCAAAGATTTGTACGTCAGTAAAAAGCAGAGCCTCAAAGTATAGCTACCTGTTACAGTATCGCCACAAACCAATGGTAGTTTAAAGATGTTCACCAGCCGAAGCAAACTTTTCTGGAAAACTTCTAAAACGGGATTTGTTGTTGTCCTAAATGGCGTCACACCAGTTCCCTTTCTGATTTCATTTGAAGTTCATCTGGGACTTTATAGTCCGAAAAGTCTGTTTAGCAAAAGCTTGACAGTACAGTCTGCAATGCATAATGTGAGAATGCTAGAGCCTTTATGCAAATGGATTACATGCTGTATTTGTCCAATCAGAACATTAGCCAGGGTTGAGGAACATTATGAATATCTCTATGACTTAGGGTTAAGCTTTCACACCTGGCACTTTGTTTCGGAACCTGGCGTGTTTCCCCTCTTAACTCGGTTTGTTTGAGCATATGTGAACACGGCAATCTCGCTCGGATCCGCGCCAAAATAATCAGTCTGAGATTGCCTGAACGAGGTGGTCACGGTTCGATTGAAAACTAACTCTGGAGTGGTTCGGTTGTAGTGAGAAAGCAATCCGATCCAACGGACCAACGAACCAGGCTATATCCCATTGTATAATGGGTAATTACAGTTCCGTGAACAGCAGTAGCTTGGTTGTTTTGCTAATACTGCTTAAAATAAACCTGTGAATGTCTGTGTGTGGGCACGTCTTCGCCATTCAAAATCAAAGCGTGCCTTATCATTTTATAATGCCATCTTATTGCTCTCTTTGTAGTAGGTATATTTTAAAAATTATGATTCCTGGACTCCTGCTCAAAATTATAAACGAATATAATGACAGCTAAAAAAAAAATAAATAAAAAAAAATTTAAAAAAATGCAACAATTAGCCCCCAAAACTGTTGTTTTTCTATCCTGACGGACGACAGCTGAGCGGAAATAAACCGTGGAACTTTGACCAATGAAAAAACAAAAAAGCAACATTGTAATAATTTTATTCCCTGTTTCGGAACAAAGCAGTCAATCTACAGGTGTGAAAGCACCCTTAGTAACTTGGATTACCAAGGTAAAGTACAGTAAGAACTGCTAGTGTGAAATGTGATGCAAGATAATTCAGTATTTAGAATGACCCAGAGTTAACTAGTTCAAGTGTGAAGCCCTCTTTCTGCATGATTTGAGATATTATTCATGTATCACAAACAGTGCATGAATTCTAAAGTTTACTCCCTCAGATTCTCTCCTTCTCCCTAGTCTCAGACAGCATACACAGCTTTAACAGACACATATATTATTGGAGGTTCTTCTGTATTTGCCTGCTGTGTCAGTCTGAGACCACAAGGAAGTGTCCAAACGTACCTCTTCCTGTCCTCAACACACTGTCAGAGCATAATGAAACACAGATGTTTGCCTGATAAGAATCTTGAAAAGAAAAACTCATCATATAATCTTACATAATTTTTTATATTTTTCTGCTATCAGGACAAGGGAGGAAGGCTTGACAGTTCAAAAGAAGGGTCACATATTTTTGTAAACTCTTAGAAAAACAGGGCCATCCATTCACTGCTGCCAGCTGTCTATATGTGCAGCAGACAGCAAGGCAGCTCTCTGTGTTCTGGAATAGAGCTAGTGTCTAAAATAGATTATTGTTGGGAGTCTTGAATGAAATTCATTGGCAGACACAGTGTCTGCTTCATTACACAACTGAGGATCAGTTTCTGGCTTACTAGGATGGCTATGAGGAATCTCTCTCACCTTCCCTTCAAGGCGTGCGGTACCCCCTTGGCTGATGCGGGTATTACGTGGTGGGAGAGTAAAGACGGGGGGCTCTTTGCTGGGGGAACCTCGTCCCAGAGTCAAAGTCGTCTTGGAGACATGAGATCCCGTAACAAACTTAACGTCACCCATCATTCTGCAAACAAAAGAACAGCAGATTAGTTTTGAGCTCTGTTTTAAGTTCACCTAAGTTGCTAAAATTGTGGTTAATGCAAAAACAAAATGTAAAATAAAAAAAAAAAGGTGTTTGACAGGCACAACAATGCAATACAATTCTCACTAAAATGACAATGAATGCATTTAAAATGCAGAAAATTATTGTAGTTTATATAGAAAGGTTCAATACATTGTTTTTTAACATGGATTATGATCCCTCCAATGAGTTTCAGGATCTTCATGATTTTCATATGACCTATACCAAATTCTTCATGTTCATGCACAGAATTTAGAACCATATATGTCCGTGCTTTTGATCGGGCCTCTAGAGCGTTCTGTGTTTCATAATGCACTTTTTGCATAGAGGTCATATGTTTCAAAAAATAAAATAAAGGTTTTATTTTTTTTTTCAAGGCATGTAACACTCAACTATTTTCCTTTTTTTAAGACATTTCAGTGCTTCCTCTGTGCAGCTTGATGTGAAGAAACAATTGTAAGTAATTCATTGATAGGTTTAATCAGTGGTAGATGGAGAAGTGTTTAGAGGAACCCATTGGAAATCAGTAATTTTTGCAATTCCATTTGGTGATGCTAGTGGCACAGAGATGTCACACTTACACTAACACTAGCAACGAGTACATGTCATAAATAGGTAACACTTTATTTTAAGGTGTCCTTGTTACACATGTTGCATGTACTTACTATTATAATAACAATTATTTATGGATAACATGCAAGTAACCCTAAACCAAACCCTAATCCTAACCCTAACCATATAGTAAGTGCATGTAGTTAATTAATATTATTCAGTACTTAAATGTATAATTACACTGTAACAAGGACACCTTTTAATAAAGTGTAATTAAATTATTTACTAAAAATAACATTACCTAGCACAATCCAGTATTCAAGTTTAGATGTGAACTTTGCAATTTTTATACTTTATATTTTGTTCCTAAATCTGCATCTACCCTTAAAAGGTCAAAAACATCTTCACAATTGACATTTTAAGCTGATTTATGAGCATGGAGCAAAAAGGTCTTTGCTAAAACATGTCACATATGACATTTGAGTCAAAGTGTAACCATATGGTACCCTAAATCCAGTGGACAGGCAATACCGTGACAAATGTACTTATTTTACACATACAAGCACAAGCACACTCAAATACAGGTCAAACAGCAAGTGAAAACACAGCCGTTTCCTCTTTAAGAGGTCTGCAGATTGTAACACATGGGGCGACCACCTCCTAAGCTAAATACATTAGCCTGTCACGGTGAGTGGTCAGCACTCCACTGCAGATTTACACAGAGGATGTTTTTACACTTGATTCATTTGGATAATCAACATAATGAATCGACGACCATCATGAGTGACTAGCATCCGAGTTCTGAAGACTGCTTTTATACCAACCAAAACAAACTAAACTCTGACAGCAAACAGACTTGGATCAAAGCTCCAGTGTGAACGCACCCTCAATCAGTCACCATGCATTAGTTATTCCTTCATCTGGATCTGATGAGAGGACACTTTATAACTTTAATTAAAGGGTTCAGAAGTGACCGAGTGCCGCATGCATGCAAGACATGCAACCTCACAGGATAGGTAAATACAGCTGGAGATTTGATGGGCTTTCCTTCTCTGTCTCCCTCTCTCTGTCCAGATTTTTCACCACTGTGCTTATTGGCAGACTCCAGACATGCTTTCACATGGTTGTTTTTGTGTAATGGCAGTGTTATGCTGAACTCTTGATACGGTTGACTGGTCCACCTTCAGCCTGTCCTCAACTACTACTCAAGCTCATTCAAAGTGATTATATTAATTATCCAACCAACTGTAAGGCAATTGTGTTCTTCTAGGGGCAATAACACGCAATGGGACTGAATATTTTTCTATTTATATATTTGAAAGAGGACATACTTATTTGGACTTGTAAACACATCCATGGCATAGACACTGTCCAACATCCCTTAAATACAGTTCAGCAAACAGATACATCTCCAAACAACAAAGAACTGCAGTAAGAACTGTGAATTTTTTGCTGCGGTGCTTAGGGAGCAGTTGGGGGGTTTGTTGCCTTGCTCAAAGGTTTCACCTCAGTCATGTATTGAAGGTGGAAGATCCTGCTCCTGGAGGGCTGATGTCCATTACAGTTTAGTTACAACCTAGCCAATACATTTACCTGGAAGTTTCTAGAAATCCAAAAAGACTTTGATTAACTGGTTCATGTGTGTTTAATTCAACCCAGTCTCATAAAAATACGTACCTTTGGTTACTTTTCTGCAACACCATTTTTACATACCCTACTGCACATTTTGCAGCAGTTTCAAAGAGAAATGTCCACTGAGTGGCGCTAAAACACGGGTGAACCCTGTCACGTTTTTATTACGTTGATAGGTACGTATTTCTGTGTTTTTATTGCATTGCTTCAGGTACGTACTGCGGTGGTTCAAAGTTCAAATATCCGGGGACTGTCGCCAAAAGTTAATGCTTTATCGTGTTGGAAATATGCCCTACACATTTATTGATGCAAGCGTGCTATTTTAATCTTCCTTTTGTGCAGATTTGAACTGTTTTGTTGAACCGTAGTTACATGGAATTCGTACTGGAACTCTTCATCTTTTAAGTACATCTCCGTATTGTGTGATCTACTGAACATACCTACCGTTTATGAAAATGCATAGATATGAAGCTGGATATGTGATGCAAATATTCAAAAGCATCAGTTTGCAAATCTCTCAGCATATTAAAATTGTTTTGAAGTCATACCATAATATTCTTCAAGTAATTGTGCGAAAATATTTCACTTTATTAATTGAAACTGTGTAAATCATACTTTGTGTGAAAACGAATGAAAGGTGTCTGAGTTTTACTACCTCTAGTGTTCATTTATTTTGGAAACTGCTGTAATATGTACTTATTGGTATGTATTTCACATCTCGCGATAAAAGTGCCCCAGGTACGTTTTTGCCATGAGACCAGGTAGGATCAATTTGAATTGGAGGCAAATTCTGCAGTATGGTGGCCCTCCATGAGCAGGATTGGACAGTCCTTTGTTAGGTAGTCACTTTTAAACTGATATGCATTGACTTTTACACAACAAGTTTTCTCAGTTGATGCATGACACATATGCGATGTGTAATTTCTGTGTCAGGAGCATCATCATACATTCATGTCCCATTGCTCATTCTATGTAGGGTCACACGGGGATGCTGGAGTCTATCCCAGCATCTCAGCCATAGGAAGGACCAACTTTGGTCGTGTAGAGACACAGCCCCACAGAGTTTCACTCTAACCCAAGTTAAACACACCTGAACAAGCTAATCAAGGTCTAAGGGATATTGAATGCTACAGACAGGTGAGTTTTTATCAAGATTGGAGCAAAACTCTCTAGGACTTTGGCTCTGCTGAACCGATGTGAGCCACCCCTGCCCTAAATGGGTGGCATAACACAACAACAGAATAGCAAAAATCACTGTTTCCAAAACAAACTAAATATTCTCATTGTTAGTCCCTGCGTTTGGACAGACAGAAAACAGCTGTCCTAACAAAACTCGATTTTCCCTCACAATTAGCTTCTACTTTTGAATAACAGATCTTAAAACCCAGCTGTAAGGAGATCATTAAATTTTGTGTTTTTCTGGCAGCACCAAATGAAATTAGCGATAAAGAAGAAATTAGGAAAAGAGTGCAAACAACCTCCACATGGATGAATGTCCCAGTGGGAATTACTGGTTCAATAATCAGGAAGTATGAGTTACAACAATCTATACAAGCACTTTCTGGACTAACAAGACGGAGACTTGCAAAGTACTAAAAAGCACCAGCTGCACCAGTCAACAAAACTGAGCGCTATGAATGCTACCTGAATAGACAAGCAGAACTAAAGGAGCCATCATTTAAAAACAGCTATGCAAAAACATGTCTGGACAATGACCAAGATAATTGGAAAACATTTTTTGGTCAGCTAAAACAACTGATTGGATATCGTACCCACTCCTCTTTGCAGCTCCTCTCCAAGTAATTAAGGTTTCGAGGCTGATGTTTGGCAGCTCAAACCTTCAGCCCTCTCCACAAATTTTCTATGGGCTAAGGGTTGGAGACTGGCTAGGCCACTCCAGGATCTTAATGTGCTTCTTCTTGAGTCACTCCTTTGTTGCCTTGACTGTGTGTTTTGGGTCATTGTCATGCTGGAATACCCATCCACGACCCATTTTCAATGAGGAAAGGAGGTTCTCACCCAAGATTTCACAGTACATGGCCCTGTCCATCATCCCTTTGATGCGGTGCAGCTGTCCTGTCCCCTTAGCAGAAAAACACCCCCAAAGCATAATGTTTCCACCTCCATGTTTGACGTGGGGATGATGTTCTTGGGGTCATAGCCAGCATTCCTCCTCCTCCAAAAATGGCGAGTTAATGCCAAAGAGCTCGATTTCGGTCTCATTTGACCACAACACTTTCATCCAGTTATCCTCTGAATCATTCAGATGTTCACTGGCAAAATTTAGATGGTCCTGTACATGTGCTTTCTTGAGCAGGGGGACCTTGCGGGTGCTGCTCATTGCGTAGTGTGTTACCAATTGCTTTCTTGGTGACTATGGTCCCAGCTGCTTTGAGATCATTGACAAGATCCTCCCATGTAGTTCTGGGCTGATTCCTTACCGTTCTCACGATCACTGAAATTCCACGAGGTGAGATCTTGCATGGAACCCCAGACGGAGGTAGATTGAGAGTTATTTTGTGTTTCTTCCATTTGCGAATAATCGCACCAAGTGTCAGCCTTGTGTAGGTCTACAATCTTGTCCCTGACATCCTTGGACAGCTCTTTGGTCTTGGCCATGGTGGAGAGTTTGAAATCTGATTGATTGTTTGCTTCTGTGCACACGTGTCTTTTATACAGGTAACAAGCTGAGATTAGCAGCACTCCCTTTAAGAGAGTGCTCCTGATCACAGCTCAGTACCTGTATAAAAGACACCTGGGAGCTAGAAATCTTGCTGATTGATAGGGAATCAAATACTTATTTCACTCATTAAAATGTAAATCAGTTTCTAACTTATTTTAAATGTTTTTTTTTTGTTTTTTGTTTTTTTTTGGATGTTGTTGTTGTTGTTATTCTGTCTCTCACTGTTAAAATAAACCTACCATTAAAATTATAGACTGATCCTTTCTTTGTAAGTGGGCAAACATACAAAATCAGCAGGGCATAAATTAATAATTTTTCCCCCACTGTACATGATCATATATGATTAACATAGAATTCCCCTTCAAAGTTTCTTGTTTTGAAAAGTCTGGTAGTGTGTGATCATCAGTCATTTAGTGTATGATTCTCACTTTTTCTCTGTCAAAATAGACAAAGTTGGCAAGTGTATGATGCCTAGTGTTTTTTTTTAGATTACATGTTAAGGTGCTTTTTATTATTTACAGTTATAATTGTATTTAGCTGCTGTTCATGAGCCTATCTGGTCACTCATCAACCGAGAACAGCTGCCTATAGTTGGTACGTACTCACCTCAAAAGTCTTGAAGCTACTATGGCTGGTGCATCTACAAAATTTTAATTTCTAACCATGGAAACAACCTGCTACGGCCATATATGGTAAGGCATATTTGTATGTGACTGTAAACATGCCATTCTTTAGAAATAATGGTGTATTATCAGCACAGCTGCAGTCAGGCGTGTGTTTTTGTTTCTGGGTGTCTGTTGAGGCACTGATAACATGAACAGAGCCAAAGCTTTATCGGTTTACCACTGCACAGTACATATTCCACTGACTCTCAATGCGTGTGTGTGTTGAGCTGATGCTGTTTAAAATGGCTCCCAGTCAATAATGACCTGATTCAACAAACACACATTAATGATATTATCTGCAGCCTGTGAGGCCAGGACTTTCAGGACAGGATAGGGTTTCACAAAACACCATGATCTGGGGATCAAAAAAATTGAATAATATAGTAACTATTATGGTGATATATTTACTAAATTCACTCTTCACCTGGTTGCGAATGTTTAATCTAGACTATAGTTGCATCCAGTAATGTAATGCAAATAGCATGTGGCTTGAGCCACAGAAAAATAACGTCATGACAACAGTGATTGGCTGATGGTGCCACAAGAACATGCACAGCCTGAAATATTTTAAAGGCAACTGACAGGGAAAAAAGTGTCTATTTGACACTTTTAAAAGCCCTCCCAAACCAGTTGTCACTGGTAAAGCATCTACTATATGTTGAAATTATTTCTCAAAATATATGGCTAATCAATGGCCAACAAGGGAGAAATGTGCTTATCAAAAAGAGGTACACTTTAGCATACTTTTAAAAGAGTACTTATGAAAAAACACTTTAAAAGAAAATACTTCAGTGCACCAAATTGTTGCATGTCAATCAGTGCATGTCAACTGCAATAACATGAAAATGTATTGTTTAAATGGTAACACTTTAGTATAAGGAACAATTCTCACTATGAACTAGTTACTCATTAGCATGCCTATTATTAACATATTTGCTGTGTATTAGTACTTACAAAGCACTAATTCTGCATAGACATATTCTACATCCCTAATCCTACCCAATACCTGAACTTAACAACTACCTTGCTAGCTATTAATAAGCAGAAAATTAAGAGTTTACTGAGGCAAAAACCGTAGTTAATAGTTTTTTAATAGCGAGAAGTGGACCTTAAAATAAAATGTGACAGTTTAAATTATATATATATTTAATGCAACCTCAAATCATCCTCAGATTTAAACTGTACTTCTTAAATGTACTTTATTTCTTATTTCTGTTACTATGCACTTTATTCCTTAGTTCTATTGAAACTTGTGTAATATATCTCAGTTTATATATTTCATGATTAAGTTGCAATTTAGTACATTTAAAATATATTAACTTAAATTGATAATTAAGTACTTTATATGTGCTTAGTCAACACATTGGAAACCAGTGCTTATTAAATACTTTTAAGATTTGGAGTACACTACCAGTGCAGATTCAATACAATATAAGCGTTTTCTAAATATAAGCATTTCTGAGTTTTCTAAAACACGGTCTGGTCTCTGACATGCACACCAGGCTGGTCAGTTTCCCCTAAAGCTTGTCAGATCTATTCTAAATGAATTTTCAGTGAGATTTTCCTTGACCGTCTGGTCATTTACCTCCCAGAACTGTGCTCATATAAGGCAAACCATTCACACATAGGTGTCTGCTCATCCACACCACAGGTTAAAGACCTGAACTGAGTGAGATCACTGGGAAAGAATGAAAGAGCACACATCTCACACTCTCACTGCTCTCTGTAACACATAGATCCTGGATGCCACATACAGATACTCAGATGTCTATTGGTTCATAAAATTTCATTTTGATTAGAACTACAAGCATGATTACAGATCTGTATGACATTCCTCTAAAACAAATGTCAAGAAATCAAGTCCAAATCAATCCTTAAAGCATGGAAAAGTGCATAAAATCTTAAATCAGTGTGTTACTCTCTAATATCCTAGCTTGGAATGACAAGCAAGACAGGAGACATCATGTTTTCAATGTTTCAATGAACCAATTAATGTTTTATCTTTCAATGGTTATTCAGTCTTCCACAATTGTCGAATTGTCTGGTGTCCTTGGAATCATCAGTTTTGGCCATCAGACAGATGACATCATATTTGTCTATTGGGTACTTTAGTATAAAGAAAGAGTTCATGGATGACTCAATGACAGCAAGGTCTTCAGGTCCTTTGGCAGCAAAACAAGGCAAAATCATCACCACTCCATGCAGCAAAGTGTATGACAGAAGGCTTCAAGTGTTTGTAGAGAAACATTATAAGAATAATGACTACTTAAGGTTGTAATAACCTAAAACACTGTCTAATACTTGATGGCTGTTCTGTTAATTCTTTGTCATCAGTTAGGAACCTAGGTGTGCTATTTGATGGCAATCTTTCCTTTGAAGACCACATCTCTAGTATTTGCAAAACTGCATTTTTCCATCTCAAAAATATATCTAAATTACGACCTATGCTCTCAATGTCAAATGCTGAAACATTAATTCATGCGTTTATGATCTCAAGATTAGATTATTGTAATGCTTTATTGGGTGGTTGTTCTGCTCGCTTAATAAACAAACTCCAGCTGGTACAAAATGCAGCAGCTAGAGTTCTTACTAGAACCAGAAAGTATGATCATATTAGCCCGGTTCTGTCTTAAACATTGTATAGATTTTAAAATCTTGCTAATTACTTATAAAGCCCTGAATGGTTTAGCTCCTCGGTACCTGAGCGAGCTCTTATCACATTATAGTCCCTCACGTCCGCGAATGGCATCTACAGTCTGTTTCTTTCTTATTCCGAGGTCACCTTAACCACCAGATCCAGTCCGTATCCAGTTCAGATGGTCACTGCAGTCCCCCGGATCCAGTCCGTACCCTGCCCAGATGGTGGATCAGCACCTAGAGACGACCTCTACAGCACTGAATGTCAGCGGAGACCACATCAACTAGATGAGCCCCAGTGAAGACCTCGTCACCTAGACGGCTGTCGGCACAAGACCACGGGAACCAGATGAGTCCTCTGCGTCTGGCCAGAGGAGAACTGGCCCCCCGACTGAGCCTGGTTTCTACCAAGGTTTTTTTCTCCATTTGTCACCGATGGAGTTTTGGTTCCTTGCTGCTGTCGCCTCTGGCTTGCTTAGTTGGGGAAACTTTTTCTTCACACGATATTGTATTTAATTTTATTGTATTTGATTAACTGCCTTTACCTGAAAATTGAGTGTTTACTGTTGCCCTTTTGCATTATTGATGTACTATTTCCTATTTAATACTGTACAGCTGCTTTGTCACAATTCTGTATTGTTAAAGGCGGTATATAAATAAAGGTCACTTGACTTGACTTGACTTAAGTCTGTTCTCATGACATGAAGAGTTCATTTGCCAAAACAGATAGTTCTGGTTTTATTATTTTCAAAAATCATGTTTTTTATTATGCTATCGTGTTTTTTGTGTGTTTTATTGTGTGTTTTATTGTGTTAGTTAGCTGCATTTTTCATTTAAATCAAAATAACACAACTGCAGTTTGATTGAGATTAACTGGAATGCACAATGAAAAAACATGATTTTTTAATTTTTTTTTTTTTGCAGATGAACTCTTCAAATATTGTAGATTATTAAAATGTAACTTTAAAAACACAAACCAGGGCTGCCAGAGAACAGGCTTTATCCTAGATACCCATTCCATCCATACAGGCTTTTCTGGATTGTACTTTAATATCTAACATGCAGGGCTTGTCAGATTTTTAAAATGTTTTTCAACATTAAATTCATTTTTTTTAATTCTTATTTTCACATACATTGAGTTTTTAACGTTTTTGAAAGCCTCTTATGCCCACAAAGGCTGCATTTATTTGATTAAAAATGCAGTAAAAACAGTTATATTGTGAAATATGTTTTACAATGTACATTAACTGTTTTGTATTTTAATATATTTTAAAATATAATTTATTCCTGCAATGCAAAGCTGAATTTTCAGCATCATTACTCTGGTGTTCAGTGTCACATTATCCTTCAGAAATAATTCTAATATGCTGATTTGATGCTCAAGAAACATTTCTTAGTATTTTCATTAGTGAAAGCAGTTGTGCTGTGCAGTTTTTTGGGAAACCACGATACATTTCAATTTTTTTCTTCTTTTGGTTAAATCTTTTGTAACGTTTAAAATGTCATATGTCATATTTGATCAATTTCATCCTCAATTTTTTAAACGCGCACACACACACCAAGGCATGATTTTTCGAAGACTTCTGCTTCTGACGGGAATTTTCCATTTTCATCAGTGTTCTCTGTAAATCACCCTGCAGAAACTAAAGAATAATTGGTTTCAAATTGTTCGGAAATGGCCTTATAATTCTCCTCAGATTGATGACAACAACAACTGCCTCCCTTGTTGATGTATTTGAATTTGTGTTGTGCTGATTCACGACAGAAAAACTAGCAAGCAGAATGAGGCTCAGTCCCGGTTTCAGCATTTTTCTTTGCTCTATGTGTTATCCAAGACATAAAGTTGCATAATTATAGAAGCTGGTGAAGACCAGATGATTTTTGTTTATGCTGTGTTTTGTAAAAAAAAAAAAAAGTTGTAGTATGACTGTACTTCAAAATACAGTTGACAGTACGAGGGTTAAACATACCCTGTATGGTGTGTGGTTCTGCCTCAGGTAAAACAATGTAATCAAGCCCCAAAAATGCTCTGTCCTGTCAGAAAACACACACTGGTGGCAAGGCGTCTTGTTAAGTGTAATTTCAGCCAGCTGCACAAACACTTTGTATAGATGTGTCTACACATAACAAGGGGAAACAATAGTGTTCATTGACTCACTCACAGGATTCTGAACAAACACAGATAAGATATAAAAGAGCCTGTCACTGTCCTCTGTCCTCACACCAGCTCTGAAACACAATATAGCCAGTAAAGAAGAGCACCTATCCTGCAGATGACCATTTAAAACACTGAATCTTGCACATCTGAAGGAGGAGAGAGAGAGCGGGAGGGGAACCTGTTAAAAAACCGATCATACCAGTCATAGCTCAGGACAAAAAGACAGCAGGAAGGGGTTTTATAGAAAGTAACGCCCTCTAATACACCTTGCCCTTCATATATAATAAACTTAATAAAGGGCAAAAGTCTATTCATTAAGTTTATGAAACCAAAGCTTCATTCATCCTCATGGGCATTGTTGTACATCATGCATTCACTGGGACACTTTTCCTGTTCTGGGAATTTAACCACAGCGTTGGGATCAAAGGCATCCGACATCCGGAATAAACGTCACATTTATGTTGATTAGCAGTAATTATACATGAGAGAATGTGGAATAACTGGAAATGTACCCACATGATACACCTCTTACTGTTACTGTATGTATGGACATCCTCAGATTTCATGTCCTCATCAAAATAAACATAATTTGCTGTGTCCTCAAAATCTATGTGGGAACTTTTTGTACAACTAAAAAGGTATTAGATACCAAATAACAAAGTAAGCATCAATGCTGTTAAGACACAATATCTATCTCAACACTTTTCTTTATAATTTTTTTTCTCTGAAAATGCTAGTGAATCTCACAAATATTTACAAAGACACTGCAAGTAACAGTTAATTAGAGGAAGTGGAAATCTTAAGTAGAAAGACTGGAAATATTTTCTTGTAAAACACACTTCAATAACTAAATTTGCATCAGTTTTGCATTGATATTTGACTTAAGTGACTTTCGGTGTCACTTTTGGGGACACAGTTAAACTATACAGTTATTTTAAAACATAATGTAACAAAACACATATGGTAGTAATAGCATTTTAAATATTACAAGAGGTCTGCAGCATTACAAGTTTGAATACACATTAGAGTTTGCATAATAGAGAATAACAATAAAGAACTCTAAGTTTTAACTCCAATTTTTCTCAGAGAAATGTCTCACTCTTCATTCAAAAACTGCATTAGATGTATATTTCTTACAGGTAAACTAGAACTGCTTAAACGTCATCCCATATTAACCTGATGACATGAAGAGTCAGAGCAAACTCACCCAGACAGCCGTGTTGAACTCTGGAGAGATTAGTGTCTGTCTGCTGCACGTCTGTCATTCACAGGAGTTCAGTGGGACACAGCGGCGAGAGCGCGTCCAGACTCGCTTGTCCTGACTCCGATCTGCTCTCAACGTGTTTTCCCTGTCGGCACCGAACTTGCTGGCATGGATCCTAACATCACAGGCTGAGAGTTCCTCATTGGTCGCAGGGTTTTAGGAGTTAAAGGGGGAGGACTGAACACAGCACACACTAAAAATGTGATGTGTGCCTTACTGCTTTTCTGTTTTCTTTTAAAGCTAGAGGAATGTGAATATAGTACATGTATTTCATTGGTTATGTAATATTTTTACCGTAGGCTTCTTTTAGAAACAGTATGTGTGCATAGCATAAAACAGTATTTATTATAGATTCATAGCATAGTAATTATTAGTATTATGCATCTAATAATGTCTAAAACACTATATATTTAAATGTTTGTAGGTAAGATTTGTTATTATTTTAGAAAATAATAATTTTATTTAGCTTAGATGCAATTACTTGATCAAAAGTGACAGTAAAGACTTTTAAAATAAATGACATTCTTTTGAACTTGCTATATGGATTTCCAAAAAATATATATCTCAATATATATATATATATATATATATATATTCTGAAGGATCCTGTGACACTGAAAACTGGAGTAATGATGCTGAAAATTACCAAACAGGTATTTTTAATTGTAATAAAATATCACAATATTACGGTTTATACTGTAATTTGTTTAAAAAATAACAATAATAATAATACAAATAAAGCCTTGGTGAGACACCTTTCAAATGTTGAGGTAATGTTGAGGTAATTGTTGTAGTTTGCACATACAGTACCACTTTTTCAGGTGTTATTAGACCTAAAAGAAAATTCATTTAATCTGTCAGCAGTATGTCGACATATATTAAGACTGAAAGTGAAAGCAAGACTGATAAACACGACCAAATGCGCAGGGTAGTTTTTCAGTGCAAGTAGAAACAGCTCATAACGACTGATGCATGGCAGGTATTTAACAACCCCCCCATCTGCCCACTGCACATACCCAACATCTGGCTCTGCACAATGACACTGACTGGGTACCAGACTTTCAACAAAGCATAAACCAAATCCTGCTGCCTTTGGCTCAATAATGAGAGACTTTGAAAGAAATATTGCTGTGAGAAATATATGTTCTTGGATCTGATGTGCGACAGGAGAGAGAGTGCCAAACTATAGATCGCCTGCAACATGTGGAATGGCTATCTTGTGTATGTCTCTGTGTTTTTGGGACTGAATATGGATTTTGACTTAGGCTCTGAATACAGAAAACACCTGCTGAAGTCTCCTGCAAGAGGGCTCTTTAACAGCACCAATGACACGGCCCTTCCTGTCAACATTTGACTAATGACGGGACAAAAAGATTAGTGCAAAAAACAGAAGTGCTTGTGTGTCATGGAAAATAAGACTCTGAAAGAAGGCTTTAATATATCATTCTATAAATTGATCAAACAGATCTCTTTTAGTGTGAAGGAGCATGAATATTTGACAATTAAAGGAATAGTTCAGACAAAAATTATGAGACTGCACTTACATCCACAAGCACAAAGTGGAGACATTCACAAACCCACTGATGATGTACAGTTATACGGAGTTTAACTGAGGAAACTGTTGCGCCACCTGGAGGATTTAAAGAAATATTGGTATTCAAACAAAATGCAGAGTAATAAAGAATCTGTAAAATGCACTCTCAAAAAATGTGATTTCACCTAATGTATTTCTCTTTTGAAAGCTTGTAGTTTACATGATTTGGGTGTTTATTGTAAAGCTTAGGCGTGTGGAGGGTCTTATCTGCAAATGTGTTCCAGTAAGAGGAGGCTCCTGATGCATCGGCTGCACTTCGAGGGACACAAAGCGCCCACAGGAAACATAAAGTAAACACTCTCTGGGAGTACTGCCCTGAACACTAGACAAAACATCTGCCTGAAAGAGAGAGAGAGAAAGAAAGAGATGGACTGATAGAGGATTATGCAGCATTTCGGTACACTTAAAAAGACAGTTCACTCAAAAACAAGGGTGGGTAAATCATAGCAGAAATGTACAGTTATGGCTTTAGTATTTAAATGATCATATGCTCAATTATTTAAAGACCCCCTGTGGTGAAAATTAAGTTTTTAACATTGTTCACATTTGTCTCTGGTGCAGTATACCAAGGACAGGCTCAAAAGCAAGCTTTGAAACCGCCCATTTCCTACCATCACAAACATGTAAACCAATCCTGTCAACTTGTGGCATGGGACTTTTCACATTATCATCTTCACTGGTCATAGGTTTCTATTTATTACATGTCCTGTCATGTGTCATGGTACTCTGCAAAATACCGCTAGTAACGTGGACTATTTTGTCGATGTTCTTGGTACCTTTCTGGGTCTTGAACGTGGTAGGACCCTTGCAGTAAATCCAGCACTCTAAAGTCCAGATATTTGCATTTAATACAAGCTTCTTCTGATATAGAGCTGTCTGGTTAAAAAAAACAGTTAAGCTTCTTATTTGAAAAAGCAGTCAGTTACATTACAAGTTAGCAAAAATAAACAAACAAAAAAAGCTCACTAAGAGATAAGTGTCACATAACTGGTTGTAGTAAGTAAACGCATGACGCAGTGAATACACATATAAAGCCTATATTGGACTAGATGAGGAATACACTCAAAAGAAAACCAGGAGAAATACAAACACTAATCATATTACTGTTACCAAGGGAACTGAATGAGACACACGTGATGATAATCAGTAACTAAGGAAACTAACTAGTGGGATTTGAGCACACTGGGATTTCTTTCTTGTATCTTCAGGCTCCACAGTTCAGATTTAATTGACTTCCTGTTGGCTCTCAGTGTGGTTAGTGGTTTGATTCTCATTTATCTACTTATCACTGTAGTTCCCACAGAGATTTCCACCCTGAGTCAGCAGTGCTGCCAGGTTCAATTACTTCTGATAAGAGCTATGGTAACTTGCTGATGTCACATTTTTACAGCACAATAAAGTAACACAGCAGACAAAAAGCTCAAAATTCTGTCATTATTTACCCATACTGCTGATATTCTTTACACAGCTATTTGCTATAACAAAAGTGTATAGTGACCATGTTTGTTAAAAAGTGCAAAACACCAAAGTTTAAAAATGACTGAATTGTAGAAGAGTAATGTGAAGCTGACCGTTTTGAAAAAGAAGTACATTTTAGCATACTTTTAAAAAGTGTACCTACAGCAGAAATAATATATTTCAAAACTTAAAAGGGTGAAATTAATGTAATGTCTTGAAACTTAACTGCATGTTAATTGCAATCAAATGAAAAAAATATATATTTTAAAGTTGAAATGTACATTTTTAAAGAAATATCTTACATTTTTATTAAAAAAAGCTGGACCTTTTTTGATCCACCTGACAAGCATTTATGGTAAATTAAAATATACTTTAATGTCATTTCTATTGTATTTAAATAAATGTGTAACGAATTAGCAATTTAGTACATTTAACATATATTACATTTTGAATTTAATATCAAATAACATGCTATAGTTAACATTATAATCAAGTATTGCTTATATTACAGATGTCAGGTATGCTAGTCAACACATTAAAATAAGTGCACTGTATATATTCCAAGCATGACAAAAGATTATTAAAATATAATCTTTTAAAACGTAAACTCTCTTTCAGTACATTTGAGTGGCCTTTTAATTAAAAATATATTATGTGCAACTGCAGCTTTTTTTTTTAAGTGTACTTTTAAGAATTGATTCACTCGTGTACATTCAATACAGTTAAGGCACTTCTTTAAAGCCACTCAAGTATACAAAAACTGAACAAAACTGAAATTTTACATCAACAGAAATAAATCTGAGTACCATAAGCAAGGCTACCCTTGCCAAAGTCACTTACAGTACATGCATTCAAGGTTCACATTTTATCAGTTAATTCCTTGGGAATTGAATCGATGACCTTGTATAGCATAATATTGTATTGTTTAAACTCCAGGAACACTGCATAGAGCACTTCTTGCCTTACGGAAATCCCTTCTGGTTCTATTAGCCATTTTACCTTGCAGCAAATGGTGGGATGGGAATGATTCACGAAACAAAGAGGTTCAGGTCAGCACAATGTTTTCTAAATTTACATTTTTAAAAAGGTAGGTGGCCTGGTTGTGGTAGTCAGAGGGCCTTGATTTCATAGCTACAGAATCTGCGAAATGTTAATTATTTTACCAAAAAAAAAAAAAAGAGGGATCATACAAAATGCATGCTATTTTTTATTTTGTACTGACCTGGATAAGACATTTCACATAAAAGATGATTATATGTAGTCCTCAAGAGAAAATAATAGTTGAACTTATAAAAAAGACCCCATTCAAAAGTTTACAAATGCTTGATTCTTAATACTGTTGTTACCTGAATGATCCACAGCTGTTTTTGATTTTGTTGTGTTTGTTTTTTGTTTAGTGATAGTTGTTAATGAGTCCCTTGTTTGTCCTGAACAGCTAAACTGCCCGCTGTTCTTCAGAAAAATCCTTCAGATCCCACAAATACTTTGGTTTTTCAGCATTTTTGTATATTTGAACCCTTTCCAAACAATGACTGTATGATTTTGAGATCCATATTTCCACACTGAGGAACTGATGCTTCAGAAGGAAACACAATGCATTAAGAGCCGGGGGTGAAAACTTCTTAAATTTGAAGTTCAGGGTAAATTTAACTTATTTTGTCTTTTGGGAAACATGCAAGTATCTTCTGTACCTTCTGAAGGGCAGTACTAAATGAAATGGAAAAAAAACGGAAAAAGGTTTTTAGGAAAACAAGACACATCCTCATTCTGTTCAAAAGTCAAAAGTCTTAATGCAGTTTACTCTTATGCATCGTTTTTCCTTCTGAAGCGTCAGTGAACGTTTGAACCTTCTGTAATAGTTGCATATGAGTCCCTCAGTTGTCCTCAGTATGAAAAGATGGATCTCAAATACACAAAAATGCTGAAAAACCAAAAAATTTGTGGGACCTGAAGGATTTTTCTGAAGAACAGTGGGCAGTTTAAATGTTCAGAACAAACAAGGGACTCATGAACAACTATCAATAAACAAAAACAAAACAAAAAAAACAAAAACAAACAACAACAACAAAAACACAGCTGTGGTTCATTCAGGTAACAACAGTATTAAGAATCAAGTAAACTTTTGAATGGGCTGATTTTTATAAATTCAACTATTATTTTCTCTTGTGGACTTTATGTAAATGTAAATGTATTTTATGTGAAATATCTTAAAACTAACATGCACTTTTTATGATCCCTCTTATTTTGGTAAAATAATTAGCATTTTGCAGATTCTGCAAGGTGTATGTAAACTTTTGACCTCAACTGTACATTCTTAGTGGTAACTTGGCATTGTCTTTTTTGATGGTGCATGACATTACTTTTGTTTGTGGAACATAATATATTTAGGTTGTTTCAGTAGTGTATTTTTTATTTGAATAAATCAGTTAATCTAGATGTTACCACATTAAACACATTTTGAGCTACTTTTTTTAGTGTACAGCAGATACACTATGTTTGTTGTAGAGTTGATTGTGCATTAAATGTTTTGATCAATATGAATGCGTGAGGTATTTTTATTTGGGAGGTGTTGTCTGGTAGTTGCAGATTTGTCATACTTGAGAGTGTAGATGTTAAGAGTTAATGCCCCCTCACTCCAAGAATAATAACCATAATGATAGCTATATCAGCATCCACACAAAGTTTACCATAAATGTGCACTTGATTTATGTAGTCTGCTGCTTTATATGCTCAGCCTCTTTAAAGTCTGACTGGCTGTCAGTATGTTAATTGTTCATCACATGGAAAAAACAACAACTCTATGTTGTTCATCTGTGTTGTTGTTGTTATAGTTGTGTTGTGGATGCTGCTATTCTCAATTATTACAATTATTTAAACATTACATTCACAGATAACATTATAGTCATAACTGGTGTTAACAGGCCTACATTCAAACAATATTTTAAAGCACTAAACACAGACTCACTGGTGTGAAGACTGCTGTGATGAACATGATGAAAAACTACTGTATCAAACGAGAATGAGAGAAAAAGAGAGGGCAGATGTTTGTGATGAAACTGTTCTCTGAGCATCTCACCCAATAACACTAAACTCACCTGGGGAGCCATTTGGTACGGTCCATTCCTCAACACCTGACCATAAACATGTCATTGCTTCTGTTCAGCACGGCTCATCTCTCACAGCGAACAGATGTGGGTCAGCACTTGTTTTAACCTTCCCATTTACTGGAGTTTTACAGCGTGAAAACTGTGCTGAAGAAAACCAAAGCATAAAGAAAGTCACTTGATAAGCACTAGAATGTTCAATTTGCTTTCTTAACTGTCTCTGTAGTCCATTTGCTTCAAAGAATTACCTTTAGTTTTAAAATATTATGCAGATTAGCCTCACATTTTTATTTATATGAACATTGCAGTCTTTTGTCAGAGATTTCACTTAGTTAGAGTTTAAGTGTGTGACATGGTTGTGTAATTCTGGCATTCATAGCTAAACCATCTGCTGAATGTTTGAGTTACACAGGCCTGTAGGGTGGCCGAAGGAAGCTGGTATTGTGCCCGCTTAGAGTCAGCTAACAACAGATCTCCTGGCACACACACACACACTATATAGAATACACTGCCAAAAGTGTCCATGGTAACAGGAAGAACTGGAAACAAAATGACGAGACGTTTGCTGAGTAATCACTTCGGGTTCCCATTTTGGTCCTGGTCAAAAACAGGATACACTGTATGTATATTTAAACACTGTTTATATATATATTATATTTGTTTTTTTTGTTTGGTTTTGTTTTGTTTTTTTATTTACACGACTTACTTAACTTTAAATTCACAGATGTTTATATCACAATAAATTCTAATAATTATCAGATTATCATCATAGGCAAAATAATAAATGAAGATAGAGATAAATTTAAAAAAAAAAAAAGTCAACAAGGATGCTTATTTAGTTTTTACCTAGTCGTTTTACCTAGTTTTATATAATTCTAATTAACGACTGGATGCTATATTGTAGCCTATATATACACACTTCATTGGTTAAAATGTGACCCTGGACCACAAAACTAGTCTTAAGTAGCACAGGTATATTTGTAGCAGTAGCCAAAAATACATTGTATGAGGCAAATTTTTTGTTTTTTCTTTTATGCCAAAAATCATTAGGATGCTAAGTAAAGATCATGTTCCATGAAGATATTTTGTAAATTTCCTACTGTAAATATATCAAAATTGAATTTTTGAGCAATAATATGCATTACTAAGAACTTCATTTTTAAGAACTTCATTTAAAGGTGATTTTCCTAATATTTTTGCACCTTGAGATTCCAGATTTTCAAATAGTTGTATCTCCACCAAATATTGTCCTAGCAAACCGTACATCAGTGGAAAGCTTTCATTTATTCAGCCTTTAGATTATGTAAAAATCTCAGTTTCAAAAAATTGAGAATTATTACTGGTTTTGTGGTCCAGGGTCACAAATGTCCTTTAAGACTTTTAAAATAAATCTGAACAAATGTCTGCACAATGTCTGAACCACCGAAACTAATTTATTTTAACTGTGATATTTATTGTCATTCGCCAGGGGGCAGCAAATCCTCAATATTTATTTTCTAATGAGACCCCACCAGTCTATTTATCAGTTGGCTTGAAAGCTTCTCTGAAGCAAGCTACTTTCATCACTAAATAATCAAAGTGTTATTTTAAAATGCAATGTATGAAATGTATTTTAAATATTCTACATAATTCTACAACCAAAATTGATTCAGTTCTTTCAAACTAGCCTATTAAAGTTAATTATTGTAAGCTAATAACAAGGCAGATAAACACAGAGTATGAAACAAAATCTGGTTTCAATTTAGGCAATATTATTTTCACATTATAAGCAACTATAAGAAGTAATAGTAACTATAACACTGATAATGTTTCCCCAAGATCTCGATCTCATTCATTGTTTGTTTGTTTATTTTATTTCTTTTTTGTAGAGTAACAGCGCGTATAAACGTGTGTACAACACAATGCGCACACATACACACGTGCTTTCTATTTATTATGAAAATATATGTTCTCAGCATTAGGATTCATCATTAGCCCAAAGAGTGCATGAGTAAAGGGGGCGTGATATCTCACAGAGGGAGCACACACACACACACACACACACACACACACACGCACATTTCCCTTCTGCTCTCTCTATTGTTGGAAAAATAGCCTACAATCCACAGCCGCAAACACAGTCTCTGGCGCTCCGGGAGGCCATCGAAATGAGTATGCTTATGTTTCTAAAATAACTGATTAACTTGTTAAAGAAAATATTTATAAGAGATGAAAAGAGTGACCAACAAGCCAGCTGACATTATGCAGAATTCATGACATCATCAGCTTTCACTGTCAGTATCGCGCTCTATCCCATCTGACACACACACGCTGCGCGCCGCTTTGTGTCGAGCTGGTCCGACTCATTCCGCGAATCGGTTCTTTTGAACAATTCATTCAAATGAAGAGATTCAAAAAAAGACTCATCGGTACTTTTACGTCACACTCGTACCCAAGTGTCAAGTGAAAATGTGAAAATCTTTAAACAATGCATGCCAATGTATGCAACGTACTTCAGGATATACTGTTTTTTTTTTTATAAGTCAGCCTACATTAATTCATGAGAAAGATTAAAGTTTGACTGTCTTTTGCAGTTCACTCTGCTGCCTCAAACTAATTGAGATTAATATTCATGCAACATTATAATTCCTGTTTCATTAGCTTTGCTTTGAAAGTTGAAAATCCAAGATAAATGCTGACTCTTTTACTGCACACACTGGGCTACTTTGGATGTAAACATGTCTCCCGTATTTCCAATAGCTACAATGTTTTTGCCTTAAAACCAGTCTTTTTGTCAAACAGCAATTCAGTACTCTCGAGAACCGCTCCGACCGGATCAGACCAATTCGCGAAAGAACCGATCAGTCCAACTGGTGAACCGGTTCAAAAGAGCCGACTCACAAGAAGCGAAAAGAGCGATCTGAGGAGGAGAGGCGCATCTGGAGACAATAGAAGGCAATGCAGAGCTGCGCTTTGTCGCACTGATCGAGGGCTGTGCCGTCAAAACACAGAAATATTGAGATGATGGAACGCTGAATCTGGATATATTTCCCGTTATCTTCAACCGTGAGATCTAAGAGGAAAGATGAATTCTGCTGAAGCGGCGGAGGACGGACCCAATGATTCAGACACGGATGCCTTCTTCAAAACAGGTACGATGAGAGGAGAGATGGAGAGACTGTGATCTCTGTAGAAACGTTGTCTCTTATTACAATTATCAGCGCACTTTGGCTTATTTTCCATCCTTTCTTCGTGACGTTTAAATACCAGTTACCTTCGTAATGAATTCCTTTTTAATTTACCAATTGCTCATGTTATTTCTTTTCAGCTATTTGATCTTTTTAGGTGAATTTCTTTTATTATATATACATTTTTTATAGTTCATACTTGTTTTTCTCATTTATTCAATTTCATTATTATTTTATTTTATTTATTTGCCGCTGCTTTGGCAATGTAGTTTTTGTTTGTGAAGCATCCTACGTTGAAACTGAATTGAGAACGAGACAGACTTTTTGATAAACTCAATAGAAGGTTAGAGAAAAGATGAAAGCCAAAGTTAAATTGAAACTAATGGGATAAATCATGGCATTATGTGGTTTAAGGATGCTTGAAGCAGGTTTGTGTGATGGGGATGCTGAGCATTAGTACCGTTATCCTGTTTGGATTGACAGCTACAATGAGCTTTAGTCCCGGTTTGAAAACCCAGCCCAGCCCATTTCTCCTGAACAGCACTATGTAACTACGTGATAACTTCTCATGCATAATTTCTCAGGATTGTGTTTATCAATTTGTATCCTGCAGTACACAAAATAGCTGGTTTGTTGTCATATTAAGTCTGACTAAGTGTCAAATCACTGTCACTTTTGTGTACTTAACTGGGCTTCATGCTGGGCTCATGGGACAGTGATTGGAAAGAAGCTAATTACAAACACTCCTCTGTTTAATGTGTCATTTATGTAAAGGCTCTTTGCTTGTGAGTGTTGGACATGCCAAGAAGTTCTTGGTGGGATGTGTGTGTTTAAACCCAGTTTGAGGGAGGCTTTTATAGCTAAATCTGCCCCTTCTGTAAACTCTTGGTCTTTATGTTAGAAAGATTAGTCAATTGAGTCAGGAGTTTACAGATTTTAGGTCTGGCCATTCTATGATTGTTGCCACATGCGCATTTGTAGCTAGCAAATGTATTTCAACCATTTATGTTGTTCTTATTGTCTTTGCAGAGTGGACATAAATATTTATAATGTGTCTGTTGAGTGCAGTTGTCATATATTAACAATGATGTCACAACAACCCTTGAAGTCTAAAAGTGGACATGGGGTCAGAACAGAGACAAGACCTTATATCAAGTGCAGTGTTTCTGGAGTTTATAGAGAGGAAATGGCTGGTAGAAATGCTAATGTTTAAGTAAGTGGTCCAGGCTGTAAGACCCCTGCTGAGGAGTGATGCATAAACCCCACAGCTTTACACAGCGGGCTATAGGTCAGGATGCTGGGACACTACACTCACTCACTCAGATGCACACACAAACAGCAAACACATGTAGAAACACTGCATAACACAAATCACAAACTTTTGTTCCTCTTTTTACCTCAACTACACAACTGTGCTGCCTTTATTTCTGTCTTTTGAATGTGAGTGTGGTTCAAGGCGAGGTTCTTTGGAGGATGTATGTGAAGTATCTCAGTTTTTGAGCTGAAGGTCATATTTGCAAGCACAGGCTGATAAATAACAAACAGTTTCAGAGTAGACTCGCAAAGTACAGAAAGAAAAAAAGTTGGAACTTACGAAAGTGTGGAAATGTTGACAGATTGAACCAGATTTTCTGAAGGTTTTCTTTCATGCGTTTGCAGAACTAATAAAGTGCTGTTGGTGGCTGCCAGGGCATTGCTTTGTGGTTGATAGTGTGTTCTAGGTGGCCACAACAAAGTCTCTATGATATTCCAACCTGATTTCATGGGAAAAGAGCTATTTCACGAGGTGGTGACTTTGTATAAATTTGTACAATGTGAACCGTATGAAAATTATTTTTGGAAAAACACAAAGCAAAGGTCCACCCCTAAACATAACCATGACTGGGGCGCAAGCAGATTGTATTAAAGGAGTTCACCTCCAGAACAAAAAATTTACAGATAATTTACCCACCCCCTTGTCATCTAACATGTTTGTGTCTTTCTTTCTTCAGTCGTAAGGAAATTATGTTTCTTGAGGAAAACATTCCAGAATTTTTCTCCATGTAGTGGACTTCTATGGTGTCCGTGAGTTTGAACTTCCAAAATGCAGTTTCAGTGCAGCTTCAAATGGCTCTAAACGGTCCCAGCCGAGGAAGAAGGGTCTTATCTAATGAAACAATCAGATATTTTCTAAAAATGTAGAATTTATATACTTTTTAACCTCAAATGCTGGTCTTGTCTAGCTCTGTGATGTGCATGTGAACTCTGTGTAATTCAGGTCAATACAGTTAGGATATGTCGAAAAACTCCCATCTCATTTTCTCCTCCAACTTTAAAATCGCTGCAGAAATACCGACCCAGTGTTTACAAAGTGAAGATGCAAAGAAGATCAAACGGCCTTTACAAAAAAAGGTAAAACAGCAACGTAGGATGATTTTGAAGACCCGAATTACACAGAGTTCACATGTGCATCACAGAGAATAGACAAGACGAGCATTTGAGATTAAAAAGCATATAAATTGTACACTTTTTTTTTTTTTTAGAAAATAACCATTGTTTTGCTATATAATGAACTTTTTTCTCAGCTAGGATTTAGAGGCATTTGAAGCTGCATTGAAACTGCATTTTGGAAGTTCAAACTCGCAGTCCATTATATGAAATAAATTCTGTTTTCCTCAAGAAACATAATTTCTTTACCACGGAAGGAAGAAAGACACGAACATCTTGGATGACAAGGGGGTAGATAAATTATGTGTAAATTTTTGCTCTGGAAGTGAACTTCTCCTTTAAGACCTAAGGAGAAGTTCATACCAACAATTCACCAAAACTTAAAGATGACCTTTTATGCCCCTTTTCACATGATGTAAAATAAGTCTGTGATGTCCCAAGAGTGTGTATGTGAAGTTTTAGCTCAAAATACCCGACAGATCATTTTTTATAACTTGTTAAAATTGCCACTTTTAGGACATAGCCAAAATGCGCCCTTTTTGTGTTTGTCCCTTTAAATGCAAATGAACTGGTGCTCCTGGCCCCCTTTTCAGAAGAGGGCGGAGCTTCAAGAGCTGACGTTTGCGTACAACGCATTGGTATTGATGCCTCACAAATCGTCACAAATGGGCAGGGATTTCTCCCTACGATGACGTCAAGGAAGGGAGAATCTGGAATAGCTTGTTCTGAGAGACTGTTTATGATTCAAGTCCAATCACAAAGTAATAGCAAACTCCTCAACACTATCGCTGATGTCTGTAGCACAAATGTTTCAGGATCAGTTCCATGCCAATATATAAGCAATATTGAGGCTTTTTCTCACCTAGAACTTCAGAGCAAGTAAAGAACAAAGCAGGCTATTTTTAGGCCTGATCATAAAGACATTGTTGAGTTGTGCAGAGCATTGGTGTTGAGATATCCAGTGCCAATGATTTGCAGATGTTTGGAGGTCTGGGTGAGGTATCAAAGAGGAGAGGGTTTTTTTTTTACTGTGGTTTTAACCAGTGGAAGGGAGGACATCTGCCTGCAGAACACAGCCGTCGGCCGTCATCAGTGGATATACAGATACATCCTGGCAGCCCGTGCCCCTGGGGCCAACAAAAAGACAGGAGGATATAATGGAGGAAGAGAGGGACAGAGTGAATGGGACCATAAATCCTCTCTCTTCTGCCACATCCAGTTGTAGTGGGTGTTTGCCCTCCTAGAGAAAAGACGTTACGTGGCTGAGTGAACAGTAATCCATTCACAAGCGCCACACTCACCGATCTGAAGAGGGTTTTATACCTTCAGCCACATATGGTTTACTCGCTGCCTGTGTATTCAGTGTTTATGCTTAGATTGACTCCTATACCAACACAGGACAATGTGAAGTACACTTTAGCACACTTTTAAACAGAGTGTTTATTATGGAAATCAATTTAAAGGAATATACTATTAGCATATATTAGAACCAAATGTATAGTTTATAGTTTAATTTAGATTATATCTTGACTGCTTTTCACCTACTTGGGTACATCTTTATGTGTAATTTCATAATTATTTCTATCTTCAAATTTCTGTCTTTGAAATTGGTAGTAAAAACAAATCAAAAGAGTACTGTTGAATGTACTGACAAACATTTAAAGTTAAGTAAAATCTTTAGTTAAATATTAAGTCTTTTATATATAAAGTAATTTATATTTATATTATTTATATTATAAAGTAATTTGAATCTCTTATGTCATGTATTTAAATAGTTACACATTTCCAGTCGTGAAGTTGCAATTCAGTACCTTTAAAATATAATGACTTTAAGTTAGGGCTGTCAGTTTAATGCGTAAGCTTAATTAATTAGATATGAAAAAATACAGTGATTAAAATATTTTAAGGCAGTTAACGCACTGGCCCCGCCCCCAACTTATATTTCATATAGTTGACTGTTGACAAACATGATGCAGGGCAACAACTTCACAAATGCAGTTATGCCCTTAAATTCAAGATTTTGGTGCAAAAATGTCCCTATATGTGTTTTGTCTCATATTTATATATATCACATATCACACAATATCACACGGGCAGCAAGAGCAATATGACACCAGTGCTGTTTTTTTTTCCTGATCTTTTTTTTATACAACAGTTCAGTAAAAAAGAAGACAAAAAGCAGAATTATTACGCAATCTCTGGCAGATTTTGTTTCTTATTTAGAGATTAATTAAAAGAAGAAGAAGAAGAAGAAGAAAAAAAAAAAAACATTAAAGTGATAGTTCACCAAAAAATGTTTTAATTCTGTCAACATTTACTCACCCTCATGTCATTTCAAATCTTGTGGAACATGAAAGAAAGTATTTTAAAGATAAGTAACAAAGCTGTTTTGGTTACCAATGACTTTAATCGTATGAACAAAACATTTAGCCATTGCAGGCTAAATGTTTGTGTCATAAATATGTTGAATCAAATAAAATATTTCATAAATTCAATAATCGCCTGACAGCCCTACTTTAAATATAATATTTGAATATCACGCTACAGTTAAAATTATAACCAAGCATATTACATCAAAATAAATGTACTTCTTAAAATCATGACACAATATTACTAAAACAATTAATTAAAATGTACTCTTAGCAATATATTTACCAATTTAATAACATTAAATCATTGCTATTCTTTTATTTGCAAGTACAGTTTTTTTTTTTAACAACACACTTTTAAGATATGATTCTTTTTCACAAGTGTGGCTCTTTTTTTAATTAGATAACTGTTCCCTGACCCCATGAACACGTGAATGCGAGTCACTGCAGCTCTGAGTACATTGATTTGGCTGCTATTCTTGGTATAAAAAGGTTAGTTGCTGAGAAATTAGAGAACAACCTCTCTCCTCTCATGATAATTGTGTTGATTGTCATATTTGGACTCTCCTTGTTATTCTTCCTGTTTTAAGCTGTTATTTCCTCCTGAAGTCCTCTTTATACAGTATATGACTGTATATAACTGGCTTACAACATCATGCACTGATGAAATGAACCATTGTGTTTTTGTGAGACATCTGGCTTCTATTGTCCCCTCTAAGCTTGTTATTAATTTATTACATAATCAATCGCCTGATCAATACATTGGGTGGAGGTAGGATAGGTTTAAGGCCACAGGGAAGATTATTTGCTAATCCAGTCTGTTGCATTGGCTTCGACAGGGTTTATTTACGGCTTTGTTCAGCAGACAGCAACAATCTGATTTCTTGGCATATCCAACTTATGTCCATTTAGTCATTTGTTGTCTGAACTGAAACTGAAAAAATATGTTTTTTTACAAAATTTATCCAAGCCTCATTTGTATGTGGTTTGAAATCCGATTAAAAATCGATTTCCGGATTTTTGGAAATAAACAGTCGGTTCAGACTGTAAGATCATACACAAAGTGCAGTAATGTCTACAGCAGTCTCAGCTCACTCATTTACACTCACATGTAGCTTTCACTATGTTATGAATTGTGACATAAGCATGCACCTAAGTATAAATACAAATGCTTATGTTGTCAAAAGTGCCTCTGTAGTTTAGTTCCACAACAACATGTCATGCTCTCTTACGTCTCTTGACATTGTACTGATGCTTATACCATTACTAAGACAACTGATGTATTTTTTTTTTTTTTACCAGATATTGACTAAACTGTCTAACAAATGATCTGCTTTCATCAGTGCAGACAGTGACCCATGCCAAAACTTCATTTGTGGCGTGAAGTTTGATAACCTTTGGCAACAATGGACATTGTGCCATTAATGGCAACCATTTTTGGCAAACATTTGCAGTAGCAGTAAAGATTTATAATAAACCTCTGGCAGCAATGGCTTTTCACTGAAATAAAATGATTATTGGAAAACCACAACAAAGCTTTCTGAATGTCTGTCACATTTTTCACTCACACACAATAACCATTTTGGAAATTTTGATTTAAAAAACTATGTCACGGAGGCAAGACGAGAAGTGGTCGATCGAGAAGTGGTCCCCGTGTAGCGTGACAGAGAACTCAAACGCGGATACACACGAGTGAGCAGGTTAGCCACGCAGTTAGTCTGAGAACGCTCCAGCGAAGGAGTAAAGATTTCCACCGGGAAACCCGCGTTCTCATTCACACACAGAAAGGTATATAAACGTCCGCAGAGCGGTACTCACGTGAGTTGATTTGGTGAAGTTGAGGCGACCAACAAAGAGACAAACCATGAACTCAATGTCCGGTGCTGACTGAACCTTACTTCCTGTTTATATACCCGCGGAGATTACTTCCGGGACCTCGTGACCTCACGTGACTCGGTGCGTGTGACAGTACCCCCCCCTCCAGGGCCGGCACCAGACGGACCCGGGGCGGAGGATACCCGCCGACGGTAGTCCTGGATCAGAGCAGGGTCCAGAATGAACCGTCCGGGAACCCATGACCGCTCCTCCGGGCCGTAGCCCTCCCAGTCTACGAGGTACTGGGTGCCCCGGCCACGGGGTCGCGAATCAAGGATTCTCCGGACGGTGTACGCAGGACCACCGTCCACAATCCGGGGTGGAGGGGGAGCGGGGGCCTGGGGAGACAGAGGGGAGAAAAAAAACAGGTCTTAGTTGGGATTGGTGAAATACGGGATGGATCCGGAGAGAGGCAGGCAGCTGGAGCCGGAAGGTGACAGGGTTCAGACGATGGGTGATTTTGAAGGGACCGATAAACCGGGGGGTGAGTTTTCTGGAGTCCGTCTTCAGGTTGATATTTCTGGTGGATAGGTAAACCCTGTCACCCACATGGAACAATCGTCCCGGGGGGTGTCGGCGGCGGTGCTGCACGACGTAGCGTCGGTTGGCCTTTTGGCTGGCAGCACGGGCATGGTTCCAAAGCCGCCGACACCGGCGGACCAACTGTTGGGCAGACGGAACTTCAACCTCCGGCTCCTGATGTTCGAATATGGGAGGTTGAAATCCGTAGCATACCTCGAATGGGCTCAGGCCGGTGGCGGTGGAGGTGTGGAGGTTATTGGAAAGTTCGGCCCAGACGAGGTAGCTAGCCCAGGAGCGCTGATGGTCACTAGCAAAGCATCGGAGGAAGCGCTCCAGTTGTTGGTTGGCCCGCTCCGTCTGGCCGTTAGTTTGAGGATGGAACCCTGAGGATAAGCTGGAGGTGGTGCCGACCAGACGGCAGAAGGCCTGCCAGAACTTTGCCGTGAACTGGGGCCCTCTGTCCGAGACGATGTCCTGGGGGAACCCATGCAGGCGGACTACATGTTCAAGGATTAACTCCGCGGTGGTCTTGGCAGAGGGGAGTCCGGAGAGAGCCACCAGGTGCACAGCCTTGGAGAAACGATCCACGATGGTGAGGATGGTGTTCTTTCCTAAGGACTCGGGAAGTCCAGAGACGAAGTCGAGGGAGATGTGGGTCCAGGGGCGTTTGGGGATGGGGAGGGGCTGCAACTCCCCGGTGGAGGGCGCGTTGGGGTTTTTAGAGCGGGCACAGGTGTTACAGGCCAGAACGTACTCCTGTACGTCCCTCCGCAGCGTCCTCCACCAAAACGCTCGACTGATGAAGTTGATGGTTCTCTGAACTCCCTGATGTCCGCCCAACGTGGAGTCGTGTCCCCACTGGAGCACCTCCTGGCGCAGGTGGTTGGGAACGAAGAGGCGTCCAGCGGGTGTCTCAGGTGGCGGAGGCTCTTGGCTGTGACTCTGGCGTACTCTCTCTTCTAACCCCCACCGGATAGGAGCCAGAATGATCTGTGACGGCAGGACAGGCGCGGGATCGGAGGTGGTGGTGTCTTTTTGGTGCTGACGGGAGAGAGCATCGGCCTTGGTGTTTTTGGATCCGGGACGGTAAGAGAGGTGAAAGTCGAAGTGTTCGAAGAAAAGGGCCCACCGCGCCTGCCTGGGGTTGAGTTGCTTGGTCTGCCTGATGAGAGTGAGGTTCTGGTGATCGGTCCAGACGGTGAATGGTTCACTGCCGCCCTGGAGCCAGTGACGCCATTCCTCCAGAGCCCACTTGATGGCCAACAGCTCCCGGTCCCCTACCCCGTAGCGCTGTTGAGTGGAATTAAATTTTCTGGAGAAGAAGCTACATGGGTGTAACTTCTCGTCTGGACCACGTTGCGAGAGAACGGCTCCTACGCCCACATCGGAGGCGTCCACCTCAACAACGAAGGCCTTTGTGGGGTCGGGATGGGTGAGAATGGGAGCGGTGGTGAACTGGTGACAGAGGGGTCTTGAAAGCTTGAATGGCCTCGGGGGTGAGATGGAATTCTCCGCGTGATGGCTTAGTGAGAGCAGTAAGAGGTGCTGCAGTTGAGCTGAAGCCCCGGATGAATCGCCGATAGAAATTGGCGAACCCCAAAAAACGCTGTAGCTGTTTGAGCGACGTGGGTAGGGGCCACGAACGCACAGCCTCCAGTTTCTGAGGATCCATGGCCACACCCTGAGCAGAGATGATGAAGCCCAGGAACGTGGTGGAGTGCTGGTGGAAAGCACATTTTTCCAGCTTACAGTACAACTGGTGGGCCAGCAACCTCTGCAGGACTGCTCGGACATGCTGGATATGCTCATCTAAGGTCTTGGAATAGATGAGGATGTCGTCCAGGTAGGCGTAGCACCATCTACCCAGCATGTCCCGGAGAACGTCATTGATGAGGTGCTGGAAAGCGGCTGGACTGTTGCAAAGGCCAAAGGGCATGACGAGGGTCTCGTAGTGACCGGTGGGGGTTATGAATGCCGTCTTCCACTCGTCGCCCTCCCTGATGCGTACCAGATTGTAAGCGCTCCGTAGATCCAACTTCGTAAAGAAGTGGGCACCAGAGAGGGCGTCCAGGGCGGTGTTGGTGAGAGGGAGTGGGTGACGGTTCTTGACCGTGATCTGGTTGAGCCCCCGGTAGTCGATGCACGGTCGGAGACCCCCGTCCTTCTTTTTCACGAAGAAGAACCCCGCGGCCGCCGGGGAGCTGGAGGGTCGGATGGTCCCTGCGCGAAGACCCTCCGCTACGTACTCTTCCATGGCGAGTTGTTCTTTAACCGACAAAGAGTACAGGTGGCCGCGGGGCGGTACCGCGCCCGGCACGAGGTCAATGGCGAGGTCGTAGGGGCGATGAGGAGGCAGCCGAGCCGCGCTACGCCTGCTAAAAACCTCGGCCAGGTCGCGATACTGGACGGGGATAGCTTCGCGGTCGACGTCGAGGGCCTCGGACTCCCCTGAACATGTCCCAGCCCTGGCCCGGAGACAGAGCTCCTGACAGGTCGCACCCCAATGAATGATCCGGCGTGACGTCCAGGAGATGAGGGGGTCGTGAGTGACGAGCCAGGGATGGCCGAGGATGATGGCTGGTGAGGGAATCTTGGTGACGTAGAACTTGATGATCTCGGAGTGATTGTCAATGATGAGGGTGAGCTCTTGAGTGCGGTGAGTGATGGGACTTAGAGTTAGGGGGCGACCGTCAATGGCGGTGACTTTCAGGGGCTGGGATAACGCCTCAGTTACAATCCCCATTTGGGCAGCATAAGCCTGATCGATGAAGTTCCCAGCCGCACCCGAATCAACGAATGCGGTGGTCTCGATCCGTTGGTGGCCCAAGAGGATTGATACCTGCAGCAGCAGCCGGGAAGAGACGGGCTCGGGGTAGGTTTTCGCGAGCTTGGGACCAGATGGGGACCTCCCCCTCCTCACCTGGTCTGCCCGTTTCCCGGACGAAGAGGGCAGATAGCTCGATGGTGGTCCGGGGAGGCGCAATAGGCACACAGGCCCTCGCGGTAGCGTCTGGCCCTCTCAGCCGCTGACAGGGAGGTGCGCCCTATTTGCATGGGTTCCCCAGCTCCGATTGAGTGGGCCTCTGAGGCGATCGGTGGAGGTGACGGAGACGCAGCGACAGCCTGGAAGGTGGATGAGTCTGGAGCCCTTTGGTAGCCGGTGGAACCTGAAAATGAACAGAAGACAGCTTTAGTGTTATGCCTCATCCGCTGATCCACCCGGAGGGCCAGCTGTATCATGCCCTCCAGGGTGTCAGGGAGCTCCCGCACAGCCAGTTCGTCTTTAAGACGGGTGGACAGTCCTTCATAGTAGGCTGTGCGGAGAGCGGAGTTGGACCATGTGGTTTGAACGGAAAGGGTGCGGAATTCGGTGGTGTAACGGCTGACGCTGCGACTCCCTTGCTTGAGGTGGTACAGCCGCGAGTCAACCTCCACCTCGCTCTCAGGATGCTGGAAGGCGGTTCTGAGCTCGGAGGTAAAAGCAGGATATGAATGAGCCACATTTCCGTCGGCCTTCAGAACCGCCGTAGCCCACTCGGCTGCCTGCCCGGTGAGGAGTGAGGTGAGTAGGGCAATCCTGCTGCGATCCGAGGGGTAACGGGAAGGCTGAAACTCAAAAATCAAATTAAGGTTGGTGAGAAAAACATCACATTTGCTTCCGGACCCATCCCACTTGTCCGGAAGTGATAGTTTGGGATGACTGACGGGGGGGTTTTGGCGGACCGGTTCAGCGGGAGGAACCGTAGCAGCGGCCAGGTCGTCATGATCCGCCTGCAGGGCGGTGAGATCCGAACGGAGTCCCTCGCACTCCGCGCGAAGACCCGCGGTCTCGGCGCGCAGCGCGGTCATCTCCGCCCGGAAATGCACCAGCTCCTGCCGCAGATTCATAATCTCCCCAGCCTGCTGCCGGATCACTTCAACCAACTGCCCCAAATCCGCCGGGGCCATCTCGGGACCGGACATTCTGTCACGGAGGCAAGACGAGAAGTGGTCGATCGAGAAGTGGTCCCCGTGTAGCGTGACAGAGAACTCAAACGCGGATACACACGAGTGAGCAGGTTAGCCACGCAGTTAGTCTGAGAACGCTCCAGCGAAGGAGTAAAGATTTCCACCGGGAAACCCGCGTTCTCATTCACACACAGAAAGGTATATAAACGTCCGCAGAGCGGTACTCACGTGAGTTGATTTGGTGAAGTTGAGGCGACCAACAAAGAGACAAACCATGAACTCAATGTCCGGTGCTGACTGAACCTTACTTCCTGTTTATATACCCGCGGAGATTACTTCCGGGACCTCGTGACCTCACGTGACTCGGTGCGTGTGACAAACTAATTGGATTTATGTGTAGTGTAAACAGTCCAAGAGCTTTGTTTTGAGGGAGACCTAATGAGAATTAAAGACACAGGCCGTGTGAGAATCTGTGCATGTATTTGAATGTGCAAAACAGTCTGTTGTGGGCAGCTGGTTTATGGTGTTGCCCTGAGGACTGATTTCCTCTGCGAGTGATACGGCTGGACAAACTGAATCTCTTTGACACACATGACCGCTCTGTCACTCTCACAGACACACAATGTTGCTTCTCCGTATACACTGTAAGCACATGCAGACCATATGAGAATAATACTCCAATATCTTTTTCTCATTTCTCATCTACTTTTATTCAGGGCAATAACCAGCTATAAACAGTTAATGAATTGCAGGGATGGTATCTCCTGAGCAACCTGGTATTATGTGTTTTTGAAGTCTCCAACCATATGATTTGGTTTTAAAGCATTCATGAATCAGCCTTTATCTTTTACATGATGCTGTACTGATGCAGCAGTCCTGGTTTGCTTTTTTGGCAGATCTGGATCTGTTTCCACTCAGTGTAGTCAGAAGAGAGAAGTGGAAATTGGCTTTGGCGAGTAAATAAAGCGTACTCGCCAGTTGGCCAGTCACTGTTATAATGCTGATACTGACATAGTGACCAGTGCTGTTTGCTGTAAAAATATATAATGCATTTATTACTGTTACAGAAGTAACTTTTAATTTAACATATTTACAATGTGAACTTAAAGTATATTAAGAAACACTGTCATAAAAATATACTCTCTTTAAGTGATTTTATTGCAATATGTGACCCTGGCCCACCAAACCAGTGTTAAGCAGCACGGGTATACTTGGAGCAATAGCCAAAAATACATTGTATGGGTCAAAATTATTAATTTTTCTTTTATACCATGAAGATCATGTTCGATGAAGATAATTAGTAAAGTAATATATTAAAACTTAAATTTTGATTAGCAATATGCATTGCTAAGAACTTAATTTGGACAACTTTAAAGGCAATTTTCTCAATATTTAAACTCTTAAGTTTGAATAGAAAGCTTATTCAGCGTTCAGATGACGTAAAAATCTCAGTTTCAAAAAATTTACCCTTACAACTGGTCTTGTGTTTCACATATTATTATATTTTTTTGCAAGTATTTATACAAAGAGAGCGATAGAGAGAACATAAATTTTGAATGTAAACTGTAATATACATGCTTTGCTTGAATGATTCTATATGTGTTCATGTGTGCATGAGACGAGGCTGGAAACTGCAGATAAAATCCTACAATGCCACAGTCTGATTCAGCCTGATTAGGCTGACACACAGCAAGAGACACGCACAGCCGGTGCTGGAGAAAGCCTTGGCTTCCAGCCAAAGTGTGTGTGTGTGTGTGTGTGTGTGAACACCCCCTTTCCCCCACACCATGCTGTCTGTGCCCCGCTCGTGGGCTCCAGTGTGAGGAAGAACAATAGAGCGTGATGCTCCAGCATCAGCACACACAATACACTCCACTGACGGCCAGCATGTGTCTGTCTGCCACATCACCTCTTTTGCCTTTCATTTCTTGTGGTTTTCTCTGTTTTCCAGTTTGTATTTTCCATCCCTTTAATGTCTTTACCTCTCCATCTTTCTCCTTCTCTCACACACATACTTTTGTCTAGCTAGCACACAGTAGACTTCAATTGTTTTTATATAAAGATCATTATGACCTCAGACTAACCAAACACAAACCCCACCCACATTTTTTTTCTAAATCAGGATGTCCCCAAACTCACTTCAGGGGACACATTTGTCCACAAACTATAGTTAAGAAATCATACAGACATTGCTTAGTGATTACACATACACACATTTTCCAAATGAGGATGTGTCTGGGAGATTTTAATTTACTTCTGGGGACAATTTTATCTGTTTAGTTTCCCCTTAACTAGAGTTATAAGTAACCCCTAACTCCAAAACACACACACACACACACACACAAACAGTTGTAGTGTGGCAGATGGCTAATTGGCCGGTTCGAGGCAGTGGGTTTATAGCGCGAGTGAGAGCAGATTTGAGTGGATTATAGAGTCATGATATGACGTTGAGGGAGATGGGCTTTAGTGAGAGGGATCCCCATTTCCGCAGTCTGTTCCTGCGCTACGTAAGCGTGGACGGACACTTAGCACTGCAGGCTAATGGAGTCAGATCTCATTAGCTGATCCTCGGCTTTGAATGAGGCTTTTAGATGGATTGAGGGAACTATTCCCTGGAGACCTGAGAGTCTGCATCTGTGCTCCACTGATAAAGATGCTGCTCCACTCGCCATTCCAACAGCTAATTCTGCTTATTCTTAATGTGTGATAGCAGATTACGCATGCAAATGTCAACTACATGTCTCACCTGCAGGCTTTAAAAGGCTCAACAGGGGCTTTTGCACTGGAGGAACCTTTTCATAGTTCCTAGAGCTATTAGCGGACCTCACCGCAGAAACGTATTTAGTTCTAGGAACTCTGTTTGGGAAAACTAAATTAGCTCCTACTTCAGAGTAGAGTCTAAAACAGTTCTATAGGAACTACCAGTGACATAAGTGTACACTGATCGGCCAAACGTATACGAAACACCGGCTACCCTGGATTTTTAAAAAGCCATGTAAAAATAGCAGCAAAAACTGACTAATGCATTTAGAATTATCACCAAAAAAAGATATGGGGCAGCAGAAAATGTATATATTTATACTGTTTCATATAGTTAATCAATATCACATGAAGAGTGCCATTTTTTCTTCAAAAATCAGCTTGATTTTTACATCAGATTTATTGATTTTTACAACAGCTCAATGAACAATACGTTCATTTTAAGAGACTTACATTTTAGTCGCCACATTGGCTGTTTTTGCTCTATTTTGCCAACAAAAATCATTCCAAACACATCCACAGCACTATTTTACATCTCTGAGGCGTTGTCCACACTAATACATTTTTGTTTAAAAATGCATATTTTTCTCTCCGTTTTGGCCTTGTGTCTACACTGAGACAGCGTTTTTGTCAAGGAAAACTGAGCTTTTTGAAAACACTCTCCAAAGTGGACTTTAACATTTTCTAACGTTTAAGTGTGGATGAGATTAAAAGATTAAAAATGCTAATGTGGACGGAGAGCATTTTAAAATGAAAACTCTGTTTTCAAATGTATCTGGATTAATGTAGATGTAGCATGAGCAACACAGTGTTTAGCTCCAGAATGAATCAACCGTTTAAATGATTGGGTTTAATCGCAATGACTCACTTATTAACAGTGATTTTCTGCCACCTACTGGCAGTTTTTATTTCACATTTAAAGTATCTTGTCATTTAAATAATTTCAAATATCAGTGTTCAATGTCTTATGTTTAAAATATGAAATATCATCATCCTTAAGATATCAGCACAATAACACACTCAGCAAAATATCTAATTATCGTTAAATCCCGGAAAATATTGGGATATTATTTTTAATATCGCACACCCCTAGTTCCTATAACTGAGTTCCTATAACTGTGGTTGCGAAAGCCCCTAATGATAAATCAGACCTTCACTGATGAAATAGCAAAATACATTTTGCTGTCCCTGAGATGCTCAATAAGTACTCACTAGAGCTGCAGGAAAAGGATTTAATGACAACTCTGGCTTAAGAATGCATACAATTTTCATAACCCCAGGTTAACCCTATACGGCTTTTCAGCACTGGGTCATCCAAAACTCAAGGTTAATGTTACTTGCATATTCATGGTGTCAACAGCTATGACTGGATAAATACAGCACACGAGTGGTTTAAATAACTGGCTTGTGTTGCGCTTTTGCATCAGTGAGAAAAAATGTTGACACGCTGGCTGTTTTACAACTCACAAAATGTTGGCTGTTTTACAGCACACAGGGTTTCTGTTTCTGTGACTGTACAAAGATTTGAGGCACACACTCCAGAGCATAGGTTTCATAACCCCAGGTTATATACTGCCATTCTGAATTACAAATGTGAAACACTCTACCCAGGATTATAGGAGGAACTGGAACAACAGTAACCTGGGGTTAAGTGCAGTGTAAATAGCCCTATACAGTCCCAATCCTACACTGGGAAAAATATTAATTTCTGACTTTATATCAGTCTCAATTTTAGTCATATATTAAATGATTTTGGTTTCTTGTGGACTCTCTTCTTTTAAAGAAACATTTTTGGCTGTATAGGCTTGTTGCATTGTACGTTTTTTAGATCAGCATTTTGATGTCTGGACTGTGTACATAGATTCCCCTATGACATGAAGGTGTTCTGTCGAACCCTTTTTAGTTGTAGTCGGGACCTTTATTTAAAAAAAGTATATATCTGCTGCTATATAGAACAGTATTCTTCACTTAAATGCAGAAAATGGTCTACCAGGGGTTCAGGTGGAAAAAAGAGTGTGGATTTTAGACATATTTTACATTTCATCAGAACACCTGCTCTAGCTGTCTCTGCTGGATTTGATGTTTCGATTAATCTGTAGTCAGTCAGCTGTATTTCAGAGAAGTTTGAGAGCATGTCCACACTTTAATGATTTATGTTGTTTAATGAAATGAGACACCCAGCCCTTTGAAACTACTTCTCAATTGCTCCCCACTGATCTTGAAAAGAAGCATTAAGATGTAAGCACAGTCCCGCAGTTCTACTCCAAACATATGTGCAGTCAAATTGTGTGTGAAATGCACTGTAATACACATTTCACATTTTTTCTCCCCACTCTCCACCATAAGACCCTCGTAAGAGGATCTAGTATCCATCAGACAAATGAAAACCATTCAGACACTTTCATTTGAACAGACACAGATATGTTATTGCTCAGAAGCTACTCGTTCAAATCTCTGTTAAGTTCTAAGTTCTTTAAGTATTAGCTTTCTCTGACATGTTTCTCCTAAGTGCATTTTGAAAATAAAATCAAACACAAATGGCAAACGTTAAAATATAGTCAAAATATTCAGTAAATGTGGATCATTCAGATCACTTGATCCTGCAAGAATTTCAAGAGAAAAGGTCCTACTGAGATCTCTAGTTTTTAGTAGCAAACACTGATAATGTCCAAATCTTAGCTCAGTTTGAGACACTGTTGAGATCTCTTCTAAAGGTTTAGAGCAGACACATGAGGTTACTAGAGTTTGTTTCTCAGGAGAAACATCTGACAAACATTAGAACTGTTTCAAAAAGTCTCCATTCATTTAATCTCCATGTCTAGTTGAAGCAATTGAGATCTTGAAGAGATCTCATTTGAGATGTTTCTTTCTTATGGGTGTCTGTGTCTGCCAGGTTTCTCTGAAGAGTGCACAGCTTTGAAAGAAAGAGGAAATGAAAACACCTATTGAAACAGTTCCAGTGGAAAGAACATGATTCCTTCTTTATTGTTTTCCACGGGTGGGGGGTACCATGAACTAACCTCACCTAGGCAGGACGCACACGCTCACATGGCCACAGGCTCCATGAGGATTCATGCAGGGAACAAGAGAGTGCTCATGCATATTTAAACTACTGCTAACTGAGAGAGAGATGAGAACAAGAGAGTCACTTGCAGTCAGTCATTAGTGGGATTTGCTTAGATAGACCGTACTGGATTTGAACTATAAACAATTAAACGTTGCTGTGTAGCTCGGCCCATTAAAGGTATAGCCATAAAAGATTCCTCAAATCAAGTGTCTTCTTAAAGGGGTCATCGGATGCAAACTTCACTTTTACATGTTGTTTCAACATTAATGTGTGTTGGCAGTGTATGCACAAATCTACCCTATAATTTTTTATAAAATTCATGCAGTGGTTTTTAATTAATCTGTAAAAATAATATCCCCTTTTTTTAAATCAAGCCATTCTCAGATGCCTGTCGGTGTGGCATCACACTAACAGAGGCCACTCCCACGATAGTTGATTGACATGAGCGTCTTACCTCAGATCAGCTGTAACAGTCCGACCTCCATTGTTTTGATGTCAGAGCAGGGATGTAAGTTAGACAAGAATATCTCCGACTGAGCAATTGAGGTGTTCTGTTGCTGGATGTAATAATGAACATAGTGGTCGTCATTTACTCCCAACATCTGAGCCACTGAAGATGCAGTGGATTACATTTGTTTGTGAAGGGAATGTGGCTCCCGATCTACATAAATGTGTCTGTGTTCACGCAAATCATTCGTGATCCAGCTTCGCCTACAGCGGAAGCGAGTATAAGGTTTTTTAAATGAATTTCTGCAATCACCTTTCCTAATAACGTGCTAGTTAGCAAGTTTCGCCGCTGAACGCACTAAATGTGGCTAAAGTAAACAATTTCTCAGAGCAGCAGAGAGAAGAGGGGGCGGGGTGAGCAAAGCTCATTTGCATTTAAAGGAACAATCCATCAGAATGAGATGAGTTTTGCAGAGCTCATTTTGACAAGGTAAAAAGTGTGTTGTTTTACACAACCATTGAGAATTTTTAACCAAAGTATATTATAGACTTTTCATTAAGACTCTAAAGAATCATATCAACTTGTGGAAAACAGGCATCCGATGACCCCTTTAAGACACTTATACTGTCCTAAGTGATCAGACATAACGTTTTCACTTTGTAATTGATAAATTAACTATTTAGTTCACTGGTAGGCAACCAGCTCACCTAGAACACAGAACATGCCTTTAGAAACTAGATTTTCCTTTCAACTTTACAACCCCTCAGTCCGCTTTAGCGAGTACATTGCAATGCTCTCTCATTTTCTTAAGAACATGTAAAAATGCAGTTTCTCTTATTTTTCACATGGGAATCTCTTCGTCCTGCAGTGTAATGCAGAGTAGTTGTGTTTTTTCAGGTACAGTAATGTTTGAGTGCTCTGTTGTTGAGGTGAAATTGTGTTCTGCTCTAAGAGTTTAGCACTGCAGGACAGGAGACTGCTGTGTTCAGCACTCACACACACACATACACACACAGTCACACATGCAGTTGAAAGTGTAGGGTAAGCCAGCTAAGGCGAACAGACTGCTTGGTGCAAGAAGAGCTGCTTGGCTAATGCTTTTAGAGCGTTATATTTCACTGGGAGAGAGGCAAGTGGACAGAGAGATATAAACACAGTGATGCTTGATGGAAGATGTCTGTGAGCATGGAGCGCAGGCTGCCCGTGAAAAATAAGTACTTTATCATACTTTTACAAAGAGTACTTAATATAGAAATAATGTACTTTAAAAGAACATACAAAGCAAACAGAATTTAATGTTTTCTGACAACTATTTGCATGTTAACTGCAATTAAATGAAAATGTATTAGTTTAAAGGGGTCATCGGATGCCCATTTTCCACAAGTTGATATGATTCTTTAGGGTCTTAATGAAAAGTCTATAATATACTTTGGTTAAAAATTCTCAATGGTTGTGTAAAACAACACCCTTTTTACCTTGTCAAAATGAGCTCTTTAAATGCAAATGAGCTCTGCTTGCCCCGCCCCTCTCTTCTCTCTGTGGAGAGACGAGCCTGTTTACTTTAGCCGTGTTTAGCCGCTAAACTTGCTAACTAGCACATTATTAGGAAAGGCGATCACAAAGATTCATTAAAAAACCCTTATACTCACTTCTGCTGTAAGAGAAGCTGGATCATGAATGATTTGCGTGAACATAGACGGATATATGTAGATCGAGAGGCGCATTCCCTTCACAAACAAACGTAATCTACTGCATCTTCAGCGGCTCAGATGTCGGGAGTAAATAACGACCACTACGTTCATTATTACATCCAGCAACAAAACACCTCAATCGCTCAGTCGGAGATATTCTTGTCTAACTTACATCCCTGCTCTGGCAATGAAACAAAGAGGTCGGACTGTTACAGCTGATCTGACGGTAATGTCAATCAACGCACGTCCTGATTTTGCTGAGTTAGATATGTTCCTGGGTCAACATATTTTGTTGACCCTGGAACAACATTTTAATCCAAAAATAACCTTACCCATGAGTAATCCCTAAAAACAGAGGAAATAATAGATGAATGGCACTGATGTACAAGCACCAAACACTGATTGTAAGCCTAAACTTCACAAAAACTATAAACTGTTTTTTCAAATCCGATTGGTTAATCACAATGTTGTCCCAGGGTCAACAAAGATGTTGATCCAGGAACATGTCATACTTGGTAAAATCAGGTTCTGCGTCAATCAACTATCGTGGGAGCGGCCCCTGTCGGTGTGACGCCACAACGACTGGCATCTGAGAATGACTCGACTTGAAAAAGAGAATATTATTTTTACAGATTAATTAAAAACCACTGCATGGATTTTTATCACTATAGGGTAGATTTGTACATACAATGCCAGCACACATTAATGTTCAAACAACATGGAAAAGTGAACTTAGCATCCGATGACCATTTTAAGTGTATATTAAATGCAATTAGATGAACTTTAGAGTGCTTTTTTACCCACTTAAGTAGGACTTAAGTACATCATTATATGTAATAAGTGCCAGAGGATTTGTGCAGGACAACAGAACCACACAGAACCTGTGGCTGGTTTACGACGGTCTTGCTGGTTTCGCAGCCTGGCCAAGCTGACAAGTGCCAGACCAATCTGGAAGACCAGTTAACCAAGGTAGCAGAGTGAGCATGTTTTAATGTGAAGCACTGTGGCTTCAATGTGTTGAGTTTGCATGTTTGTCTAAATGTGTTTCTAGGATCTTGGCTCTCTTTATGATTGGCCAGTGGAGTGACAACTCAGCTAAAGGCGATAAACAATGACCTTAGCAGTGTGCGAGCATGTATGTGGACGTGGACAACTATTTCTTGGCACTCTTCAGCAGCACACTGAATCTATAAACAGCCTGTGTTTATAGATTCCCAGAAAGCAGATAAACCATGCTGTCAGGAGTGAGTTTTTTTAAATTTCCAACAATTATGGTGTTTGTAGTTTACAAAACTTTATTTCCATGACTCCGGTATTATATTCTCAGCGATGTAACCTGTGAAGTGCATTCAAACCCAGTCCAGACATTCAGTGTGGTTTAAAGAATCTCATGAACACTGAGAACTCATGAAACTGAAATGCTGTCAGTGTAACAGTTAAGGTCCTTGCACATTGATTTCGTATGCTCTTTTTTGTATTTGTCATCCTAAAAATTCTTTTAGGATCTTCACACACAGAAAGCTTGCACACTGAGTCTGATGCATATTAATCCACTGCGAAAAAATTTGGATGGAATCATTTTTTTGTCCTATCTTCTTAAAAAAAAGAAAAAGAAAGTGGAAATATTGGGTCCATCCAATCCTGATATTGCTTAGAGAGGAAGGAGAGTTCCACCTCATTATTAGAGAGCTGTGGAATTATCCAGAGCGATTCAAAGTTTACTTCAGGATGTCAGTGGCTCAGTTTGATGCTTTACTAGCGATAATGGAGCAACATATTAGAAATGCAGCCACCGATTTCCATGAAGCAACTGATTCTACGCTTTGTTTGTCATACAGTGCATTGTGCTGCGAGACGAAGTGGATCAACTTGTCAGATGCCATTCCTGATTTTGGCGTTCGCTTGTACAGTGGCTCTTAATTGTCAAAACACCTCTCCTCCCTACAGATGCGAAAAATGCAGAAAACTGAACCAGATCCAATTTTTTTATGATGGACAAAAGTTTCAGAAGCAGTGTGTTAATGTGATTGACACAACGTGAAGTTGTATTTATTTTTTAACATGTGAAATTTTCGGATGAGAATTCGCACTCTGTGTGCAAGGGCTTTAAAGGTCTCATATTGTCAAAACTAAAATTTCCTGGCTTTTTTCATGATAACTGAGGTATAGGGGCTATGTAACTACCATATAAGTTTCAAAACAGTCAGTCCACAGTAAAATGCACACAGCCTACATAGTAGCTGTGACTTTTTACAAGCCTTTGTGACTTCTGGAAAAATGTGACGTCCGAACTGCTCAGTCACCACCTTCAGTCACCACCCCAAGCACTGTCCTCTGTCCCACTCTGCTTTTGCCAAACCCCCAGACAACATCCCGTACATGCCATTGCTGAGCAACAACAACACAGAAACATTGTCGAGAAAACATTGTTCATTCTATGGATATCAGGAAACTACATCATTGCACAGGCTTCGAAACAACATTAATATAAGAGACAAGTCGCCACCTTAGAATTATAAGGTGCTATCTGACATTTTACTACTTGCTATCTTGACCTTTAACTTGGGATTGTATGTATTTATTTATTTATATTTATAGAGAGGGGTTGTAATATTTTTTCACACTGCGATAACACTGGCTAACCAATTGGCCAGAGCCACTGCTGTTGCATGAAAACTACACCTTGGCGTCTCTCATGTCTCTGCTCTCTTGTATTTGATGTTATTTGATAAACACCAAAGTGAATACAAAAATTGGAACTTGTACATACTTTTTGGCCAGTATCATAAATGGAAAGTTGCGTAGCTCTTCACAGCAAATCTAATGCGAAAATCTGAATGAACATTTGTACTGGTATGAACCAACATAATCTCATGGCAGTTCATAGCTACATTACAGTTTGGTTAACTGGTTTCTAATTGTATTCGAACATTTGTACGTTTTTGTTTGATCTGCTTATGCCTCGGTGACAGCCTTGTTTAGGGGTGAGATTATGGTGGACCTTCATTCTCACTTTTTTCCAAAAAATCATTTGCCACCTTGTAAAAGAATAAAGCTTCCCATGTGAACAGGATGGTGTAAACTACATGTGATTCATGGAACGTTTGATCCGTATTGTACACAAAAAAAGGCAAGAGTTTTTATTTTTTTCAAAATGGAAAACTCTAAACTGATTGGTTGGCTGCTATGCAACATCTAGTTTTTATTGGTATCACTGGAAACTGAATTATATTTACAAGTTCCAAGACTGCCATAATGAACACTTTTGAGGAAAAACTAGTCATTGGATTTGACAGTTTGTTTGGTTTAACATTTCGGAGGGGTGTACAGATTTATGTCATCATTATTTTAATGAGCTACCACTTTGTTGCAAAAATAGATTGACACTGATATTATGTTTTTGATCGTAAGATTCACTCTTACATGTTGGTTAGATGTGTAAGTGGGCAGTTCTTGTGTCAAAATAAGATACAGTTCCTACTCACAGTTAAAATGTTTCCCAGTGCTTCCAAAGCACTGGAGTCAATCAACAAATCGTGCAGGTATTGTTATGTATTAGATCTAAATGAGACATGAAGCCTCTTAGCAGGTGGACTGATGTGTAGAGCGGGTTGTAAATCTCTGCTTCATCTCTCAGGGTGTTATAAAACACTGAGATGTGTTTGAGATGGTTTGTAATGATATCACCCTCCTCATGTCTGGCTAGAGAGAGAAATGGGCTCCCCACTGACAAACTCTGCCAAAACCTTCATATATTTCTGCTTTCTGGGAACATCTGGAAAAACTATCCATTCTAAGAGAGAGAGAAAGACCCTCTTGTTGAATCCTGAGGGGAAAATGTCTTACAGATAAGTAACATGCGGCTGGTTTCCTACCAAAAACAAGTGTGTGTTTGTGGAACGTGGACTGCTTGAGAAGGCTGGTGCGATATGGTGTTTCACTCCTGCTTCACTCTTTCTCAAACAAGCAAAGAAAATGACAAGCACTCCGGGTGGAAAATGCTCTCGCTCAACTAAAAGCACTTTGGCTGTCACTGGTGTAATCATTGATGGGGTGAGTTTGGATGGAGCCACTGGCATGGACCAGCCAGCCTTTACTTCATACTCAGATGTGTGAATAGTGTGTGTATTTTTGGGATTGTGCTGGTGTGGAACACAGCTGGTGTATTAATGAACGCACCGGGAGCTTTGGCACAGTAAACCCTACGGCTGACTGCCAGTAAGGACTAACTGTAGCTTTTAAGAATGGGGAGAAAGACAAAGAAGCTGTCAGAGCCAGCTTCATACAACTCGATCCATGTCACTTTAAATGTAGTTTAGTACTGATTCTGTACTGACAAAAGTTTACCATTGTTACTATTAGTTACCATGTTTAGTATAGTTTAGATATACTATCTGCCAAAATGTTGTCGTTAGTGATGTTTGCTGAGGCAGCGGTTCACAATGTTGCCCATACTCAGGGTTAGGGTTTGATCTGACATTTTTTTCAGTTAAACATGCCAGTGCATTTAATCTAACACATTCTGAATGCAAGTTGCAAATTACAAAACATTTTCTCTAAAGGCATTGCAAGCCATATTTAGAGACCAAGGGCATGTTTCTTGTAAAACGATGCAACTCACTGCTTAACCACCATAGTACAATACATCGTAGAAACTAAATAGCTAGTCACGACTGTTTCCAGAACATGATCTCATCATTATCATTGGAACTACATTGCTTCAACAATATATGTATATATATAACAATGTATAATCGTTAATGACATCACACACATGTAGTGGAGTAATAATTTCTACTAATGCATCGATTAGAGATTTCCAAGATGCTGCTGTAATGGATGCACTAAAATATATAATTGAAATGGATATTTTTAAATAGCATGGAATATATAAATTGTAACATATCCTTATCTTGCTTATTGTGCCCAAGAGCATCATTTATTAAGTCCTTTGCCTGACTAAAAATAAACTATGCTTATAATTACAGGTCAAGAGCTGTAGCCCCAACACTGTAAGTTTGCAATGCTGTTTGCAAATGTTTATTTGAACTATGGTTTCAGGAAACACAGAATCATTAAACTATGTTGGTAACAACAGTGTTGGGGATAACACTTTACAAGTAATGTGAGTTACGTAACAAAATAATATATTAATATAATAATAATAAGATGATTAAACTAGCAAAGTAATGCATTACTTTTTAATTTACAGTAAAACGTCTGAGTTACTTTTTCAAATAAGTAACACCAGTTACTTTTTTTGCCATTTATTGATTGACAGCTCTCCTTACCGAAGTTCTAGAATAAATGTTAACATAAATAAACATTAAAAACACACACAAAAAAAATGACACAACCCTGCAAGAATTAAATGTTAAATAACACAGATATCCTTTGTGTATTTAATCCCATTTTATTAACCCGTGTCTTTGCTGCTGACCGTTGATGATCCAGTTCAATCATACTAATAAGCAAAAATTACTCTAGATAAACATTTGTGCTTCTTTTTTTAATTGCTGAAATTTCTTCTTCTGCCTTCTACTGTACAGACGTTAATTTACTTTTCCTTCAGCCTGAGGCTTATTTATTTCACTTTTGATGTGAAAAGGGTTTTACGTTTGCCAACATATAACTTTTTTTATATTAAAAGCAAACAAGCAAGCCCTGCCAATATTTAAAAAGTAATGCAAAAGTAGCTTAGCGCATTACTTTCCATAAAAAGTAATTACAGTAAGTAACATTATTAGTTACTTTTTAGGGAGTGACGCAATATTGTAATGCATTACTTTTAAAAGTAACTTTCTCCAACACTGGTGACCATAGTTAGCTAACAATACTTTTGGAAAATGTACCCCAGCTTATCAGAGGTCTTTTGATTCTGAGAAGTAAGTCACCACCTAGCAACTAACCCTAACACTTTAGTATTGCCCTGGCAACCACCCTATATTGTGGCATGTTTTGTACTGGTAAGCATCGTTTACATTTTCTTCTGAAAATGTGAAAATATAGTCTTAACTTAAGGCTGTTTACCAGATTTTTATGATAGTAACAATAACTGTAGCTATGGTATTTTGGAGAATACAGTGGTTACCTTGAATCGTAAGTGTGTGTGAGTGTGTGTGTGTGTGTGTGTGTGTGTGTGTGAGAGAGAGAGAGAGGAGTGTCATTGGATAAAGGCAGTTAGTGAACAGAGAGCAGACGGTTCTTAGAAACCACAAGAAACTGCAGACTTTGGAATCTGGTGTTTGATCGCATTCACATTGCACTTGGAAAACTATTAATATGACTCATTTGAGATTCTTAACATGATACATGTGCAGTGCCTTGAGCAAGGGATAAAAATCAATAAAACGAATAAATTGCATCTCACAAACCAATAGTAACATGAACAGGGGTTCAATTAAGAACATATGATGATGCTTGGAAAGTGATTCGGCATATGTGGAAATGCATATGCACACATACAAACATTCAGACTGGCTTCTGTGATGCATTTAACTATCCCCAGTGTCTGACATGTTGGAATTTGCATCCTAAAAGGATGTGGCGAGGGAAATGAGAGCTTTGGATAAAGCAGCACTCTAGGACATATCAGTACTGATTTTATATTATACAGACGGCACGCACACATTCCGATCCCATCTACTGTTCACTGAAAAATTGTCATTATTTCCCCATGATTTTCTAATCCCATTTGCTGTTTTTCTGTGGAACTCGAAAGGAGAAATTCTGAAGGATTTCCATGCAGGTCTGTTCCATACAAGGGCAATTCATTGTGGCTACAACTGCCATACACTGCAAAAACACCTCATTTTTTAGGGAGAATATTTTCCATCCTAAATTTGTCCTAAATAGTGTTCCACACAAAACTATTGCATGGCTTCAGAAGAAAGAATGAGAAAAAGGAGTAAACAGTGCCAAAATTTTAATTTTTAGGTACAGTATTTCTTTAAGGAAATAATGCTGAGGTCTGGGGTATTCTGGTTGTTTCATGCTGCGGTTGGGATGGCAGACATGCATGTGTGTGTCTGTCCTAGTTTGAAAAAAGTTTGGACATTTGGCATTCAACTAGGATCTAAAAGACCTGAAATGCTGACTTGTATTAAGATGACATGGACAAAAAAAATCTACTTTTGACAACAAATCAAGTCTAGTCATGTCTTATTGCGGTGGTCTGTGGCATTTGACTGTTTCTGCCCTACATTGTGTTGGCAAGCGCTTGGCCAATTGAAATTTTCCTCTTTCTTAACTAAAGGGAAATGATGGATTTCTCAACTCCTTTTTGTTTTAACAAGCAGCCCAGCACCCTTTAGTGTTTGAGCGTTTTTAGCATGCATGAAATATATGTCTGGATTCTAAAAGTGTATTTAAAAACAGATGTCACCAGCAATTAAAGCTCATTTTCTCATATGTGGCTGTCTCCAGGGCAACCAGACCGCATGCTCATTGTGGATCTGAGTGCATGGAATGAGAAAGACCATTGAACCACAATTGACTAACAGATTGTGCACACAGTACCACTGTATATTTTATTAGCAGAAGAAAGCAGAAGTTGGCTAATTGATTTTAAAGGTGCACTTGGTACTTTTATGTTCTGCACGTACTTCTTCGTCGAGGTCTTGGACTTTGTACTGACACCCATTGGTGTGGATGCATGTGGTTACTGACAGTTTGTTTACCTTTTGTTACGGTTCCTCTTTGATTTCATACAACACACATCCATGGAATAAATCCACCCATCTAGGGATGCACAATAGCACTTTTGAATGAAGAAATATGTTCTTTTTAGCCAGATGGTATTGCGTCCACTAGCATTACTAACCTTGACCCAACTGGGAGAAACAGACAAACTTTGACCATATAAGGAATCTGGATTGGACACGTTTGCTAATTAGTCATGTAGCTTGTTGCTTTCATGTAAAGCAAACTCTGAGGTAACCAGAGGTCAATTTTCTTGCTCAAGATTACAACGGTGTTCTTGAATTAGCCCTTGAGAGTTTTGAACCTGCAACCTTTTGGCTACAAGCCCAGATCTTCAGCCTCTCTTTGCACCACCATTATTGATTGTATGGATGTTGTTTAGAAAGGTTCACAGCGTATATACAATGTGTGTAAATGATATAATGATGAACTCCTCGTGCTAATACTATAATGACAATGTGAGTGGTGTGTGATTTTAGCTTTGATTAGATTTGATGCCATGAACAGGATACACCAAGAATCGACTTAGCTGTGTCAATAAAAATTATTGACAGAATAACAGTTGTGATTCTCAGAACACTCATTTTAGGTGATACAGTACTGGTCAGGAGGTGTGGTAAAAATATCATTTCATAACTCTTACACTAGATGCATGCAGTATGAGATACTTTAGTTGTTGTGGTGGTCTAAATAACACAGCTCATCTACAGTTTGCATGGTGCATTTACAGTACAGTAAAGGTTATTAGATTTATTTTGTCAGGGGAATAAGAGAATGTGTTTCTAGACTTTTGCTCACAAGTTTTTTCAACAGACCATAGTGCATTGTTATCTCAGTAAAACTTCTACAACCTAGCTGAGTTTAATGGTTTTCCCTCCAGCACTAAAACTCTTGTGGAATGATTACTTTCTCTGCTGGATGCTGAAAACGTATTACCGAAAGAAAACAAGCTAACGCTATTTTGAGAAGACAGGCCCAACACAGACAGCTGTTCATAGAACATAGAAATGTTTTGAGACATCTAGACAAACTGTTACAGTATATTGCAACATTGTTTAAATACTGCATTATTTAAATATACTTATTGTGTGTGGTTAAGATTTGCAAATCTCTCATTAGTGAGGTTTGCTAAAACAAGTATTGTTTTATGCCAATCTACATTTTTATGTAGCTATATTTTAAAAAATTCTGATGACTAACTTGTAAGACTAGTCTAAGTATTTTATGCAACTGGCCACAGGTCCAAATGCTCAGTCAGATCCTAAATGCAAGGATCAAAGAGAGTTACTGAAAATACATGATTGCAACCTTTATCTTCATACCAAAATCTTGCCAGACAATAATTCATATTTTCTGACTATAGTATACTACGTGACTGTTTAAAAGCTTAGCCTAAAGTTGTGCTATAATAAATGGGTAGAATACAATGAATAAATTAATATAATTTAATAGTTCTCATTTGAAATGGAGCAGAGACTCGAACTTGGAAACAGTATTTAATACATAACGTTATACCAAGTGCATATGGTAGAAGAACCCTGCTGAATAAAACAGCTAAAACCAGCCTAAGCTGGTTGGCTGGTTTTAGCTGGTCATTCAGCCTGGTCTTAGCTGGTCAGCAGATTGGTTTTAGAGGGGTTTTGGCCACTTCCTTAGCTGGTCAGGCTGGTCTTAGCTGGTCGGGCTAGGAGACCAACTAGAAAAAATAGCTAAAACCAGCCTGACCAGTAGGGGCTTAATATTTTTAATATTAATATAGTCCATATCGTGACTCAATTTAGGCTAAGAGTACTACTGCTGACCTGCTTTTGATTACTCATCCAAACTTTGACGAACTCTGTGATTCCGCGTTATACAGTAAATTCCATTTATGACTGGATTCTGCGATTCTGTCCGTGAAATCGTAGATAATATTGAGGTGTTTTGCAACTTCAGTGTGTCATTAGTGTATTGAGATTTATTGCAACTTCAGCAACGTCTGCTGCTGCCTTAACTTTGAGAGACAACTGATGCGTGAGTGTTCACTGAGGCCTCCTGTTAGCAAGATTTCTCTCGGCCACAGAGTCCCGATGAATCAGCATCAGAGCCAGATAGCGCATTTCAAAATTAAATTCTAAAAATAATCAATTATAATCATAAAAATGGCTAATATCGGCGCCGATAATCAGCCGATAATTGGATGACCAGCCTAGCCAGGCTGGGAGACCAGCTAAAATCAGCTACTTCCATTTTAAACCAGCTAAGACCAGCCAACCAGCTTAGGCTTTTTTTTTTTCTTCAGCAGGGAACTGTCACGAATGCAATCTTCACATGTAGATTTGCATTAAAATATTTTTTTAAATGTTCATCTATAAGGATTTACAGAAGAGTACAGGATTTACAGAAGACCATTGTCTAACCATGACTCATGACATTTAGTGAGATAAACTGATTGTCATCTATTAAAGAAAAGCAGCAATCAGAAGCCTTTTTTCATTAATCATGTCTGTGAAAGCCATTCTCTCTAAAGAGCCACCTTCACTTCCTGATTATATTACCATTGGAGCCCTAAACTTTCTCTTGCACTCAGCAATACTCTTGAGATGCTATTAATAACATAGTTTAGGTCTTCCAGTTTCAGTCGTTGTCTTTAGCCTAGTGTGCTTTAAGTGGTCTGGGTGCGTTTTTGTTGGCTCTTTGTGTTCTAGAAATCTAGAACCATGGTGAGGGAACAGCCGCTGACTCAGGCTGTTCTCTGTGACATCATCGGCAGCAGGCAATGAGGTCATCACTCCAGCCGCAGCATTATCTGAGTGAGTGGGGGTGGAACAGGATAATGGAATTATATCCCCACCACAGAAAGGAGCTAGATATTGATGGCCTGCCTTTACTTACGACACATACTTACCAATAAGATTTGATGTCCTCTGGGACTAAAGAGACAAAAAGACCTGTTTGTTTTGTATTGGTTGTGCTTGTGCAAGACCATTTCTTTGTGTCTGCTGAAAACCCTACATATGGGGCACAGCGTGGAGTGAAACGCATGTTCGTCATCCAGTGGTAATGGAGGAGGGTTTTGGTCATTGGAAATAGCTATGATTTCTTTGATTTATTTTCCTCAGCTGTGTATCATTTAGTGTAATGGCAGGAAAGAGGGCTCTGTTAATGCCATGGAAACAATGGATTAGGTCTCTCACTTTAAAGCAATTACCCAAAAATGTACGCTATGCGAAGCCTGGGTGTATGCTACCAAAAATAGCTCCTGCTCCAGCTCATGGAGGTAAAACAATCACTCACTCTCTTACCACAGGAACCTACAGCCAACTGCTGGTGTTGCATTCTGTTCCAAAACCTATTGAGCTGCCTACCAAGACAGAATTTTGAGGTATTATAGTCCTCCTAACACAAAGATTGTTCCAAAAAGTTGGCAGTATAATTATTCTGCCTTTTAAGACACTCTCTTTTGGTCAAATTTGGTGTAAGGTAGCAATTCAACTACATTCAACTACTTCACTGTATTTTTAGCGACAGTAATTCAGCTGTTTTTATAGTAGTCGCCTTTTCAGTAATGAGCTACTTTGTAAGTCAACTTGAAATCAAAACCAGCAATTCTTATATTTTTTTATGAAATGTTGCATTGTTTATTGATTTATCCATAGAATATTTCCAACCATACACTGTAAAAAAAAAATCATCTGTGAAATTTACGGTAAAAAAAACGCAGCTGTGGTTGCTGGAATTTTACCGTAAAAACCATTAAAAAAATTACGGTAGCAATGTTTTTGGTTTTACGGTTTTAACGGTTTGATACTTTATTTGGACTAATTATTATTGCCTCACTGCTATTATATATGTATTTAAGTCATTTTAAAGGCTATTGTTCACTTAGGTCTATTTGTATTACTCCACACACACACAAACAAACAAAAAAAACACGATTACTCGATTAATCGTCAGAATAATCATCAGATTACTCGATTACCAAAATATTCGTTAGTGACCACCCTAGTTCTCACTATTAACTAGCTGATACTAGCATATTGGCTGTTTATTAGTACTTATGAAGTACATATTAATGCCTTATTCTGCATGACCATATTTTAGATCCCTTAATCCTACCCCATACCAAAACTTAACAACTACCTTACTAACTATTCATAAGCAGCATTTAGGAGTTTATTGAGGGAAAAGTTGTAGTTAATAGTTATAGTAAGAACTGATGCCCAAGCCAAAGTGTGACCCAAACTCCTGAAGAAAACGTAATTTTGTCCAGATTTTATTCAAGCTGACTTCACTAGTTCTTTCTTCGATTTCGCTTGAAGTATTTTGGGGCTGTTAGAAGGCAACTGCCTATGCAGGCAGTAGGCAACAACACAGCTCATCAAGAGTTTGGAAAAAGTGAACGTTTCATCATGAAAACAATCCTGGAGGCTTTTCCTCAGGACTGGGTATTAGAAAGGCAAATTCTGCAAAGAGTTTGGAGTTTCAGAGAGACAAATCTGATGTGATGTGACTATAGAAAGAATGTGGACGGGTTGTATTTTGCATTGCGGAGAGTCTGTCTCCGATTAGCTGCATTATGCATGAGCCCCCTGATGTGCCTGTGCAGTTGATATTCTTGGGTGTTTTGTATGTGTGTGTGTGTGACTGCTCTGGATGGGCTTCAGTGAGCATGTTCTCATTTACGCTTCGGCCCCAAGCACTACTAATGCCATTAATCCTTTTCAAGTGGCTCTGATGATGAAATTAGCCTATTTGGCACGTTTTAGACCTGGCCTGCTCTCAAGCCTTGAACATGAGAGACAGAAAGAGAGAGCGGGGCTGGACAAGATATGTAAAAGTAATGAAGCTGTGTTTCCGAATTAGCTGCTGGTGAAAGGATGGAATTCTCATTTGGAGCTCCAGAGAGTCTGAGGACCTCAGGCGGAGTGAAATGCCATCACCTGCCTGGCAGACATCTGCATTAGATCGCTTTCCTCATTTACAGAAAATTTCGCTTTAGTTGCAGCCATCAGGACATCTGGAAATGGAGGAATCTTACACAGAGAAAAATAATGAAGACTGATGTGAATAAGCACTGAACACTTGGGTGACATTACTGAAGCTCTCTCGTTTAACACTACCCTGTTCTGTCTGCCATAAACTTTTTCACGAGCAGATGGTTTGGTAAAAGCATTAAAATCTAATTAGCAAAAGTAATATGAAATTCATTTAGACAGTTTTTTCTCTGTGCTGCAATAACTATAAAATTTGATTTCAAGACCGCTGGGAGCTGTCAACCCTGTGTGATGTTAAAATCAGTGTTTAGTCCTGATGTTTTAATACCAGATGATTTCCTGAACAAAAACCTGGTGCTGACCAGACAAAACAGATTCCACTTCAAACTTTAATTATTTTTATTATTGGTTGTGCCAATGTTAGTACATTGAGCTGCGGTGATGTATTCCTGTAACTTGCTGCTCAATTACTATAGTCTGATTCATAGTTGGATAAAATATCAAGCTCTTGAACTTAAATGTTAAATGCGAGCATGACCTTCGCACATCATGCTAACAAGAAAATATGCTTGTAACCACAGGTCAGGGGCTGTAGTTACAACCACACAACTTTGCAATGTTTGCAAATGGTCTTTGGAACAATGAACCTATTATTAGGATGCCCAGACACTGAAAATGCCCTAGAGTCACACTCTCTAGAAAATTAAATGTACTCATAGCTATCATTGCATGTTAAGCTGCAAGTTAATATTAAAAAAAGTATTGTAAAGTAACTTACAACACCTTTAAATTATATCTTTAAATATTAGCAAAATCTGCAATAAATATTACATCTCATAAATTTGTACACTGATGTTCAGACGTTCTCAACGCTTAATAAAAACCTGAAGCTTAACAAGGACGACAAGGGAGATTTCACTCTGACTCAACATCGGATTTCTAATAGCTTGCTTGTAAACTTGTTTAATTGTTAATAAGACATTGGTTGAATCCAAGTAAAAGTGTATACTTCAGTGGTGACACAGTACTAAAAATTGCATCTTGATACCACAGACACTTTTGTCACAAACTGTTTGTGCTTGTAAAAAAAAAGGCTTAGCGTTTAGCATATAGCATTACCATTTATTGCACTAACACGTATTATTATGTAACTGTTAGGTTGATAAATTTGAAAACTGCTGTGGCAGCTTTTCAACAACCGAAAAAGTTGTTTCCCATCACAAATTACTTTTCCAAGATGTTGTGGGAATTATTAGTCCAAAAATCATGCACGGATGCCAACATCCAAAATCCACTGGAAACATTATACCATTCAAGAACTTTAGTGTACTGTTTCCAACACACTGTGGTTTGGGACTCACTAATTCTAATTAATGTACTCACATACTAAGCAAGACAGACGTGAATTGGGATTTAGCCACAGGCTAAATGCTGGATCCAGACAGAATCAGTACCTCAGTTCATTAATCATCCAGATTTGAGCTCCTGCTAAGGGGTTGTCAGTAAAATTATCTCAGATCAGGTCCAACTCTTCTCTTCTGTAGGTTCACAAGTTTGTTTCCAATATAATATTTAGGCTATTGGAGTTATTCGGGTCGCCGTCTGCAGTGGACAGGCTCAAGGTTGTGGCTTCTCCAACTTCTAGTGCTTGGAAGAGTGGCAATATGGTGCTTGGAAGATAAGTACTTTTTATGTGGCAAGATACCTAAATTATGTTGGTGCAAATCCTGCTCCTGGAAAGCTACCATCCTGCAGAGTTCAGCTCCAATCCAAATCCAAAATACTTAAACCAAGTAATCAAGTCAGGGTTACTTGAAATTACTGGGTTACTGGCAGTTGTGTTGGAGCAGGGATGGAACTGAAGTCTGCAGGACGGTAGCTCTCCAGAACAGATTGGAGACCTCTGCCTTAAAGGGATAACTTTGTACCTTATCATCCACTAAAATGTTTATAGTGGTACCTGAAAGGTATATATTACTACTTTGTGGTACTAATTTGCACCTTCTTGGGGTAGTTAAGGTACAAAGTTGTCCCAAGGGGCAGGGGTGTTCCTGGATGGCCAATGTCCTGCAGAGTTTAGCTGCAACCAGCTCCAACACTCTGATCCAACCCTGATCAAACACACCTGAACAAGCTAATCAAGGTCTTCAGGATTACTAGAAGGCTACAGACAGGTGAGATTTATCAGGTTTGGAGCTAAACTCTGCAGGGACACCGGCCCTCCAGGACCGAGTTTGCTCATGCCTGATCTAGTGAGTCTAAAAGCATTCGATAGTCAATTCAGGTGTGTTTAATAAGGGTTGGAGCTACGCTGTACAGGACAGTGGCTCTCCAGGAACAGGTTTGGACACCCCTGCTATAAAGGTACTGCCCCAGTACAATTTACACATTTTTTTTTCAGACAGTGTGGAGTTGGGGGATATTGCGGGATGTGAAAAAAGCTGATGCCAAAGCAAGGTGTACACTGATTATATTCTTCCAGCTTTTCTACCGAAATAACATTTAAGAATTTAATTTAGGCCACAGAAAACTCGCTCTTGATCATATCTTAGAAACCTTGGTCTACTACTCTTTTAGGCTGTCTCTTTTATTTAGTGAGAGAAGGAGGCATCTGAACATATTCGTGTTTTTCTCTGGAACTGATCTTGTGTGGTTTTTATTTTGGTGGTGGAGAGGAGAGGTGTTTTTATTCCTTTTGAATTGAGGGTTGATATATGTGGGATGTCTCACTGGTGAACTTGAGAAAATATCTTTAAGAACTCTAGAGGTGTAAATGTAGATTCTGCATTATTTCAAAATATCCACTGTTAGTGTTTATGTGTGACTAACAGGATGTTTGAAGATGAAGCTGTCCTACAGCTGTGGATGTCTGTCTTGAAGTCTCTGAATTATTCTTCCTAGCTGATGCTGGGGGCGTCTCTGATACCCATCAGCCAGCTAAAGCACTGTGGTACAAGTGTCTCTGTCTGGGTGTCTCGGTGGCAGCTGAGAGGCTGTTATATGAGTGTGTTTTCTGTCTGCTGTTCTCAGCAGCTGATACCCGGCACACAGAGGAAGTCTCTTAATGCGTGTCTCTGTCTCGCTGCTGGACTCCAGACCCTTTTTAAGAGTCCATGTCTGACACAGGACCATTCACACGTGCCACTGTCAAGTTCAAGCGTGGGAGGAAATTAACAGCTGAAACGGTTACACTTTTTATCTTTTCCGAAAGGGATTGACTAAATTCAGTTATCAGCTGCTCGGGGTTTTGCAGTTTTGCATGTTTATATCAACAGTGAGCAAGTGCACCAACTGCAATTAAAAAGGGGATTACTTTTTGAATATGATTTTTTTCAAAAGCATGGGAATTGATGGGAAGTTTGTTCTCCCTAACAGCTACCACTCCTTTTGAATTACTTTCAACTAGATGTTGGAACATAGTTGTTGGGATTTGCTCCCATTCAAGAGTATTTGTGAGGTCAGGCAGGGATGTTGGGTGATGGGGTCTGGCTCACAGTTTCATTGCATCCCAAATGTGTTTAGTGGGGTTTATGCAGGCCAATCATGTTGTCCATGCCAGATTCAGTAAATAATTTCTAAATGGACCTTACTTTTTGCGCAGGGGTATTGTCATGCTGGAGTAGATAAGCTAAAAGGTTGCAACAAAGTCAGAAGTGTTCTCTAGAATATCTTTGTATGTCATTGTACAGGAATAATCAAACCTGCTAATTAGGTGATAAAGTGATGGCATAAATGTATTTACACATAAAAGGTGAGTAAAGAACTGCTTTTCAAGACATTCAGTGTTATCTGATTTAAGTAAGTCCTATAGACATGTCTAAGCAACTCCGTCCCTAAAATATCACTTGGTTAGAAACACACGCAAGCCAGCTAGCCTTGTGTCAAAATGCACTCTAAACTTTGATTCAAATTGCTTCCTTAATCCAGAGCTCGGTGAAGTGAATGTGTGTGTTGTGACAGGCAGGCCGAAATAGCAACTACAGCTGAATAAGCATACAACACACGCCGCAGATGGTTTTGGTTTGCTTCATATTGTGCTGTACCTTTTGAAATGTTTTGAGGTTAATGTCTTGGTCGAACAGGAGAGATTACATTTTAAATAAACAGATCAGTAACTCTAACAGCTTTAAATGTCTGCCTTGGGGAGATATGTAAAATGTTTATTTTTAATTTTCTTGTAGAGAAATGTTAAAAATTGGCTTTGCTCGGGGCCATTCCTCTAATGGCAGGCACAAATACACACTTCTCAAAGTTTAATGGTCTGAGGGTGTTTTGAATTTGAGGTATTTTTTGCGGTACCTGGTTAAGCATTTTGTGTTTTTGTTGCCCATTCATTCTGAGGCTGTTAGCATAGTTGAGCTCAATCTGAGACTCTGGTGTAAAATAGTTATACTGGTAAATTTAAAAGGACAAAAAGAAAAGTTAGACCCTGCAAGGTATTCAGAGTAACTCAATATATGGGAAAAATATGCTATTTTATAATGAGCTTGCAAACTCTGTATGCCGCAGGCCGTGGTTGTCTTACAGAGATATTACTTTTAAAAGCCTATAAACTCTTTAGAAAATATTTAAAACTCTGAAATACTTTTATTACGCTCCATCTTTACCCTGTAAAGGAACATTTGCAATTGTTAACTTGAAAAGTTGGCTGATAAACATTCCTGCTTGGCCGATTAGGAAGTGTTACTTTTCCTTTTTTAATAAATGGAACATCCTTGTCAATGAATAAAAATAATTTTCTAGTTGAATTGTTTTAGTGAATTTTGAATAGATATTATGTAAAAATCATTATTCTGCTGCACAGGGTTATTGGCCATGCTGCTCTCTAGATGACCGCATTAGCTACTAAAAAATTTGTTTTGTTCTGAACAAAACTAATTAATTTGTGTTACCTCATGGAGCACATTTTATACATTATAGGACAGAATTGTTTTGGAGTGTAGGGGTGTTTTTGAAACCCTACAACTACATAAAATGAGAATCAGACCAAAAAAATAAAGTGACCTTTCATTAATCATAGTGAGGCATGTGCACGTGTGGAGGCCTCTGTTCATCTAACAGAAACTAGACCCTTGTGGATATAAGGAGGGTCAAAGGTTGCCTGTAGCAGCTGTCACTGAGACACAACTCCTGAACCACAACTCCCACCTGCCTGTCCTCCTGTCATTAATAAAGCCAAATGTGACAACTGAGAACTATACAGCAATTGGTGTATGATATCTGTCAGAGACCAGGGGATGGAAATAACCACCTTCATGACACCAAGAGACAATGTAATAAAGACAAGGATGTTGCATATAATCATATCCATATATTTTTTTATATCAATATTGTATTACATTTACCCAGAAGACATTTATATTGCTCAGTGGTTGCTCTTTTATATGTCAGGAGAGTTCATGAAGGTTTTAGATATGTTTCGTGAAGGAATCAGCTGTGTGTTTTACCTCAAATTCTTCAGGAAGAATTTTGAAGGAACTCGATGAAAGGTTTTGAAGGATCTTGATGAGAGGTGTTTGAGTTTTTATTGGCCCTGTTTACACCTGGTATTAAGGTGACGGAACAAGATCACAGTTCTGAGCGCAGTTTGAGACATTGTTGAGATCATTTCTGAAGTTCTTGAGGAGACTGGGCTTTTTTTGAGGAAAAAAATTCTGAAGTCTCCAAACAACCTTGAAGATCTTTATTTATTTGAGCATTTTGTGGTATTTACCAAGTCTAGATTTGGACTTAGAAGCTTAGACATCATGGTCAAATACAAACTCTTATTAGACTATTTGACTTCAGTGAAAGTGTTTGTCAAACTATCATGATTCAGTACTGACAGAGATGTTAGTATTGAGAATTTTTTGGTTTGATTTCTAATGGGATCTTGCAGGAAACAAAGTATTAACATTAGCAATGAGGGTATAGCAGTCAGAAAGACAGTTATAGTTTTAATGAGATGGGGATGAACTTTTAATGACTGCAGGACTTGAAAGTTCAGCTTTAATGTTTTATTCCACTATGTTACTGTCATAAATCAGTTGTCTGCAACACCCACTGGCTCTTGTTTGTTTCTGTGATCAGCAATTAATGGAGTTCTCATCAAATAACATCAAACAGCAAAAGTCTTTTGTTTTTCTGTCATCTGTCACAGTAGCAGTGATCTTCTCTAGTGTCTCTAGTGTGATCTTGTGTTTTCTGCATTCTGGTTGGGCGTCTGATCAGTCAGAGTGATATCTTTGTGTTGTGTTCTCTCATGGATTTTTATTTGGAGCTGTATCATCTGTCAGAGCTCTTTGAGCTACTCTGTCTAGCTGATCTCATTTTCTTGAATATGCTATTACAGGGGTCCTATGATGTTGCTAAAAAGAACATTATTTTATGCATTTGGGGTAATGCAATGTTTTTATGCAGTTTGAGATTTTTTTTGAGACATTATTTTCCACATACTGTACATTGTTCTTGCTCCTCCCTATCCCGCCTTTCCAAAATGCATTTATTTTCACAAAGCTCATCGTTCTAAAAAATGTGTGCTTTGATTAGCCAGCTAACCAGTGTGTTGTGATTGGCCGAATACCTCAAGGGTGTGACAGAAATGTTACGCCCCTGACCATGTTGTGATGCCGTGTCCCGGCGCGACGAGACAAAAACAATAAAACCCATAATAAATGATTTTTTGAATCCAGTGAGGACATAATTGCTGATTATAATGACTCATATTGTCTTTTTAGGTGCACCGCGTGTTAAACATAACACCATGTCTGCATTTGTGATTGTGGAAACAAGAACTACTCTACACTGCTCAAAACTCGCGTTTGATTAGCCAGTAGCAAATTCTTTAAATATGAAAACGTATTTGCAGGCTGTGAGTAAGAAGCGCCAGACTGTCCTTGCTAAAATTTGGAATTGCCCCACTTTATAGTGTGCACAGCCAGCATTGTAAACTACTCTCCCAGGTTCAGGAAACAGTCCTTCATAAAATGCGCTGCACACACAATATTTGCGTTGTACTGTTCTGGAACAGTGTTTAACCACTGATTTCTAGTTGTGTACTCATTTGGAAGACCAAACAAAGTACTTTTGCTTTCACAATGAAACACACCATGTCTCCACATCATGGCGGCGGCTGCAACAATACTACAGCGGGAATAAAAGTGACACCTTCTTATGTAAATCTTCCCACACTGTGATGTAGACATGTGGGGGTGTGTTTGAGTGAGCCGTTTTAGGAAGGCGTAGCTGAGTCTTAACTTTTATAAAGAATATCTCTAAGATTTTACAAATCTTAGATATGCACGCTTGTAACACTGCAAAGAAAATAAAACAGAAAATCGCATCATATGAACCCTTTAAATTGAATCAGTTTGTTTGTGAATTCACTCATCCTCACGCCCAGATGTATATGACTTTTTCTTGCATCACATAACCAGCTCCATATGTACTGTATGGCTTTTCTGACACAGTAAACTTGCTCAGTAGCTCACCTGGTACAGCATTGTGAAATGCTTGGGTATGAGTCTAGTAAAACAGTAGTCATAAAAGAGCACAATGACTTGTAGAAACCAGCTTAAATTATATGGTTGCTATCATGTTTGCTTTTGTTAACAGGGGGTTTGTGCCAGGGTTTATAGTAGGTGGTATGCTTTTTTTTCAACATTTGCTCATTGGAAAATACGTCCCTCTATATACATTTCTGAAAAACTGAAAAGAATATACCTATGTGTATGAATCACTGCAGTTTCCAGTTGAAATGAACACTAGAGGCAGTAAAACACTGAGTTGTGATTAATAAAGCCAAATTTTCACACAGTTACTTGCAGAATATTTTATTTTGGCTTTAAAACTATTTTAACATCCTGAGCGATTTGAAAACTGATACTTCTGAACATTGTCGTCACATACCGCTTCGATCACTCTTTATTTTAAGGTCCAAATCTGCATAAGGAAGATAAAATGGCATGGCTGCCTCAACAAATAAGTTTTTATGTCACTTTTGCATTTGTTAACACTATTGTCTAGGTTTAGGGTTGGGTTTGGTGTAGGGGATATTTCCAACACGATAGAGCATTAACCTTTAGCAACACTACCTGGATATTTGAATTCTGAACAGCTGCAATACGTACCTCAAGCAGCATAATGAAAACACAGCAATATGTGTTTGTACCAGAGTGCCATAGTCACATATTGAACAAGTGTTTTATTGTCACTCTCTTTCACTTTTAAGCTGCTGCGAAATGTGCAGTACGGTACATAATTACGGTGTTACAGAAATGTATATAGAGACACATATTTTCAATGAGCCTGGGTTGGCTTTTTTCAAATGCAGTGGAGCATTAAACTTTTAGCACCACTAACCAGACATTTTATTTCCACACTGCTATGATACAGCCAACAGTGTAACATTTTTTCCACTGAGCCTAGATTGAGATAATTGAGTAATTTATTTATCAGGCCCCGTATTGTATTCAGTGTCACTGTGAAGTTTGGTAAAGTGATGTTCTGTGAAGCTTGTAAGTTCGGTCAAAGTTTAAAACTCTTATTACAGTGCATTGATTGACTGGTGAGTAGGTGGTCCAGAATGCATCAGTACAGATTAGTATTCACCTGTCTGTCTACAGCAGAGCTCTCTACTGAATATGGCATCCAAGAGTGAGAAGGCTGATCTACAATTTATTACTTCATTCTTCTGAAATGGAAAGAATAGTACACATGATTCATGATCACTCCTTTATACATTTCATGTATGTTCGTGGAAGTATATGTGTATGTAGGCCTATAAGTACTTTAAGATGAGTTGCGTCTGGGCTGAGAAGGATATGTGTTGTCTTGAAGTACCAGAAGCCTCCTCCGAGTCTGAGCTGCTCATATTTCTCTAAGTAAACTGACATTTTAAGGAAAAATTTCACGCTAAGTGTGACATATCTACATACTTTATGGCTGTGATTATATGGTTGGGCAGCTGAGGTATTTATGAGATTGGCCATGTACAAACTGGATAAGAGTTCAACCGCACTCTCCGCAATAGACTGTCCAGACAGAGGCTACATTCACTCAGCAGGATAAAGCGCTTGTCAGACTTGTTATAGATTACTAAATTTGGTTATATTCACACACACCACTTGACAATTGCGTGGCTTGCTTTCTTTTTTTTCTTTTTTTTTTTTACTTCATATGGGGTTCCGGTAACTCTCAGAGATGGGGACATGAGTCATCTGAAGGTTTCAAATCCAGACGCTGTCGTCTACCCAAGCTGCTCCCATTATTTTTGTTTCCTGGCTATGACACAACAGGCTGCACGCTACATTCATTTTTTAAAAACCACTATCTAGTAATTAAGATTTGACAAATACACTTGTGCCCAGTAAGAAACAAACTGGTTAGAGCTTTTCTCAGTAGGGGGTTTTAAAGAGACGCTAGTATTATACCTCTAATAACTGTAATTAGACCACATGTCATATCAATGAGCATTCTCTCATATATAATACTGTGTTGCAATGACATATAATTCCAGTCTGAGGATGTGCTGGACACATTATATGTGATTCATTAAAGAGAAAGATGTGAATTCAGCCATCTATTTAATTATATGTCTTCTATTTGTATCTGTACTTTTCAGAGTGATTCACATATGAATGAATCTAACATGGTTGTGAATGTACATTTAGGGAATGGTGGGAAAATCTTATTTTTCATGTACAATACTGCTCCAAAGGTTGATAATAAGTAAGTTTCTTTTCTTTTTTTTTTAATGTGCTCAATATAAGTATCTTATGTTTACCAAAACTGCATTTATTTGATCAAATACAGTAAAATTTAATATAAACTTTATTTAAAAATCATTCTAATATGCTGATTTGTTGCTCAATTATTATTGTTGTTTATTTATTAATAATAATTCTTAGTATCATCTATCTTGAAAACCGTGATACTTTTTTTTAGGATTTTTGTTATATTTTTGCTCAAATACATGCTGAATTTTTCAAAAGCATAAAAATAGCATACAAATAATATAAAAGTACAAAAAAAGTATTGTTCTATAGTTTTATTCTATTCATTTGCGAAGTATTATAATATAATTATCATAATATTATCATATTATTAACTTTCCTGAATATCTATTGTATTTTATGGCAGCTTCACTGACTAAAACGGAAGCTTTTGCCGTGTCACTCTCAGTATACATGAAGAACTCCACTTCCAGAATAACAATTTACAAATAATTTACTCCCCTTGTCATCCAAGATGTTCATGTCTTTCTGTCTTTAGTCATAAAGAAATTATGGTTTTTGAGGAAAGCATTTCAGGATTTGTATACTTTTTAAGCACAAAAGCTTGTGTAGCACTGTTTCTGGGATGTACTATGTACTATTGAATCATGTCGAAAGGTCACGCGGAACGTAGGTGGAACTACAGACCCAGTGTTTACAAAGCGAACGTGCAAAAACTAAGGAAGTGCAAGTAAGTCAAACGCTGTTTACAAACAAAAGGTACAATGATGTCGGACAATTCTGAAGTTGTAGGAGAAAATGAAACAGAGTTTATCGCCATACTCTACTTTTTTGAGCCGGAGTACACAGACCATGAACTTACACCGTGTCTACACTGGACGTGACAGCTAAAGTCGTCTACACTGGGCGCGACCGTTGCAAATCATTTGAACTTTTTGTGAGCACGTCATAAATAGAATGCGGTAGCAGTTTACTGTCGGGGATTTGTCATGTCGTGCCACATCCAGTGTAGACAGCATCAATGATTATAATGGGTTCACTGTATTTTGTTGCAGTGCTGCTCACGTCCAGTGTAGACACAGTGTTAGACGTGATTCGTAGGGTCGTGAATGCGCATCCCAGAGCTGGTGCTGCATGAGCTTTTGTGCTTAAAAAGTATACAAATTTATATTTTTCCAAAAAACCTGAAATGCTTTCCTCAAAAAACATAATTTCTTTACAGCTGAAGAAAGAAAGACATGAACATCTTGGATGACAAGGGGGTGAGTAAATTACTTGTACATTGTTGTTCTGGAAGTGGAGCTCTCCTTTAATACTCAAAGTGTCTGCATATTTAAGACAACAGCTGTACAATGATTTATACATATACACATGGCTGTTGGGCAGACAGTGCTGAAAGCTCCAGGTCTCTGGTAGGGAACTTGACTGCATTCATTTGCACTGAGGCCTCTGAGTTTCTCCCAGCGGAACTGGCACACACAGACAGACACACTCTCTCTCTTAAGCAGCAGGGTGTTGAGTGAACACATCTTATCAGTTGCTTCCTGCTCTCTTTCTAGAATCTACAATGGTTTCATAACTGTATTTTCCCAGCCATACAGTGTGGTCAGGACCTGCTGTGTGTGTATGCGGTTGACCTGAATTGCTATCATTCTCTTGTCCTGTTGTGGAATGCATGTGTGTTTATGTGAATGTGTGGACAATTGTTTATTCTTGTTCTAACTATGAAAGTAAAATATAGCTTTTGAGCCAGAGTAGAATTGTAGTGTACAACATTGGTAATACCATAGGATTATAATATGTGTCATGATTTTAAATGATTACTAAACCCATGAATCCTTTTCTTGATACTCTTCAAAAGAATGCAAAAAATAAATAAATACATTTTAAAAAAATGTTATATGTAATATTAAATAGCACAGTTCACAGTTCAAAATTATAGTAAAGTGCTTTACATGTGCTTTAGCAAGTCAACACATCACAATAAGTATATGACAAAGTCACGAAAGCATAACAGACATTTACTTATACGTAAATTTAAACTTTTAATTTCAATATAATTGATATAATTTGACATTTATTACAAAGTAATACTTTAATTTTTAAAAGTGTAATTAAGTTTGTTAAAGTGCTCCTATTAGGCCATTTTAAAGGTTGCTAATATTTTTTTTATGCGTCTCCTAAAACAGGTTTACATGTATGCAAGGTCAAAAAACAGTTTTCTCCAAAAATAGATTTAACTTTACCTCATTTCTAAATGATTCGTAAACAACTCGTGCAAACCAGTTTGAAGAATCAGTCTCTCTAAACCCCTCCTTTCTGTGAGCCTTCACTGCTGTGATTGGTCAGATGACGCAGTCCTTTATGATTGGTCTACCGTGTACGGCGTGTCGGAGAACGAAACGCCCATTGCCATAACTGACTGACAGCCCTGGAGACTTGTCAATACATAGAAAAGATGGCATCGATTTTACCATACCAATTCGAGCCGGAATCTGGCGGTGAAACGATTTAAGTGGCTGATCGACAAGTTAGCACAGACTACCGTGGAAAGTGCTTACAATTTGTAAATCGCTACGTTGTAAACTTCAACATTGTATAATGCATTAAGTATAACGGCGAACAAAGCAGCTTTCACATCGAACGTGGAAAGCGCTGTGCTGGCCGCTGGGTTCAGTGCAGCCCATCAGAGGACAGTGGCAGAAGTTTAACTCATTTGAACTTTGAGCGCGGCGTGTGCGCCTTGCGCAAGCAATTGAAAAGAATGGGTTTCATAGCGCAGTGCATTCGCATTCGGCGTGAAAGCTGCTTCGTGCGCCATCCTTTATCATTACTCCAACTAATGAGATAGACAGACAGTTAAGCTGCATCAATCACAAATTTTTAGACTACAGTGGGCTCACAGCTGAACATCAGAACTACAGAAGCGTGATTTAGCCGGTTAGCAAGACGTGCAGGGTTGTTACACAACACAACATACACAACCACGTATTTTGAACGATCCCTAGAAAATACAATCTTTGTAGATTCATGTTTTGGAAGTGAATATAAAACAAATTTACTCTCACAGCGTAGGATACAGCGTCTTCTCGACATGACGTAACCCACGTGGAAATTTTACAGTGTTTGTGGGTGGGCAAGTTGTTTGTGACATAGAATGCATTTCCTTCAAAAACAAACTTAATGTTAACCTTCTGCATCTTCAGCGGCTCAGATGTGGGGAGTAAATGATGACTGCTATGTTCATTATTACATCCAACAACAAAACACCTCAGTTACTCAATCTGAGACATTCTTGTCTTCCCCTGCACCGAAGTCAAAACAATGGCAGTTGGAGTGTTTACAGCTCACTCAGGGCGGGTCTAAGGTAAGACGGTCGTGTCAGTCAACTATTGTGGGAACGGCCTTGGTCTGTGTGATGTCACATAGACAAAATGCTGAGAATGGCCTTATTTGAAAAAGGGGATATTTAAAAAATACCACTGGGTGGATTTTTATCATTATAGGGTGGTTGTGTACACACACTGCCAACAAACATTTATGTTCATACAACATATAAAAGTGAGTTTTTGTATCTGATGACCCCGTTAATAAACAGTCACGAAAAGTGTACTCTCTTTTTATTTCTGGCATTTTATATTATACACAAGTATGTGTATGTTTATATATAATTTGTGACCAAATTAGTCACAAAATGGCAAAATGAGTCAGAATGCACACAGGCTAATTTTAAGCAATACATAAAAAATAAAAAAAAAAAGAAATGTCATTTTGGTCGAAATGTCATTAAGTCCTCGTCTAGCAGTCCTACTGCTTCAAATAGTAATTAAACATCTAAAATTTTGTTTATTTGTACATTTTCTGAGAGGAGTACCTTTTTTCCTGCTCGCTTCTAGCGTGGCTGCTGTCCTGTAGAGTTTAGTTTCAGCCCCAATTAGACACACATGAATCAGCTAATGAAGCTCTTACTTGGCATACTAGAAACTTCCCTGCAGGTGTGTAGGCAAGTTGGAGCTAAACTTTGCAGGACTCTGTCCCTCCAGGACAGAGTTTGGGCACCCCTGCCAAAAGATCATCAATATTTGGGGCTGGGCTCATTTGGCTTGGGCCAATAAGCAATAAAACACCCTCGCAACTTACAAACCACTCAGAACACTTTAGCAACCTCGTAACAACCGCCCACAACGTCCTAGCATAGTGGTAAGTTTTACATAGTGGCAAACACCACTTCTTCAGAAAATGTGAAACTGTAGTTAATCTGCATCTCTATAATCCAATAGCCGTTGCTTTTTTCTCCTCTCTCATTGTGTTAATGTGTTCTGGGCTTCTATTGGTCTGGGACACTCACAGATGCATTAGGCTAATTTAGCTGCCAGAACAGGAAATAATCCAATCTATCATAACAGGCACTGGCCGCTCAAACTCTGTCTGAGAGCCTTTCTGAGCCTGTGTGTGTGAGTGTGTCCTGAGGGATTGGAAGAGAGAAGACTCACGATCTGTCCATCCTTTTGTTTCCACATTGATCTTGTTCTTTGGTGAATGGCTAAAGGCCCCTCCATTGCTGTTCTTTACCCAGCATTCATCACTGTCACGGGTCTCTGTGGTACACAAAGGCAAATGTGTACCTGCATGTATCCCAGCATGCTCTCCTTATCACAGCAGAGCTTGTAAACTATATACTTTACAATGTTTTGTCTGTTTATCTGCTTTGATTTGTCTGTATTTCCCTCTTTTCCTCTGTATTCTATCCATTTTGTGCTCTCTCTCTCTCTCTCTCTCTCTCTCTCTCTCCCTCTGCGCTTCAATAATGGAATAAATTGACCTATTTCGTCTTGATTATGTCTCTTAGCAACAGAGCTCCGTCATTTATGTTTCAATCAGATGCAGAGAGAGAGAGCGAGCAGCACTTAAGCAGCACTCCTGAATCATGTTAAGGCTCATTTTCACTGTGTATGTGTGTGTATTTGTGTGTATTTGTGTGTGGTGGACTGCACTGGAGTGTGTGTGTGTGTGTGTGTGTGTGTGTGTATGTGTGGATGAAAAGGTTTTGAATTTGGCTGGTGACACGCTAACTTTTTAAGTGTTTCTATGAAATGTGTTTTGGAAATTAAAACCACTCTATCAGATTGCTATTTCCTACCATAAATGAATAGTTAAACATTGAAAATTAATAATTCCCACGAACTCATGTTGTTATAAACATGTTCAGGTCATATTTCACGCTAAAATCAAAATGAATTATATATAATCTTTTAAATAAACCTTAAAAGATAAAAGCTTATTTTCGGATTAAAAGTTTTTTTTCATTGCAATCTTATTAGTCCTAAAATAACCTAATTTTTCTTACTATATCATTTAAACTGAAATAATAATAAAAAAAATAATAATAATAATTTATGCTAATTTATTCTAATTATGAAAATGTTGTGGCAGTTAAAAATAATTATGCTGAGATTTTAATCTATTAACTTTATGTTATAATTAGAATGTAATAATGCTTAGTGACTATTTTCTTTTATAATTTTTTATTTACCTATTCACTGATAATGTTCTCCTTGTCTGTACCATTGTGATATTCAAATATAAACATTCATTATAAAAATGTTCAGGTGAAGTAAAAAAATAAACAAATTAAAATAAATAAATAAATAAATACATAATAATAATAATAATAATAATAATAATAATAATAATAATAATAAAAATAACATCAAACAATCATTAATCATCCTTTGCAGGTTAGGCCAGCACTGTTATTGTGTATCTCAGCAGTGACCCGTTTAATTTCTTAAAGGAGAAGTCCACTTCCAAGACAAAGATTCACATATAATGTACTCACCCCCTTGTCATCCAAGATGTTCATGTCTTTCTTTCTTCAGTCGTAAAGATATTATGTTTTTTGAGGGAAAACATTTCTGCATTTCACTCCATATAATGGACTGATATGGTGCCCCGATTTTGAACTTCCAAAATACAGTTTAAATGCGGCTTCAAATGATCCCAAATGCGGTTGTAAACGATCCCAGCCAAGGAAGAAGGGTCTTATCTAGCGAAACGATCGGTTATTTTCATTAAAAAAATACAATTTAAATGCTTTTTAATCTCAAACGCTCGTCTTGCAGTTAGGGTATGTCGAAAAACTCCAATCGTATTTTCTCCTTTAACTTAAAAATTCATTTCAAAATCATCCTACATCACTGCAGAAGTTCTGACCCAGCCTTTGCGAAGTGAACATGCAAAGAAGATCAAACACCCTTAACAAATAAGGTAAAACAGCGATATAGGATGATTTCGAAGTTGAGGGAGAACATGAGATGGGAGTTTTTCAACATACCCTAACTATCATGAACCAGAACAAAAACAGTCAGGGCAGAGTAAGACAAGACGAGTGTTTGGCATTAAAAAGTATATAAATTGTATGATTTTTATGAAAATAACCGATTGTTACGCTAGATAAGACCCTTCTTTCTCGGCTGGGATTGTTTACAACCGTATTTGGGATCCTTTGAAGCCGCATTTAAACTGCATTTTGGAAGTTCACAATCGGGACACCATATCAGTCCATTATATGGAGAAAAATGCTGAAATGATTTCCTCAAAAAACATAATTTCTTTGCGACTAAAAGAATGAAAGACATGAACATCTTGGATGACAAGGGGGTGAGTGCATTATATGTGAATATTTGTTTTGAAAGTGGACTTCTCCTTTAACTTACAGAAATAATGTATTGTTGAGTCTGGCTCTCAGCAGAAGTGCTGTGCAGTATGTGGATTTTATCCAGATATCTTCAGTCAGCTCTGGAGGTGAGACAGGTCAGTATGGATCTTCTAGCTGAGCTAACACAAACATCTCTCCAGGGTTTCTCAGACTCTATCTTGACACAGTGTGATCTGCTCTAAATGAAAGCAGCTCAACAGGGTTATGAAGGGTGAAATAATATTGTTGTAGCATATGCTGACACTCGTCTCTTTGCTTTATTTTGGCCAGAGTGCATTCTGGGATTAGTTTAGCTTCCTTTGATATATTGTGCAAATGGCATTTTGTGAGGGCTAAACTTATCAGCACAGTCATCTTTACCTGAACATGTTTAAATTTCATTCATCCTCTATAGAATTAAATTTCACATCTAGAATAAATCTCTGCATGTAGCATTATTATTATTTAACACAACACTGTTTAGAGTAAAAATATAATTATATGATGAAACAGTAACATTATGTCTTTAGAGCAGTGTGTGTGTATGTGTGTGTGTGGCCTCACCTGGTATAGTCTGGTTTTGTTTGGCTAATGTGGGGTCAAACTGTCCAGGAAACACTGGTCACAGCTGTGATCTCCATACACACACACACACACACACACACACACACACACACACACACACACACAACCAAGGCAGGCTGAATCTTTCTCAACAATGCTACATAGCAAAATATAGAAATGACACACATCTGCAACCTACATTTGCTGACAATACCACAAATATTATTCTTCCATGTATTCATACACATGAATTTAGTCTGTGCTATGAAGATTATATCAAACTCTTCATTTCCACATCTGAGATTAAAATTCCAAAGCTCTCTTATGTGTTGACAATGATGTTGTGTTGGGTATCGTTTTCTTGTAGTGCTTTAGTACTAGCATGCTGTTATGCAAATGAGCTGTTACCTTGGTAATGAGTGACAGTGAAAGGCAAGGTTAGGTCTGAATGTAAATGAGCAGAGTGGCGGGGTTTGTTTACATGCAATGGCACTAGCTTGCACTCTTCACTATTAAAATGGATTTAAAGGGGTCAAATTCAAATTCATTGGGCATTCAAAACAGAGTTTCTGGAAAGCGGATCAAACTACTAGGTCAGTGAACTACATGTAATTTTGTTGGTTTGTGCTAGTATTAGAAAAGAACTGTATACATGTCTGAAATATGACAAATATTTGTAAAAATCTAGGTTAAAACAACTTTTAAACATGAAATACAGTATTTGTATTGATGTTGGTTTCAAACATCAAAAAACAAGAAACAAACAAATAATAAAAAAAACAGTGGCATTTTGTATAAAAATCCTGAATTATTTATAAATATATCAGTTATAAATGTTTTCTTGTACCCACAACTTGTACATGAGTGTTATGTATGAGTTTTCCAAGATCAAAATACAAATGTCACAAGTATAATGCATTTTGAGGCAGGGATACTGTGTTTTTCTTTTTACTGTATTTGAGCTGAATAAACTCACCTGACATAATAGCCTTGACACACATTCATGCATGTCTAAAGGGATGCAGGGGTATTTCATGGTTTTCTGTCATGTGATAGAATATATCAAAATTGTGTCTGTCAAACAATGGCTGTGCTATAACCCATTATATGGATATATTGCCTTCCCATGGTGATAGCAGAAATAAACTATTGTTCTCAGTCATTTCACTTTTTCTACTTGCATTGTTAAGCAGAGGCCATTGTTTCATTGTTTCTGTCACTTTGGTGTTTAATACAGAGCCTAATCCAGTGTAAGAATCTTCTCGTTACTTCTTTCTACTTGTGTTCATCAGGGAGCACACTGTGGTGATGTATTCTGATATTTGTGGTGGGAAAATTTAGATATTTCACGGTCACTGTATGCCATTTATCACCACGTGTTTCCTGAAACTGATTTTACAAAGTGTCATGCATTTCCTTTCTGCTATTATTCATGGGCCTAATTGGTGGAGGGCTCTTTTGTTCTTCAATGTGTTCATTGTGTTCAGCTTGAGTGTAGAAACACAGATGCTGTGTGTTGAATGTGGGCTGAGGATTGTGTGAAGTTATAATCTCTTCCATAGATTGTTACTTGAATCCCAGTCTCAAAATGCAGTGCTTCATAGCTTTATTTGATAGACATCTGATCTACCTTCTCTTGTGAAAAAACAAAAAAACAAAAAAAAAAAAAGTGAGTTACATTTTTAAATCATTATTTTAATAATAAGCTTATTTTGATCTGTTAGCTACTAAAGCACATCTATTGCATTTAAAGTTATAAAGATATATTTAAAATTATACCTAAATTGTGCATAGTTCATCAGTTGATCATGTTTTTTAGTTGTTACTTTTGAACAGTTTTGGTACTAGGTGTAGCAAGTTCAGTTTCACTGAATACAAAAAAAAAGTATTAAAAGAAATCATTGTAACATTTTTAATTTTGTATGTGTGTTGTGTATTCACAAATTCATTTGTTCTGTTTGTGGAGCTGCTGTCTTTTCTGAGGTTGCATGATGGTTAGCATTCTGCCTTAGAGGGTAGCTGCCTGTGTAGTCAGCAGGCAGCTCACTAGTGTTTGGAACAGAGCCAACGTCCGTTAGCGTAAGTGTGAGGGTTAAATTAAACGTTTCCTGGATGACTGCTGCTCAGAGACGTCTTTATTTGTGTGTGTATATGCGAGTGACACTATATCCTTCTCTCTCTGCTCTCTCACTGATGGAGAGACGATGACAGATGAGGTATTGATTTCAGTGTCTGGAATGAAGATGCAGTAGGAAATATCTCTGCTTTCTCTGCAGCTTATTCTGAAGAAAAGCTCCACTCAAGTAGTTTACTCAGAGAAAATGAGCGACTATTAGAGAAAATAAATGAACGATTGTTCTGTGTCTCGACACTCTCGACGAGCATTATCTGTGCTGAATGTAGTGCGAGTTATGAAGTTTAACTTTGGGCTGATGCACTGTATATTCTGCCAGTGAATAAAATATGGGTATAAGGTTAAAACATAAAGATTTTTTTATTTATTTATTTATTTTCAGAATTGCTTGATATAAACTCACAATTCTGAGAAATATTGTCAGAAGAATAGTGATATACACTGCCCTCCAAAAGTTTGGAAATGCCCTAGAAAAGTAGAGTTTTGGACAATATTGGCATGAATCCTTTTTAATTTGTGATAATTTTGCGCTGATAAGGGACAACACACTACAAAACCATGAGCATATTACATAAACAGTTTATACACAGAAAAAAAGTACATTTTCCATTCATCAAAATATCCACCATTAGCAGCTATTACAGCTCTGCATAATCTGTGTCTAAATTCATTGTATTCTAAATGTAATTGGCAATCAATTGTTGAAGCTATTAAGGTGTGCTGACCCAAAAATCTTTTAAAAACCTGGGCCAAGTTTAAACCAGTAACCAGGCATCACAGCTGGCAAAGGGGCATGTCTGACTTTGACATGGATATATTGGCATTATTATGTAATCAAAATGAAAATTATTATTGCTGGTCTTCTATGATAATGTCAAGTTACTTTAATGTATTTGCACCAAAAAATGATAAGGGTTTATGCTGATATCTTCCAAAACCACACTTTGCCAGGGGTCTTTCCAAACTTTTGGAGGGCACATTTCACACTCACATTTGTAAGAAAATAGTCTTTTTTTTCCGCAGAACTGGAGTTTATGTCACAAAATTCTTTCAAAAAAAGCTTTAAAAGATAACCTTGCAAGTGAAGATAAACTAGCAAGTGCGAGTAAAAAAACATCAGAATTGCAAGAAAAAGCCAGAATTGTGAGATATAAACTTACAATTGCAAAAAAAAAATAAATATAAAAAATAAGTATCATATCTCTCAAGTCATGCAGTATCACTTAATTTTGACAACTTGGATTTGCAGATTTATATCCCCCAGTTCTGACTTTATAACTCACAATTGCGAGTTTAAATCACACAATTCTGAGAAAAAAGTGATACTTTTTATGTTTCGCAATTCTGACTATATTTCTCAGAATTTGAAGTTTATATCTCACAATCCTAGTGCTATAACACATAATTGCAACTATCCTGCAAGACTATAACTGCATCTGTAACTGCAAGATGTAAATTCGCAATTGCAAGAAAAAAAATCAGAATTGTGAGATAAAAAGATGCAAAAAAAAAAAAACATTTGACTTTGAAAAGAAACTTAATGAAATATTATGTATCTGTAGTCCACCGTTGAATTTCAAGGATTCGTTTTGAATTTTAGTGTCATCATTACTAACAGAATACAAATAAGTATTTTTATTTATTTGTGTGTTCATACTCATCAGTCTAGACGAATGTGTAATACTCCTCCAGGATTTATAACTGGGATAAAAACACAAACAAAAGACTGAACTCAAAGATTTTTTTGTCTACCCCCAGACTCTTGGAGCACAGACCAAAAGAAAACAAACGTTACATCTCTAATAGGCTGGCAAGCTCTTGACAATGACAAGTGTGAAATTTGCTCTAGGAATAGTGTGAATTGGTTAATTAAGGCCATTAAAACTAACAAGATTTGGTAGAAAACTGAGTTGTGCTGTAAAACTCACTTCCATGTTGCTAGTGATAAGTTTTGATGAGTTTTGCTGTATGGTTGTTTCTACACTTTTTTTAAAAAATGCTGGGTTAAAAACAACCCAACTTGGGTTATTTGGCAACCCAGCACTGGATAAATATTGGACAGAACACATGCTGGGTTATTTTGACCCAGCTGTTTGAGTTAAATGTTTTTATAAAACATGCTGGGTTATTTTATTTAAGTTAACAATTGTTTAAAAAGTATTGTATTGCTGGCTTAAAATGGACTGGAATTTATAAAAAACACAGTTACTAGAGGCAATAGCAATAATCAAAAGATGAACATTTATTATTAAGCAAGAACACATGGACAATTGTAATGTTTAAAATGTAACATTTAAAAGTAGCATTTTAATTTTAGCGTATCCAATTGTTCTCTTTAATCGCTTTTTACAGAAGTAGTTAAATTCTCGTGCCAGTGTGTCGCCGAATTTTGAGCCAGTGAAGGGGTGCGGTTCTCCGGGGTTACTGCAAACTTCAGACCTTGACCTTATGTTTCACTCGTAGCTGAAAGATGCATGACTGACTCTTTAACCTGCCCATAAACGAACAGTACTGACATTAGAGAACGTATTTTAACATCAAATGAAATTCGGCTCAGTACTATAATGAATAAAATCCATTTATTTTATGCAAGGCAAAAAACATTTCCATCATGACCACTGCTGACACAGCTGACTGACATCTCGTCCTTGTAAAATAATGTAATTTACAGCACAGTAAAGACGTTATAAATTAAATTAAACTGTATGCAAACCTTTATTTCGCTGAAGTGCAACAAATTGGCGTTGCTGAGAACCGCTCTCTCCTGGAGAGGAGTCAAAATGCCCGCGCTCTGACTGACTGTAACTCAGCAGCTCGGTTGTTTGGTCAGAGACAGGCTCAACTCAGCGGTTGGGTAGAAACAAATAACCCAGCGTTAAAAATGACCCAGCAACTTAGGTTAAGTTAAAAACTACCCAGCACCTGAGTAAGGAATATTAAAAATATCCCAATAAAATGACCCAACAAGGTAAACCCAGCATTTGGGTTAAAATAATAACCCAACACCTGGGTAAAAATATTAAAAACAACCCAATAAAATGACCCAACAGGCTGAACCCATTTTGGTAAAAAAAAAATAACAAAGCATTTTTAAAGTGTAGGTAGTTGTTTACTGGCCCATATCAAAATAACCCACCCACATGTCTCTGTTATATTAGTGTCTAGATTTGTAAACTGTTGTGTGTATGAGATGTGTTTATATGTAACATCATAGGTAAATATATAATTGACAACATCTGCTTTAGTATCTTAGTCAACACATCAAAGTATTAGTGTATCAAAATAAAGTGTATTTATTTAAAACATGTCAAAAAATTACTCAAACAATGATATAAATGCCAATATGATTTAAATGTGATTTAAAATTTTAACCCCCATTTTCACAAACAAGACTTAAGCCTAGTCTTAGAATAAAATGCATGACTGAGAAAGAAACTTACACTGACATATCTTAAAATAGTCAGTGCCATTGTTTTGTCTCAAGATTAACATTTATAAAAAGATGCTTAAATGTCCTAATTGAACTATGGCCTATTTAATTTAATATTATTACAAAGTGGTCATATATATCACAGTCATGAAAGTGTACTCTCTTGAGTTCACTTAAGTGGCCTTTTATTTTTATTTTATTAATATTATATTATCTTAAACTAGAGCATTTTTTTAAAGATTTGAAGTACACTTTCTTTACAATTAGGCAGTCTTTTCACAAGGGAGAGGATGTGCTGTTTTGTGTTTACATTACTTTTAGAAGCAACTTTATGGGAAACCAATACCACCATGATAGACTGCTGTTAAAATAAAACTCTTGATATTTTTGTGCGCAAATTGCATCTGATAGTTAGTGAATGTACTGTGTGTAGTCTACGGCAGACATTTATTGTCTTAAAATGTGAGCGTTTCCCTAAAAGAAGGTTTTAGTTAAGAATTTGGTTAAACTCTTGGGACACTTTTCAGCATTATTGCCCAAAGTATGGCTAGGTTAAAAACACACATATGCTCATTTCTCATTAGATGACACAGTCAGACCTCACAAGAGGAAACAGGCCAGTGTGTCAAGAAATATGTCAGCGTTTAACACATTTAACACCAAATCAGCAACGTGCTAATTTCCCAGCAACACCTCTTTGTATGTTGTTGACCCCTTCCCCCTTTTCCCCAGTGGTTTTCATAAGCTGGGTTTACATGGCCGCTGGCATCTGTTTAACTCCATTATGAAAGCTGAAACGGTGGTAGACGCAATCTCTGTGTCCTCACTTACCCCTCTGTCTCTCTATAAGTGTCTCTAGCTGTTGTGTTTTTTCATGTCTTGGCTGAGGTGGAATGCCCTGGTTTTAAGGCTCTCTAAGGAAATCTGTCAGCTCTGTCATTAGATTGCTGCTCCTGGGTTTCTGCTGATCACATGCACTTCAGTAACTCTCAGCTTTCACAACATTCCTCTGTTTGAGCGTCATTTACAATCTCACTTCAGTAAAGATGACGGCTGGTGATATTACTCCTACACTGACTCACATCAACAGGGCTCTCCTCCACCTCCCCTCTGTCATTTTTAATAGATACAGCATATGAGCGTTTGAAAAGCACCTTTTAGGGGGTTAATGGACTTCTTTGTTTCCCTGAGTGTAGTATATATTGAGTATAAATGTATTTTTTTGATTCTCAGCGGGTCAGATCACCCCACGCTGATTTTGAGGCTGAGGTTCATTACTATTTAAATGAGTTTATTACTGTGGAAAATGCAGCTTGACCGGCCTGAACTCACTCTCAGGAACTGATACATTTAATGTGTCTCATCCATAATTTATGTACAGCGACTCAGTGAGTGAGTCTCACCTGCTTATGAATATATGTTGCACATACTCTGTGGCCCTTCACCATGTTTCGGTAAGTAATATATGATTTCTTATTAGATGTTATTGTTAATATAAAACTGTGGTCACTATCATCCACCACTGTCATAAAAAAGAATAAAATAAATTAAAATAAATAAATAAATCAAATAAAAAGTAAATAAACTAAAATAAAAAGTTAAATGACATCTTATGATTTACTATAACTATAATAAAAATCTAAAACAATAATAATGTTGTAAAAATGAAAAGAGTAAAAATAAAGCACAGTGTACTTTTTTTAATATTAAGGAATTTTCCATAATTATTTTTACCTGTATTTTGAATTTTTGTGTTTTTTGGGGGGTTAACAAAAATGTCTGTAAAATGACTAAATAATGTACTTTTTTTTTTTTTTTACAATTAACAGTAATACTATAATAGGATTGTGGTAGAAACACTGTTTTTTTTGTAAATAACTAAAAATATAATTAAACAACTGTAGCATATTAGACAGTTCGATCAAGCTCATATACTATTCAGTAATTAGTTTATTAGGGAGAGGAAATCTGGTAATTTGCATCTGCATCTCATTTTAAATCTCTAACCTTGCACTTATTTATTTGCACTTAATTAACAATGTTCTTTACTGTTTAAACTTCATTCATTCATTCACAGTAATGAAAATGGCATTGTTTTTTTATTTGCATATCCATGTTTATTGATGGTCTTCATAAAATTCACACTAGAGGTTTTGAAATAAGATCATTGCTGCTGTATCATTTTTTTGTGCAATTAATTCAAGACCAGAAATGAGTTTCACATCTCCTTGTCTTCCTGTGAACAAGACTTCATGCTACTCTGTTTCAAAAAGTATTTGTGTGTTAGCCGTAATGTAGTCGCAGTATTTGCCGGTGAGGATCGACTGCGGTCTTATTGTGACCAGGCTGTAATTAACACAGGGCTGAAAGATGGGACAAAAGACAGAAAAGGACCATCCATTCTTCACAGATAATTACAAAGCAGACAACAAACAAGCAGAATGTTGACTTTGAACATTGTTTTTGATCTTACCCCACAATACAATGAATATGCAACTGACAGTCTTCAGAAAAACTGTGAGACAGACAGATGTTTCCCATGAGCCGACAGACAGACCATTGCCCTTTTGGATTTTAACTCTTCTAATGGCAACATTTTGCTATAGGGAACAATTCTCACTATTGCCTAGTTGCTTATTAGCATGTCTATTCATAACATATTGGCTATTGGTACTTATAAAGCACATATTCTGCATGACCATATTCTACATCCCTAATCCTACCCAATACCTAAACTTAACAACTACTTTACTAACTACAAATAAGCAGCAAATTAGTAGTTTACTGAGGCAAAAGTCATAGTTAATGGTTTGTTAATAGCGAGAATTGGACCTTAAAATAAAGTATGAGTACACAGTACAATAATTGTCATAAAGTCCATCTGTTTACCATCAACATTATTCATTGGCAACTGTAGAAGAATTGTTATTTTTGGAAGGGGATTTAAGGGATCTTCTGCTGAAGGAATAAAATATAGACTAGAGTGCACTTTTGATATAAATATTAAAAGATAAGATCAACTATATCCAGTATGTGTGCTTAAATGTGTTTAAACATTCAAACACAATATTTATATATATATATATATATATATATATATATATATATTTTTTTAAATCAGAAGCATTAGCAGACCAGATGTGGCGGCAGACAGATGGGCATCGGGCCGTACCCTGAGAGAAAATTGAGAAAATATAGAAAAATTATTATTATTTTTTTTTTTTAATTTAAGAGTCTGTCGACCACAAACAATCCACAATTTACTCTACAGCAGTGTAAATGTAAAATAAATAGATTAGTCTTACTTTTAATTTAGCAAAATAGCTTTTCCTTCATTCTTTCTTTTGCTTGTTGCCAGTATCCATTATGTTCCTGTGGGTTCAAATGACAGCAAACATGTGAACACTAGCTGAATATGTAGTCTATACTATACTCATGAAACTCAACCATATAGCCAATTCTTTATTTTATCTTAGAAATAATTCTCAGGTCGGCTATTCTGATTTCAGATTCAAGTGTTTAATTGTTGGCCTAATGGAAATTTTAAGCATGATCACTGTACAAGTATGATCAAATAATGGCACAAATTTCCTTAAACAAACCTTTCAAAACGTCTGTACCACCAAGTCATCAGAGAGTTACATTTGTTTAATTATTAGGGTTAGTGGTTTGTTCAAATCCATATATAAAGGATAGTAATACTAGCAAACACATGAACATTGGAAAAACATGCCTCTAACTACATTTTTCCAAAACTCCAAAAAATACCTAATAATGTAATTCACTACAGCTAAAATATACTAGTGTCTGCCCACAACTTCTATTCCTTTTCATACAAATTGCGATTACTATGATATCAAAACGCTCATCATTTAATAATTTGCTTCACATATCTAGCTACATTTGTATGACTTTCCTGATGTAGTAAACTTGCTCATTAGCTCACCTGGAACAGTACTTGTGATATATGCTGTAGTACTCAGGTTCCCATGAAATCATGAGCTAAAATACTTGTAGTCAAGCTAAAATGGTTGCTTCAGCAAATGCATTTTTTTTTTTTATCTCACATTTGCCTTTGTTGACAGTATGGGTTAGGTTTATCATGCTTTTAGTGCCACTTACTGCCTATTTCACTTTGAAAGTGTCATAAAATGTGCAGGCAATGTAATATCATTTTGGAGAACTGTCACCCAAGGCATGTTTTTCTAATGAGCTTGATTCCTTCTTGTGGTGGTACCGTGGAAGCTGAATAGTTTAGATGTTAAATGAATGTCCAGGTCTTGTTTAGGGAATATGCTAGTATTTTTCTTTCTCTGTTCTATGTTTGCATCTCCCTTGAGATCAGGTCACCCCGTGAGATGCAAAACATGTCTCAAATCTCAGTATGAACACCTTGCGAGTGCAGTGGACGATATATTTAACAGATGTTTCTCAATAAATCCATCTTACAGCAATCCAGTAGCAGACCCCTCTCAGAGACCTACCTGTGTGTCACAGCACTGGCAGAAAACCATACAATCAATTGCTAGAAACGCAGCGGCTCAGCACGAGTTGGCACCAGGCTTTCGCTGCGATGTGTATGTGTGATGCCTCGATATTTGTGAAACAGCCTAAGATTCCCTCTGATCATTTTTAGAGCTCCATGTCTGTGTTAAATAAAGCAACACCTGCTGTCTTGTTGCAGTCATTTAACTCCCACGTTTGTCTCCGGGGATGGATATGGCTGCTGGAGAGATCAAGCGAGTCTCTTCTGTCGTAGGGAAGCTGCGAACAAGCGTTTAACCACCTGGCCACTCTCAGTAATTACTATAACAGTTTCAGCGATTCAGCTGGGATGAATCCAGGATGTTGCATTTGATGTTTTCATGTGTTATCTACAACCATTACAAAACTCTGATTCAAATGTAGCGAATGATGTTTATGTTTACTTTCATTTAGGGTTTCATAGTTAATTAAATGAGTCATTCAACCAAAGAGAATTCTTTCAAAATACATTTTTACATTTTGTGCCAAACCTGGTATGCATACAAAAATTTTTAGGCCTAAATGTAAGATTATGTATTTGAATTATATATACAATTGCCATTTAATTACACAGTTTTAATGTAAACTAATGAACTTCATGTGATTCATATTTGTTAGTTACATATTTGTTAAGAAACAGGTTTCTGCTCTCACCAAAAGATGGTATATTTAATGATTAACTGTTTGCATCTGTTTAGTTTCATTTAAATAACTGTGTTTTTTCAAAATAGTTTTGCTTACATTCCGTTTACATATTACATTTTAAAATCCACTTATATTCAATGCTTACATGTTTCCATATTGCCATTTGTAAATATTGTACAAATAAAGTGTAGTATATTATTTTTGTTAAGTAATTTCATAATTTACTGGCCATTTGAGAAGCAGACATCAAAATAAAAACACTGTTTTGAGTATATATTTTCCTCTTTTTTAATGTCATCTGTGCTTCAGCACTCTTGAAAGCCAACAGCTGCTACATTCATATTCATAAGACGTGACACCAGGTTTTATGTCAGTGATGTCAAATGTAATTGGTTGAGAATTTGCATTTTTGGATAAATGATTCTCAAAGAAGGATTTCCAAACTAAGGTCTGGATACTGGTTCATAAAGGAAAAGCAGGGTTTTTGGGGAATTGATGAAAAGTTAATAGACGTAATAGTTCACTAAATAATCAAAACGGCAAATTAAAATACACAAAACCAAAATACAGTAAACATGCAGATGTGTTCTAAAATTTTACAAATCTTAAGCTTTGCTTCTAGGAAAGGTCAAAGGGGTTAGGCTGACAAAAATCAATGTCAATAGCATCTTTATTTTTAATAATTAATAAGTGCTAACAAAAATATAGACTTCACATTTCTGCTTCCTGAGAAAGCCTTGTCTCACAGATTTGAGAGACTAGAGACTGGGACTGTTTTGAATCCAAATTATTTTTTTAAAAAAAGATTATCCGTATATAATATATTCATGTAGCTATAGTAATAATACTTTTCAAGCATTTGGGCTCCAACATTATGCCTGGGCACACATGTGCTCTTACACCAGTGGCCAGCTCTGTTCACCGCTATATGATCGCAGCCTCAGAGTCAGGCTGCTCTCAGATCAGTGCCTGCTGTCTGGCAGCCGCTTGGTCAACAGATGGGCGGCAGACTGAGTTTCACAGAGAACACGTGTGTGCTGGAGGGAGAGTGTCACGACGGAGCCAGATCCTGATCTCAGAGCAGGACTGTCACAACAGGTTTTGATTTTCAGTAATGGAGCAGAGGACTGTGATTATGCAAAGCAATGCCCTGACAATGATGTCACACACAAGCGCTCAAAGCCATGCTGTTCAGCGCTGATTGATTTAGAGTAAACTTTATTTTTTTCAAGCACAACAGTGAGTCTTGCAATATTTGGGACATTAGTGTTACGTCGAGTGTTCCATTACAAAATCGCTTTGTTATAATCACCAAATTTTCTAAGGATGAATGGCCCTTTGACTGCATTGCTTGGTGAATTGTGAATGTTTGGTCTTGTTTGACTAAAAACCTGTGAATCAGTTGATCTACAGAGCACAACTGAAGAAAATGTGTTGCAAAACGTACCGCTACAATGGTAAGGTGTTGTGGATGCTGTGTGGGTACTGGTGTTCTGAATGTTTTTTACCGCTGTGACCCTACTCTGTTGAAAAAAACCAGCATGTGTATGTTTTGAAGCATTTACGTGGTCCTAATCTGTTTATAAACAGCTTATAACCAGCTACCATGCTTCAACATAACTCAGGGAAACGGGAAATTGTACTGATAAATTCTTGTCTGGCAATGGAGATACCATACACTGACCTAAGAATCATGTTCCCTGATAAAGGTTCAGTAATCATATCTTGAATGTTTACAGTCAGCTGTTTAGAATCAGAACTACAGATTGCAAATTAGTAAATTAATCACTCTAATCAATCAAATGGGAAAAGGTCTGAAAAAGGTCTAAAACTGTTTGTGATTCAGTGTGATTCACTCGCTCACGCTTTGAATCATTTGCTGCAAGGCTGATTTGAGTCATCATTAAGGTCTAGAATAAACAGTGCATCATCGATTATGTGCCAAATTTTGGAGTGTTGAAAAAAAAACACTACGTTAAATTTGCTATTAGGTACTACATCAAAATAAGAGTGTTTTTTTTTTGTTAAACACAACAAAAGATTAAAGCTGCAAGCGTTGAAAGGGCCCTCGCACCCGGGCTCACCTCCACCTGGTGGCTTTAGGAAAACAGAAAACAGAGGGCAATATGCATTTAAAGTGGTAAATATAGAAGGAATATGTCAGAGTCATTTATATGTGCCAAACTTCCTGCTACCAGGTGGTGACGCTATGACTAGAACTGGATATTGGCATATAGATGTCTTCAGGCCAGCATTTTTATAAAGCATATTGAGTTTGGTGCAGATTGAACATGGTGTGTTCGAGTTGGTGCAAAGCTTGACGTATCCTGTTGCCAGCAGCAGATGTGTTCAGGCCAGGATTCTTGGGACAGATCGGACATTGTATGACTGAACTACAACATCATCTATTCCCATGGCGAAACATTAAAATTTGTCAGGCTGCCACAGACACAGCCTTCAACGAAAACTCAAGATCTTCACAATGTAACATGGCAAAGGCCTTTAGAGTAGACTGACTAAATATAATGTTGATGTCATTAAATCTCTATGAAGAATTTGTTAGACCGTAAAACATGCCACTTTCTGTTGCCAGCAGGTGGCGATGTGACTATAACTGAATATGGCCATGGGCATGTATTCAGGACAGGACTCTTATCAAACATGTGAATGTTGGTGCAGATCGGACATTGTATGCCTAAATTATAACAATTATAAATAACAATTATATAGCCACCATGGACACACGAAAACTCAAGATCTTCACAATTTAACGTCACAAAGGGCTTTAGATTACACTGACCAAATTTGGTGTTGATCTGTTTAAATCTCTAGGAGGAGTTTGTTTAAATACAACACTTGAAAATGGCAAAAACTTGCCAAGAAAATTAAAAATAAAAGACTTCCTGTTGGGTTTCGGACTTTGTACCGAGAGACTTTTTTTTGTAGGTATTGGCGTGTTACATGTGTCTACCGAATTTCGGACATGTATGTGAAACATAGCTCAAGGGACATATCATAAGTAAATTTTCACCACTTTTGATGTGTGCAAAGTTTCTTGAATTTGCGAGCATGTTTAGACCCTCAAAAATGCAATTCATTTTTGAGAAGATGAAGAAGAATCTGAACAATTCCAATAGGGTCCTTGCACCATCAGTGCTCGGGCCCTAATTACTAAAGCATTAATTACATTTAAAATGCACTGTAAGAAACAGTATTAAAGTGTCTCTCTAAGTAGACTTAAGTGGCATATTATTTCATATTTTATTATCTGCAAGTGCAGTTTTTTTTACAAACATAATTTTAAGATTTGAAGTGCAAAAAAGTGCACATCAGTACAATTATGCACACTTCTATTTCACATGGGTGTTTTGTGATTTCTAGTATTTTTTTATGCATTTGCTGGTTTTATTTAAAGCAACTTACAGTATATTGCATCCATTGTATAAATTTGAAAAGTTCATGGATTACCTGGTTATTGAAACCATATATAGATTTTGGCATTAGCATCATGCTCTACTGTTTGAGCTACAGAAACATGCTTTGTTAAATGTTGTTGTGAAGTAGACTTGTCTGACTTGTTCAATTTAGAAAGGTTTGTAAGCTTGTAACAGTGGATGGCAGGTGTCTTCTGTTAGGGATGAAGCCTTACAGTCTGTATGCAAGGTTGCAACCTACTCTCTGTGTTTCCCGTACACTTCCCTTCATATTAGTTATATGAAGTTTCTCAGTCAGCTAACTCCCACTAAATTGGAAAAATGTTACAGATGCTAACAAGCAAATTCTACAAGAGAATGATCTGGATGACTAATCATCACATCCTAACATCAAAAGTGATTTTCTGGAAGGACTCAACTTGAAACATAAATTATTCAGGAGTTTGAGCATCTGGACTGACGTTTTCTGGCACAACAGACTTTGACAATCCCCTCCTCGTCTTAATGGTTAAAGACCACTGCTGTATCCATGGAGATTTCCAGTATTCCATGAAGTGGGAGGAATTGAAAGATGATTGACAGGTTGTGAACGCTCCTCTGCCCTGTTACCAGATGATTGACACCAGTGGCGAGGGGTATAGTGGGTAAAATGGATTTTGTGAGGTGTGTGTGGCATTTTTGATTTACACACGCACACACACACACACACGCAGGCACTGGCTCAATTTAACCTTGCCCCAATTCCCATCTGAGATTTATCCTCTAGGGCAGTGAAGTTAAGTGTCAGTGTGGGTAAATACATGCTCTCTCTCCTTTAGAAAATGTTCTGCATGTGTCCTCTCCCTCTGCGTTTGGTCAAGGCCCATTAACTCCAAACAGCAAAGAGGCTTCAATATGACATCGCCTGAATAACAATAGCATTTCAGCCCATGCCTCAATGTCAGCTATATTTAGAGAGCCGCCTTCAACCTCTCACAGGCGTCCGTTCTCAGCTTTTTTTAAGGTGTGTTTATAAACGGATTGTTTCAGCTGTAAAATCTGAATGGATGAACTATGCTGTGGCAGCCATGCTAGAACAACGCGGTAAAGAGCCTACAGATACATTAGCGAATTCTATTACTTGATGGAAGAGTTTGTTTATTATTAATTAGATTTTTATCTGACTACATTGTTGAGTGGCAAGTGTTGAACATTCAACCTTATATCATGAGTAAACAACTGTTGGAGATTTTGTGTGGATTTGTGTCATTTGATTCGTTTAAAATGTACTATTTTTAGAAAATAAAAAGGAAATGGTGGAAAAAATGTACAATTGCGATTCATATGTTGAATTTGTTCAAATTTGCCACCAAATCACCAAAATGTTTTCTAATTGTTGTAAGACAGTGTTGCTCCTGAGTTATTTCATGGAGTTGTTTTGTGGTTGCTTACATAGTCTAGGTGGTTGGTAGAACATTTCTAGGTAGAAGAGAGAGTGGTTATTAGGTAGTTACCTACATATTTACATATTTTAATATAAATTTATGGGATTTTTAATCTTCTTTATCATCTTCCAGAGGAAATTTGTAAATCTGAATGCTTGGAAAAGTAGCAGACCATCTTTCACCAACAGGCCGCATGTAGGACAGGTTAATATTTTGGATTAGAACTGTTATTATATTGATTTTACCACATTTAAGAGACTTTTCAACCTATAGCAATACCCAACAATCATGGTAAAGTCAGTGTAATGCATGACCTCTCATGGCTTATTGTTACAGGAGTCTGTTTTGTGTCAGAGGTGTTGTGTTCCTGGCTGTACAATGTTACCGCCAAATGACAAATTACTTCCTTTCCACTCTTGGGGGTTTTCACCCTTAGTCAGGACTGCTGCTGTCACACGTGTTATTATGCCTATGGTCTAATGTCCTGAGAAGGATGGTGAATCTGATTAGTGTCCAATTAGTTTTCATGAAGACAGTGAAATTTTGCATAACTTTTCCCATTTCTCCAATGGGCATCGGCTCTTATTACCATGGCAACAAAAGAGCTGAAATTTGTGATGGTGGCCTTGTAAACTACTTGGCAGAATTCCAGAACTCATTCCTTAAATCTGTGCGGCTTCCAGGGAAATCACCTGCATATTACATATGTGTAAATTATGTATAATATATACATATGGAATATGTCTAAATTAATGACAGAAAGATGTTTCATCGCTTTTTCAGTATTAAACAAAATGTAAATATATTATTAATCTGTGTTTTTGTAATCAGAAAGGATTCATTAAAAATCACTTTGATTTAGTTGATTGATTTAGTTCCCTATAGCAACTGCAACATAACTGCCACATTTTTTCAGTTCTTGAATGTTTTTCCCATTTTAGCTTTCTCCTTTATCCTAAATTGTTTGCTGCTATCTCCCAGTTGGTGGATCTTTATCTTTAGGATGTTGTTAATGCAGTTCTGACAGAAAAAAAAAAAAAAAAGGATTTCTTCAACACAGTAGGTCTGTCTTGAAAGGCTGCAATGGAATCATTAAAAATCAATTACTCTATGGAGAAAATGAATGGGACTTTTAATTCTGGAACCCGGCTGTTGTGTATTGTCTTCTAAATGAATTATGCAGATCAGTTGATGAGGAAAAGAAAATAAACATGGAATTTATCTTCAGATGCAGGAGTTTTTGGAAGGTGAGTTGTGCATATTCTTATCTTGTTTACACCTCACAGTTCCCCTTTCTTGCAGACCAGAAAGGTTTAGGAATACAGCAGATTACACAATCTGGCATACTTTACTGGGACTGTACATCATCACCAAAATACTGTTATCCAGGCACCTGAAACGGTTCTAACTAGGGTTTGGAACATAGCTAGTGCAGCCTTACTATCCTGCAGTTCTTCATTATCTTGAATATTAAAAAATTCTCAAAGCTTATGGGAAGTGATGGAGGAGCAGAGAGGAAAGAAATTGACATTTATCCAGAATATATGTGCTGTCATTTATCTCAGTTAACATCAGTCAACATTTCTTAATGAATATTTGACATCTGGTAAATAGACAGTAGTACAGTACAGGTAGTTTTGAGTAGTTTAAGTGTGTGTGTGAGTGTGTTAACCCTCAGAAATGGGGTGGCACTAATGAGTGGTGACAGTGACTCTGCGGATAACAAGCTTTCCCCGCGAGACTGATTCCCACTTGGGATATCAGGTTCCCTCAGGTAGCTTCACATCCGCTCCTCACCAGCAGAAAAAAAAAAAACTAATGACGAGCGATCCGGCATTAGCATAGCATTCCATCTACTGTTGACAGTCCTGTTCGTGTAGCTAGAGCATTCACATGGGAATCCCAATTTATTCAGAGTGTTACTGAGACCGGCAGGACAGACTGGAGCTGTTCATGGCAGGTCAGCGAAAACTGTGGATGTTCACTGAAATTATTCTTGGAATATTTGATTTTGTGTTGTGTAGTAGCTCTATGTTTATGTTGGGTTTTTCAGCACTGGATACTACTGTCACTAACAATGAAGATGACATTTACCATGGTATTGTTTGAAATACTATGAAGTATCATGTACTGTAAAAAACAAGGTACATCAAAACCATAATCATTAAAGGAGAAGTCCACTTCCAGAACAAAAATTTACATATAATGTACTCACCCCCTTGTCATTCAAGATGTTCATCTCTTTCTTTCTTTAGTCGTAAAGAAATTGTTTTTTGAGGAAAACATTTCAGGATTTTTCTCCATATAATGGACTGCTTTGGTTCCCCGAGTTTGAACTTCCAAAATGCAGTTTAAATGCGGCTTTAAAGGATCCCAAATGCAGTTATAAACAATCCCAGCCAAGGAAGGAACGGTATTTTCTAGCGAAACGATCGGTTATTTTCATTAAAAAAAAATACAATTTAAATTCTTTTTCATCTCAAATGCTCGTATTGTTTTGGTATCCCTGAACTCTGTGTATTCTGGTTCAACTAGGGTATGTCGAAAACCTCAATCATATTTTCTCCCTCAACTTCAAAAATCATTTCAAAATCATCCTACACCGCTGCAGAAGTACCAACACAGTCTTTACAAAGTGAACATGCAAAGAAGATCAAACACCCTTAACAAAAAAGGTAAAACAGCGATATAGGACGATTTTGGAGTTGAGGGAGAACATGGGATGGGAGTTTTTCGACATACCCTAACTGTCACGAACAGGAAAAAACAGAGTTCAGGCAGAGCCAGACAAGACGAGTGTTTGACATTAAAAAGTATATAAATTGTATTATTTTTATGAAAATAACCAATCGTTTCGCTAGATAAGACCCAGTTTACAACTGCATTTGGGATCCTTTGAAGCCGCATTTAAACTGCATTTTGGAAGTTCAAACTCAGGGCACCATATCAGTCCATTATATGGAGAAAAATCCTGAAATGTTTTCCTCAAAAAACATATTTTCTTTACGACTGGAAAAAGAAAGACATGAACATCCTGGATGACAAGGGGGTGAGTACATTATTTGTACATTTTTGTTCTGGAAGTGGACTTCTCTTTTAAGTAATATGGTATATATCATAAGCAATGTGGTATTGTTAACTGACACAATCACTGTACTAGGTACCACTACTGTACTTTTGTGTACAGTGGTGAAGGAGCTTGTAGCAGGCAACATGTGAATGTATTTTTGTGTGAAGTCATCATACCCATCTGTAGATCTGAAGGGAATATCAGATGTCTTGTTTTGGGGTTTTGGTGTAACAGCTGCAGTAAACTAATTTATTTTTCCTGTGTTTCCTCTTGAGCAAGAAAAATTCTATAAAACACATGAGAGTACATATGTCTGGCTAGTTCATAGACTGTACTTAGTGTGTTTACACCTGGTAGTAACATCTATCCCAGGTGGTCCGATTACAAGTGGTCAGCAGAGACAGATTACAGTTTACACCTGGTATTAACACACATCTCAAAAGCATATTGTGTGACCACTAGTGATTGAATTTTCTGAGTTTTTCATGTTGATGTCAGGCATACTGAAGATCTGTGGTGTTTTGTGGATGCATATGCATGCCTTTGGAAACAAAAAGTGTGCTCAGTTGTGCTAAATGTGTAGTGTACTTATTCAAATGATAAATAAGCACACTTTAAAAAGTGCACTTTGCAATAATGTTAAGAATGTAAAAAAAAAATAGAAATTTTACTTTAAAGTACATTTTACATAAATATGATTTTTTTTTTTTTTTTTGCCAAACTTTAAAGAAGTACACTTATTTTGACGTACTTGATTATAAATTGAACTGTAGTATGTTATTTGATATGGCATTTAGTTAATATATTTTAAATGTACTAAAATGCAGCTTCATCATTACAAATGTGTAATAACAAATATTTTTTTAAATGCATACTAGTTTCAGTAGAAATGACATTAAAACTAATTTCAGCTAACTGAAACTGCTTGTCATTGCATTCAGCAGAACATGTAACCATATTTAAAATATAATGTAAGTAATTATGAAACTACATATAACAATGTACGTACTCAAGCCCTACTAAAGTAGGTCCAAAAAGCACTCTAAAATTTGCCTAATTGCATTTAATATAAATTTAAATTAACCATAATAAATTTTCATTTAATCACAGAGCGTCTGAAAAGATTAGATTCAGTTTGCACTGCTTTTTGAAAGCATGCTAAAGTGTTTTTTTTCTTTTTTTTTCTCACAGTGGTGGCCAAGATGTCAAAAGATTACTTGTTTCAGCTCTACTAAGATTTATTCAGACATCTATCAACTGGGCTTTTTTTTTTTGTTACATTTGTGTTTACAAATTTGTAAAGGAAACAAGCCCTATACTTTAGCCATAAATTTCCAATAGTTTTAAAACTACCTCAGCAATCCGTAACTGATGGCTAACTGTATTTTGGATGGTTTTCATGTAGAAAGGAAACACGGCTGTAGACGAAACATAAAGAGATCCAGCTGGAGATGTTGTGATGAATACAATCAGAGAATTGACTGATTATTAATGAAAAGCATATGGATTTCTCTCTCATTCATATAATAGCTTGCAGACTTGCGGGTATCCCTTTGTTTTGAAGTTCAAATACAATATGTGGTTATGTCATTTATAAATTGTCTCCTGTCGGTCTAAATGGTATTTGTCAGAGACATAAAGGCTTTTTCACTGCAAATAAAGATAAAATGAAATCAACATATCAAAGCCAGTGCACCGCTGTACATCTTTTGCCTCATTAATTATTAATTAACTGCGTTTTACGTGCTGGAAAGAGAATGGTGTATCTGTGTGTGTGTGTGTGTGTGTTCTGGCAAAAAAAGAGAAGCATAACTTTTGTTTTTGTCCTTAATCAGTTTAAATTGTATGAATTGGTCCATGACACTGAGGGGAACTATGGGACAGCCAGAAGTGTGTCTTTGTCAAAGACTTTGAATGGATGTCTGTTCAGGTCAGGAGGAACAGTACATACTGTAATCTGCATTGCGATAAGTGCATTTACACACAAACACACACCTATTAATGCTATTAGGCGAGATACAGGGGTTAATGTAGCTTTGTTTAACTGAAATTTAATGTGCTTGTAATGATGAACTCAATATGGTGCACATAAATTATTCAATTGTATTAAATTATCCTTTGTGATCTCATTAGTATTCCAATATGGTTGCATTAATATTCATAGATTTCCGTGCATGTACATGTCTTTAAGCTTGGCTAGAGATTGATTATGTACAGCTTTTGAAGTTTAACCTGAGTATAACCCTAAGATATAACAATCCCAGAGCAGAAATTTCAATTATCAGTCAACAATTGAGAAACTTTGTGTGAGAAATGTATTTAAATTTGGGGGCACCAACTGAAGACACATTTTGCATCCCTGTAAAAAAAAAAGTATGCTTTTTAAAAGTGTACTTAAGTGTGTTAAGAAATATAGTCATTACAAGTGCACATTCAATTCAGTTAAGCACATTTTTTCACAAGGGTAAATAAAGCCAATGTTCTGATTACTTGTTTATTACATATCAGCATCTTTAAAATGTAACAAATGTGTGTAAGACCTGAACTATACTGTAATTAAATATCTCCACAAAATTAATCATAAGTAAATCATGTGTAAGTACATTTCTATGGCTATATTCGAGTGTCTGTTTTTATTTATTTGTTTTATAAATGCATGCTCTGTTGTAATCCGAGTCACCGATTGATTATAAATTTCCCTCCATTTGCTGTTATGTCATAGACCTTGGTCAGAGAGAGTTCATACAACACACACACACACACATAGTCTCATGGGCTCCTTCCAGCTATAATCTTTGTACAATCTTGTCAATATGTTTTGAGATTCTGATTGGTCAGTATTAATTACCCACCTATCAGAGAGACAGATGATGACTGATGATGTCAGAGAGAGACAGACAGTTTGTGCATATATGTGTGTGAGTATCTGTTCAGTCAGGAGTTGATGGTGTCAGGTGAGGTCACCACATGTATATATGGAGATACAGGTGTGGCATGCTGTCTGCCTCTCTCATCAGCAGAAAGACAGGTATTTACACAGCTTATACACACACTTCACTGTTTGTTTGTCTACATTGTACTTGTATTTGGATTTGTGTGTCCTGTCTAGTATGTGTTGATGTGTCATGTTGAGGTGCTGATCGTATAACCTACCATTTCACTGGTTAATGCTGTTGCATGAGTGTTTTCAGTAGGACATCTAAGAAAGTGACAACAAATTTGACACCATTCTCTCTTCTGACCAAACAATCAGTCTCTCAATATATTTCTTCATTTGGAATGTCATAGAAATGCTTTTGTGGATTATATCATGTTCTTTTTGAGGGAAAATGGGAATGCAGAGATTATTCACCACAATAGAAGTTTAAACAACTATGACATCTTCTACCTTTGAGAACCTGAATAATAATTAACTTATTTATTTATTTATGTATTTATTTACATTTTTTAAGTGTTACAACAGTTGTCATTTTATATATATATATATATATATATATATATATATATATATATATATATATATATATATATACTTTTTTTTTTATTTTTTTTTTAAGAGGCAGTACGTAAGTAGAAAGTAGTAATGTTTCAGAAATACACTACCAGTAAAAAAATTTCTACAGTAAGATTTTTAATATTTTCTCTTCTGCTCACCAAGCTTGCTTCTATGTGATCCAAAGTACAGCAAACACAGTGAAAATGTGAAATATTTTTTACTATTTAAATTAAAGGTTTTCTATTTGAATATATTTTAAATTTAATTTATTCCTGTGATTCCAAAGCTGAATGTTTAGCATCATTACTCCAGTCATTCGATCCTTCAGAAATCATTGTAATATTTTGATTTCCTGCTAACAAACTTTTATTGTTTTTATTATGTTAAAAACAGCTGAGCAGAATGTTTTCAGGTTTCTTTGATGAATATATAGTTCAGAAAAACAGCATTTATCTGAAATAGAAATCTTGTGTAACATTATTAATGTCTTTATCATCACTTTTGATCAGTTTGAGGCATCCTTGCTAATTTATATATTAATTATATAACTGGAATAATGATGCTGAAAATTTATTTTTGATCACAGGAATAAATTACATTTTAAAATATATTCAAATAGAAACCAGTTTTTTTTTTTTTTTTTTTAATTGTAAAATATTTCACAATATGGCTGCTTTTGCTGTATTTTGGATCAAATAAATACAGGCTTGGTGAGCAGAAGAGCAGAACTTGTTTAATTTTTAAAAATCAAAAACTTTTGACTGGTAGTGTACAGAGGGCCCCAAAATGCATTAGATAAGTGAAATCTTTCACGCTTCAAAAAGAAGAGTTACAGATGCCCTGGTCTCTATTAAAGCTATCAAATGATCATGGCTTTTTTAAATATCGCTTTATAAAGACATATTTTTCTCTTGTGTCACTTATCGTGACAAAAAGCCCAATTTACTTTTGTTAAAATAGTGTCTTAACAATGGAAACACTGCAAACATAACAGACATTAGATGCATATGGCTTATTTAGTTAGTTTATTCATGTGGCTGTGGTGTGGTTTGACTGTATAATGCTGGTGTATTGGGTTTGTTGTGTTTTTTTTTTTGAGTGACATTAGTGAGGTTTGGTCGCTGCGGGTCATATTGGCGGTCCTGGTGGCGCATTGATTCCCCTCTCAGCGTCTAATTAGCAGTGTGACATGCATTCTCCATCAATACTTCATAGATTTTTCAGTGCTTTTGCATGTGAAGGGTGAGGGAATGTCATGAGGTTTTGGTTGGAAAACTGTCTGAGAGAAAAACATGAAGCAACTTAATGAAAGGATGAAGGCTGAATGAGAGATGGTGTGCTAACTGTTGCTGACATTTAGAAATAAAATAGTCTATAACAAAGATTTTTAGATGGGATCTTTTGAGTTGGTCATTAAGCAACTTTCAAAAAGACCCTGCCAACCACCTAGAACACATTAGCAACTGCATAGCAACACACTAACAACAATCTCATATTATAGCAACAACACAGCAAGGCACTGACAAACACCAACAACACTGTATCAAGGTGGTGGTGAGTTTTGCAATGTTGCAGTTGCAGTTTCCACAGGCAATGAAACAAGCTGTGATCAATCTTGTTACGAGCTCTGATTTGCATTTTCCTCAGTACAAGAACCTAGGAACGCTCTCTTTTGCTGTCTCAGCTTTTAAAAAAGAAAAGTTCTTAATATAGAAATAATATACAGTTACAACTGAAATTATTCAATCCCCAGTTTTTCTGAAAATCCAGGACTTAAAAATTGCATCTATAACACATTACTGGCATATTAAAAGTGATAATGTCAATATATAATGTAATATTTTTAAGTTCTAGGATTTTTTTAATAACTCAGCTTTGTCATAATTATTCAACCCCTATTCAACAATGCTGTTTTTTAGTTAATTACTGATATTGTATGGAACAAAATTATGGAACAAAACACAAATAAACCTTTTGAAACTGTATTAGAAAACAGAATTAGCTTGAACTGTTATACATATGCAGTTAGCTCATGCATGTGCTGAATTTTGAGCAGCTAATATGGCAACGTCAACAGAGCTCTCACAAAAGCTAAAGAGAGGAAACAATTTTATTACTTTATAAAGTCTAAGGCTACATGAAGATTTCCAAGACATTAAAAGTTCCTAGAGACACACAGCTGGCAGCCTTATTCCTTAGCTTAAATTGTATTGTACCAGTAAAAATTTGAGGGTGTTGAAGAAAAAGCACAATATCATAAATTGTTTGACCAATACAACCAAGGGAAATGTACAGCCTGCAATGTACAGCCAAAGACTTTCAAGATGATAAGACTGTATGGATTTCCTGTTGGGGCATTTTGCTGAATGCCACTCCTTGAACAAAAACATAAAACGCTGAATTGAATATGCTAAAATGTATTTGGATAGACCTGTTTTATGGAGTGATGTGACCAAACTGGAACTTTTTGAACCCATGGATCAACAGTATGTCTGGTGCGAAAAAGGCAAAACTTATGAGCAGAAGAGCACCATCTCCGTGGTCAAACATTGAGATGGACTAGTCCTGTTACGGAGGTATTTTACTGTAGCAGAAAGTGGAAATCATGACTGTATGAAGGACATCATGGATTCTTTGAAGTATCAGGCCATTTTGGCAAGAATTGTGATGCCTTTGGTGCAAAGACTGATTGACAAGATTGCAGTAGACAGGTGACAGAAGCTTCCAAGAAGCATTTATTGGTGGTTTTAAAGAATAAAAGATTCTGCACCAAATTTGACTTTTGGGGGTTCAATAATTTTGAACATGAATGTTTAGAGCCATTTTTTTTTTTTCTTTTTCATTATTCATTAGCTTACATTCTCAAATTACTCAGATGTGTATTAATAAACTTTCTTGGGCCTTTTATTAGAAAACAAAAATGGTCCTATCTACAGAAGTCTATGGAACGCAAAAACTTTGAAGCTCAATATCTCAAAAGTGCTCAGAATTCAGATAGAACCCTATAATTCTAAGGTGACGATGTGTAATAATATTATAATTCAGTGTTTAAATGCAACTTTGAATGACATGCTATTGTTAAAATAATAATCAAGTACTTTAGTATGTTTGTCAACAAATCATAATAAGTTGATAAAAGCAAAACTTTCTCAAAATTCATTCAAGTGTGCCTGAATAAGAAACATGAAAGTGTACTTTCTTTAAGTACGCATAAGTAGCTTTTTATTAATGTTATATTTTCTGAAAATACAAAAATCTTAAATCTGTGTTAAAGATTTGATGTACACTTCAAATGCACATTCAGCACAATTAGGTGCACTTTTTTTTCACAATGGAAAACAAGAATGATTTGTTTTGTCAAGTGAAATGTTTGGGACCTCAGAAAGGCAAAGAAATATTGTCATGTCTCTGGCCCTTTTTTTCCTCACAGGAACGATCTTACAGACTCTCTATTTGTTTGTAATGTCATAAAGATTTATGCCATGAGACATCTTGATCCATAATCTCTTCCATTACAGAACATTAGCAAACATGTGTGTCATTGACCTAATAGATGTGCACTGAGCCATGCAGGCATATTTCAGACATCAAGTACAGTACAGGGACCCTGTCTGTCCCCAACAGCTTGATTTACTGAGTCGATATGGAGATCCGTTCAAATGGGATTTGTGTTTTGTTAAATCCACTTTCTGGACTCTGTGTTATGGATTACCTGAACCTCTGTTTTGCTTTTCTCCCCAGGGAGTGATACAAAGCATCCAATCAGCATATGGCTGTACCTATATTACTAGAAGCTATATATGCTGAGGTTGCTCTGACGATATCAGTGTTTAAATGTTTCAGCTGTACTACAGTCACGCTGGAGAAAGGAGGCCTGAGGTTTTTTTTTTTTTAGTGGAATGGGCTTGACCTGGTTTCTTTGTGGATGTGTTGCTGGGGGTTACGGTGTCCTTGACAACAGGAGGCGGGGGTTCGGGCAGCTTGCTGTTTTGCTATTGAGTGTTTTTGAGAAGATTGCTGTCATTTCTTGGCTTATTGTTTCATAGTAACAAATAACTAGATTCTATTGAGGACAACTCTCAGAGTTGGTTTGGTCAGTGTCCACTAGATCTGCTTACGTTGCTGTTGCAGAACAAATGTGGAGTCTTGCTACTGCTAGAAAATAAGCCATACATGCTGCTGGTACCACCCAACATCCCAGATCTCCCCAACTATATGTGTACGTGTACACAATACAGTGTAATGAATATTATTGGAGCACATTTTACACTGTGTTTCAGTCTGCTTCAAAATTTTAATTCGCTGCCATTTCTTTGTAATTAATTGTGAAATTTGATAGCACTATTCTGAGTAAAAATAGTTGTTTCTCCTAATTCGTTTTCAGTGTCATTAAAAACCTTCAGAGCTGCAGTCTGTTTATTATGCTGAGCATGAAATCCTTTGCAAATTGTAGTTTATTTTGTGACAAAGCGCTCATTTAAATGATTGTGTTGCCTTCGGTTCTGTAGACGACCCTGAAGAAATGCTCTTTCCTCCCGATACACATTCAAGACGCTGAAACATTGATGACAGTAAATGCTTGACGCAACCTACGAACATTCATTCAGCACTTGCCAGCTGTCTCTTAACAAAGGATAAAACTATGCTGTCTGTTAAATAGATGAAAATGAGGCCTCGTTCAAGACATAAAACCAGATGAAGTCACATTCACTTGATTCACTTTTAATATAACCATGTCTTAGACCTTCTATACAGGGTCTGAGCTATTACACGCAGTAGGGTCCCTCATTTAACTTGTCTGAGCACATTTTCAGTAATTTAATTATACTTCCGGTTTATTTTTCAGTGTACCGAAGACTAAAATGAAAAGCGAATGAGGAGGCTTTAAATGCCAGCGATGACAAATCAACTTTTTACTTGTCAAATATTTGTTGAATTGTTGTATTTGTTGTCAAGAACAGTGATTGGTATGTGTGATACATTGAAACGCTTATTCACAACTCCTTGGCAAAGATGTGATGCTTTATGAAGTGAAACAGATGAGCAGCTGAAATGGTACATGTCATATTATGGTGGTGATCACAGTGCAGTTTGATTTGCTAACAAATTGTAGTTTTTAAGCCATTTTTTTTAAACCTCGGTTAGTCTGAAATGATTCATAAACTGTTTGTGAATAACTTGAATGCAATGGAAAATGTGGTTTAGATGTAAAACTGTGAAGTGGGTTACAATATGACATGGTCTTAAAACATAAATACTAAAATACACTTAAAGTGCCATGCAGGCACATGGGGGAAAATGATTTACTAAAATGAATCAGACCTCCCAATGGGAATTAAAGACTTTAAGTGAAGCTTTATTGACAGCATTTGTCATATAATGTCAATCAGCACATAAAGGTTGAACGAATAGTACTTGACAAGTACAGCCAAAGTTATATAAAAAGTTGTATAATATTTCAATGGCAATGCTGTGATCATATTACAAGTTCTGCTTAGACAGAGAAAAATCCAACCACAGGAATTATGTCAGTATACTTGAAAGGTATCCCCACCTCAGAAGGACAATTTAGGCAAATTTAAAGCTCAAATAACACATTTTTACTAAATAATTGATCTAAAACGCAGCATCATGTTTCTGCTTTTAAAATCCTTTGCACTTGGCCTATAGACATGCACTGTAAATGGCTTACTGTAAAGATGATTTTTTGAAGGAAATTAATGTAATAACAGACATTTTACCATCAAAATATGTTGTTGATAGAGCTTAAGTTATGTTGGACTTGTGCTGTATAGAACAGAAAATGAATACAGTAAAAGTGGCAAACTGACAGCTTTATTAACACCATAGAATAAAGTGAGAAATGCAAAAAAGCAAGTGGGAAGAAACACGCAGAAGAGGTTATTGATGCTCCTCGAAACATTCGTCCTAATGAGCTGCTGCGAAAACAAGTCTCGACTGATGAAATATCAATGTCTTGCTCTGGATATCTAGAAAGAGAGACTGAGGGGTACAGGAAAGTGCACTTCCCCTCTGCCCTTCATAAATTCTCCAGTCGCCTTCAAGGAGCACAGACAGTTTGAGCACTAATGCAGGTGTTTAAGTGAGCTAAGCGCAGACAGACGGGCCGCTCTTTGATCTGATGCTGTCTCTCATATTAATGGGGCTGGAGATAGAGCGGCCTGAGCTCTCTGTCTGAGCTTTAGTCTTTCTGTAATCCAATCCCTCATTTCTGCCCCATTACTGCTCCTCATCTCTCAGTCCATCCCTCACTCTGGGCCTCCTGCATTTCTCCTCATTTTCTCATTTACTCTTTCGTTCCACCTCTCAAACACCACTCAACCTGTTATTAGAGGTAGAGAGTACAGATTTCTTTCCGAATGACTCCCACCTGATTTAACAAGCATTTTCAGCAGTTAGGGGCCATGTGCTAAAGTAGCGTTAAGGTAGTGTATGAAGCAGTATGTAGCAAAGTAAACGTTTCAAACTATAGCTGTCACATACATTTTGAATAAAAAAAATATTTAGCATTTTTAATGTAGTTTTGTGTGAACATGTTTTTAGTTTAGGCATTTGATCAAAAAATGAAGCCAAGAATGAGATGTTAAAGAGTCCATTAAGTAAGAACCAGAGTTTTGTGGCTTTTAGTCCATGTGTATTAGTCTTTTAAAAGCTGAGAGAAAACAAAACAACAACAACAACAACAACAACAGCAACAATAAAAGGTTTTAGAAAACAAACATTTAAAACGTAGAGGCTTTTTTTTCCAGTAAAATAATGTCAGAAATACTGCCAAAATTATATTACATCACTTGCACATTTTACAACACTTTCAAAAGTGAAATGTCAGTGACATTTATCCAAAGTCAGATCAGTGCAACATTTTGGTTGTTGTACTGTATCACGGCAGTTAGGAAATGAAATGTTCAGAGAGTGGTGGTAGATAAAAACTTCTGATTTTTTTCTCGCAAATGTGAGTTTGTATCTCGCAATTCTGAGAAATAAAGATGCAATTCTAAGAAATAAAGTCAGAATTGCGAGATATAAACTCACAATTCTGACTTTATAACATGCAATTGCGAGTTATGTAGTCAGAATTGTAAGATATAAACTCTATTTCCATTCAAAATTGGACTTTATAACTCACAATTGTGAGTTCATATTTCAAAATTCTGAAAACAAAAGTCAGAATTGCGAGATACAAACACATTTGCAAGAAAAAAGCATTTTTTTTTCTCTTTTTCTTAAAACTTTATTTCTTGCAATTGGGAGTTTATATCACAAAAGGAAAAAAAGTCATAATTGTTACTATATCTAGCAATTCTGACTTTTTAACTTGCAACTATATCACACAATCCTGAGAAAAAAAGTCAGAATTGGGACCTCATATCTCGCAATTCTGACTTCATTACTCAGAATTGCAAATTTGTATCTCACAATTCTAAGGAAAAAGTCGGAATTTCGAATTTGTATCACACAATTCTGAGAAAAAAAGCCAGAACTGTGAGATAAAAAGTCGCAATAACATTTACAGAAAAAACGTGCTTCTGTAAAAAGGTGAATGATCTATCAGGTTTTAAAATAGCATACCACCTAAACTAACCTAAATGATATTCACAAAAGCAAATACAAAACAAAAAATGCATTTGCTGAAGCAGCCATGCTATTTTAGCTTGCTTCTACAAGTCTTTATACTCTATTATCGTGACCCAAGTGCTCCACATTGTACAATGCTGTACCAGGTGTGCATTCAAGCAAGTTTACTATGTCAGAACAGCAATGGAGGTGGTTATAGGAAGTTTTAGTTTGAAAATCATGCATTTTAGTAAAAGTACTGTATTTTGAGGCCACAACATGGTATTGTGTAAAGAACTGTGTGGAAATAAGTCTTTATTAGTCCGCCTTGAATCATATTTTTTGTGTTTACTGCCACTAGTGTTAATTTCAGCTCTGAAGCTGCAGTTGATAGGTATGCTTTTGGAGTTTTGTAAAAATGTAGGTAGAGGAATGTTTTCCAATAAGTATATTGCAAATGAGAATGCTACTTACCATTAATTAAAAACACCAACTGCTGCTTATAGCTGTAGCAAGTACCAAATCTTTAGTTGTGCTTAATTATCCATGTTAAGATGTTTCTAATCATCTGCTGAACTACATCTGCCTTCAATCTGATGCACAATCAGCCGGACTGCTGAAGCAGCTCTTATATTATCATGTTCCTCTCTGAACCTCTGTAATGTAGTCGTTCATTAGCAGAGTCGCCAGCGTGTCTTTAATGTGAAGATTCAGCAGGATTGATCTGCTCCTGTGAAGCAGAGAGTCCTCAGGGAGGAGTGTAGTACTGAGGAGACACCTCGCTTCAGATGGCTTCATCCTCTATTCTAAGTGTTTATGATGGCTTTTATCATCTCTCTCTGAGGACTCTGCTGCTTTATGATAGTAAGATTAAAAAGTCCAGACTGAGAGAGAGGGTGGGTTGGTCAAGATGAATGGAGATAAGGAGATAGATGCGGACAGGAAGGAAGATGTGCTTGTCAAGGAGCGTACTGTAGACCCAGTGGAACATTTTATTGCTCTGGATCGTGTTTTCATAGCCCAGAGGACCTAATGGAGGTCTCAGATATCTTTATGATATCTTCATCTTAAGTATCAGCTTAAATGTTTCAGGCATTTCTCCTAAAATTCCTTTGAGGGAAAAAAGACCTTTGATTGTTGTCATGTAAAGTAATTGAAGACACAAAGTAATTGTTTCATGTGAACAGATGATGTGATCTACATTGAACAGATGTTTCATATTATTATTAACTGTTACTATATTTTGTATTTTAGCATGGCTGGAACACTGTATTGACCAATCAACATCCAAAATCAAAGCTATACTGTATACTGTAATAACTACAGTCTATGGGACCTTCTCAGTCGGAAGTCTGCATACTAGTAGGGCCACACATCTGCTACATAATCAGCCGCTATCGTAGTCAATTAACATAAAGACTTTTTCTGTCATGACAACTCTCTGAGAGTTTAGCGTGGTGATGTACATAACAATGGTAACGTGTTTGCTCTTGGCAGAATAAAACTGTTTTGCTGCTGCGGCAGAGCAAGTACAGAGAATGTAGGAAATACTGATGCTGCTCATATAACGTGTGAAATAACCACCATATATAACATGCATGAAATCACCCCGTGGCAGATCTGTACAGGTGGAGCTAGGGAAGGTGGAGGGTTTCTAAAGCATGCTGCAACTGCTACAGCAAGCACTAGCCGAGTATTTGAATACTGAGCAGCAGGCTCATTGGCTGCTGATACGAAAAGAACCAATCAGCTGTGCCATGTGAATAATAAACCAGACTGTGGCATCTACAGTTTCATGACAGAATTTTGAATATACTTTTTTTCCTAAATTCATTTTTTGTAGTATTTTTGTACCATGGGGGCGGAAACCTTAATGACGTGGCCATGTGGAGTTTGTGTGTATTTCCTGTTTAAGACTGTGGAAATGAGTGATAATGAGATTTCACATGAAAATAATCTCACCTTTTCTCCTCTTTCATTCACAGGGTCTTTCAGAAGTGAAGGAATAAAAGCGTCTGATGTCCTTCCTGTGCTGAGGGAAAAAATAGCATTTGTATCAGGTGAGTGTGAGATCTGTGAGATGTTTTGAGTGTAACTGACAAAAAGCATCAAATTTTCATTCTGTTGTTATTTACTCACTCACTCATACGTTTTGAAAAGGAATGATGTTTGACATTGGGCCTTCCGCATTTGGTGTTGGTGGTGTACCAGCTGTATTACCAGCTGGTGTGGATGTAGTTGACTATGTTTATTATCAACTCTCCTGGAACAGAATCGGATCATATCAGTTCACGGTGGTCAAGCTGTTTTTTTGTTTTTTTTTTTGTGGTTGTTGCTGCTTTAAGATGGTGAGTCAGCTCGGGTCCCCAGCAGCTAAGAGCTCAGCTTTAATTAGTGTGCTGGATGTTACGTTCACAGCAGAAAGCAGAAAGAAATTTACACCAAAATTTCCAGCAAGTATCCTCAAAAACATTATACAATTATATTTAAAGGGGTCCTATTATGCTATTTCACTTTTTGAATCTTAGTCAGTGTGTGGTGTGTAAAGTTACAAAGTTACAAATCTTAAAGTCCACTCCAAAAGGAGATATTTCATTTTTAAAAAATCCCTTTACAAGAACTACAACGAACTACAATACTTCTTACTACAGCATTTGTTTTCCGGATGTTATGATGTCACAACGCGGCCCATTAGAATATCATTAAAATAAATCCAACCTACTGAAATTTGAATGGTTGGGGGGTGGTTAGGGACAATGTGGTTAGGCCACTTCTGGGATGCTTCAACGAGCCGCAGCGCAGCGGGTATAAACACAAGCATTGACTAGAGTGGCCGCGATCTGCTCCGGTGGGCGTGTCGGAGACGCGCCATACATGTGTGCAGTATAGAGGGTCAAAATACATGTGGAGGTGCGGCTGATGTGAACACAAGCATTGATTAGAGTGACCATGATCATCTCCAGTGGCCATGTCGGAGCTGTGCGGTGTGTGGTAAGAGTTTTATTGATCATACAGTGTTGCTAGCTTCACTTATAACGCAAGTGTTTTTTTAAAATGCATAAACTTGCACTAGACTAGGCTAGGCTAATCAGTGATGTTCTTTGCTCGCTTTTTTGTAGCTGCTTTTTGATTAACTAAGCAAATGTAAGCAATTATAATAAGTAACTTACAATGTTTTAATTCAATTGTTGTCATGTTAAATACAAATTATGTCATATTAAAAACATTAGGCTGTTTTTAGCCTTATGCTGAAGCTGGTTTCGGGCAATGAAACTAAGTATGTAAATAATTAAATAAATTAGCATGAAAATATCATGTATCAGCAATCTCGCAGGCTGACGATAGGGCCCAGCACTACTAAAGCGTATTATTTACGCACCCTCCATGCATCCTGGGTGTATATGACTTCCTTCTTTCAGATGAATGCAATCGGAGGTATATTAAAAATTATCCTAGCACTCCCAAGCTTTAGAACGGCATAGACAAGTGCTTCTCTTCATCAGTCCAAAACAAGTCAAATAAAGTGCATCCATCCATAATAAAAAGTGCCTCACATGGCTCAGGGGGGTGGGGTCAATAAAGGCTTCCTGTAGCGAATCAATGTGTTTTTGTAAGAAAAATATCCAAAAATCTAAAATCTAGTGTGCGCTAACAGTTGTACATGGAACTTGCTGCTTTAGCAAGGGGCGTGGCAGTACTGAAACACCATCTAAGCTGTTCGCCAATCACAACGCACTGGGACAGCTAACCAATCACAACACGCATTGTTTGTTGGAAGGCGGGCTCACCATGCATGTTCTGGTACACCCCCAAAACAAAAGCAAGACTGTGTAAAAGAGCATAATAGGAACCCTTTAATGTTAGGGATGTAACGATATTATCAATGTCTTGATGTTATCGTGGGCGCATGACGATACGAAACGATAGGTCCTCCTATCTTAGGTTAGGTGTAGAGAGGTTTACTTGAAGCTTCACAGATTTTAACCTGCAGCTGTTTCACATGTTTTGGTGCGTTAACAGCTGCCTGAATTTAGTGAGCTCATTCAAGCATGCCATCCAGAAGTCAAAATATTGCATTTGACATATAGTGATTTGTGTGCTAGTTAATCTTGTGAGATACAGCAGTCGTCAGATGTCTGATACAGTCACTGTCTGTCCATATACGATAGAATTTGAAAGCTTAATACTTAATGATGTAAAACCGCCAAAATGAGTTTTGTACGAGTTCTCTCTTACCCACATGTGTATGAATGAAATCAATCTCAAAACCAATTGTGTTTAGGACACTTTATTTTGGGAGAAATCAGGGAGAAATCTCTAGAGGTGTCAATGCTGATTTGTCAGCGGAATCTCTAACTGTTTTATCCAGCCTGCCTTCTTCCTTCCTTCCTTCCTTCCTCTTATACACATTTTTATCATGGATCCTGTTCTCCAGCTCTCCTTTTCCCCCACCATTTTCTATAACAGCTCATAATGGTCTCATCTTCTCTCTCCTCGCTTTTCCTCAGATCTTACTTGATTAGAGGTGTCATTCACTTCTGTAGCATGCACAGTTATGCATAAAAGTTTAGTAAGCCTAAATATGAGCAATAGAAATAGGGATGTAGTGATGCTTGCTATAGACAACTTTTATTATGCTACCTTCTAAGACTTATTTAGGCCAAAATATATATAGTATGTAAACTGTAGAAAACATCCTGCAAATTTATGGTATCTATGGTAAATAATACAGTAATTCATAGTTTTTACTTCCAGAACCCAGAATTGTGACTGTATTTAGCAGCAAAATTTCATCAATTGTGATGTTTTTTTTTTGTTTGTTTGTTTGTTTGTAGGAGGTCGTGATAAGAGAGGTGGCCCTATCCTGACCTTTCCTGCCAGGAGTAACCATGACCGAATAAAACAAGAGGACCTGAGACGGCTCGTAACATACCTGTCCACTGTGCCCAGGTGAGATTAATGTGTCGATTAACCAAAAAAAAAACAGAGCAGACGTGAGAATTATGGATGCTAATGTGTCTCTATGCTGTATAAACAGGTCTCTGCTCTGCCCTCCTGGGCTGTTTTCAGGGCAGGGAGCCTTAATTCTAGGGTTACAAGAATCATACGGCAAAGTATAATATTAGTCTGCATTATGTATCTTATTAAAGGATCACAGTGTAAAATATTCATAGCACAGGAATTGGAATAAACTCTGCCTTTTACTGTGGTTTTGTTCTCTAAGCTCCTCACAGAGAGAATTATTCAAGAACAAGCATTTACATCCCCACAGTGAAAAGCTGTGTTTGCAAAATTAGATTCTGAATAGCATAACTCTAGTTTGACATGTCTCTGATTAGCTGTTTTGCTGGGTAATTGACATGAGATGTCTAAATCTGAAACATTTTTCAGCTTCTTCTATAATTAATTATTGTACATGCAGTTTTAATGAGCTCATATTATCTAGTGTACTTTTAAAAATGAATGTGTACAGTATTTGCTGTATAGGTTCTTGTATACAATCATATAAATATGGACAACCTAATAATTTAAACCATAGAATTTTAAAATTCTTTAAGTCATGGGATTTTAAAAGCATTTTTATTTTTGTTATGGCAATTTCTTTAAAATTATCTCAAATTTATTTATTTAGCAATAGTCATTGCTTTCAGTCATTGCTTTGCAAAAAGTCATTGATTTCAGTGAAATTTTGTCTATTTATTTTTTTAGTTATTTATCAGTGGTCATTGGCTGGAACCTTTTTTTATTTGTTGTGACAATCACTTTAAAATGATCTAAATTGTAGCCTATAATTAATATGGACAACCTAATAAGTTCATAAAATATCAAAATTCTTGTCAAAAGTCATGGATTTAATGGATTTCAAAGGCTATTTTATTTTATTTTATTTTATTTTATTTTATTTTATTTTATTTTATTTTATTTTATTTTATTTTATTAATTTGTTCATTTTTTTTATTTTCCAAATTATAATAGCAGTATTCTTTGGCTGGAACTTTTATCTGTTATGACAGTCTCTTTAAAACTATCTACATCGCAGCATGTAAGTAACATGACAACCTTAAACTGTCGAAAAGAATTCATAGATTTCAGTGAAATTTTGTCTATTTAGTTTTAGATATTATTTAGTTAGATAGTTAGCTTGTATCTCTTTAAAATTATCATTCTCAACTAATCACAAACCACTAGAGAAGACATGGCATTCATTGATCTAAAAGTGTTTGACCCCTGAATAAACTGCTGAAGAAAAATAATCTTGTCTTGAGGAGCCTTACTGCTGTGCACTTTTAAGATTTTAAGATTCGTAAACTTGTGTTAGCTGGGCGTATAGCTGTTAATGTTAATTAAAATATCCTATTAGAGTATTTAGATAAATTGGATCCTTTGCATTAGATTGTAAGGTCTGGTATTGTGCCAGTTTTGTTTCCATTCCTGTCCGTGTGTGTGTGTGTGTGTGTGTTTTGTTATAAATGCTGGTGTTATAAATGCAGCTGACCTCACTGAGCCACTGATCAATGCTGTCACTGCCCTCAGATGTCAGCATCAAAGCCTGTGAGCTAAGCAGTGAACAAAGATGGACTTAATACAAGTTTAATTAGGAGAACGAGAGAAAGAAACTGAAGGGAGGGAGAGCCCCATCTCTTTAAGCCTTTCCCACAAACCATGATTCATCATCAGAGCTCACAGAGTTTTGATGTGTCGGTGCCCACAGGCATCTGAGCTTCTGTCCCCTTCAGCTACTCTTTAACGCGAAACAGCTTTAAACTTCACGCAGATGAAATGAAAAGAGCGATGCTGGGTCTCTGAGAGCTATCAGTTACGCCGTTTCATGACGTGATGTGGTTAAGTGTCTTGCACATGTGTGTTTAGTATAGGAGGGTTTCCCTGATGTTTTTTTCAAAGCATTGTTCCTCCACCCCTTGCGTCCATTTTGTCAACCAAAAGATATCCTTATTAGCAATAAGAACAAGTCATCCACATCCATTATGGATGTATAAATATCACAGTAAGCACAGAACCCGGCCGGCCCAGTTCGATTTCCACTCGGGAGCAGCGCTTGCATCATCAGTGTCGGATGGATCAGTGTAAAGCTGTGCAGGCTGCTGGTGTGGTGAAGAGGGAAAATCAATGTTATTGAGTCAGCTTGCTAACCCCCCCTTCAGGCTATGATTCATGCCCTGTGCTTCCTGTACTGGCATATGATATAGTGTTTGTGACACGCTCTTTTGATTCTTGTCTGCGCTCAGGTTCACCTTAAAATGAGTATTCTATCATCATTTACTCACCATCATGTCGATCCATACCTGTATGACTGACTGGAACACAAAAAAAATATGTTTTAAAGAATGTAGCTCTAAAAGCATACTTTGAACAAGGGGTGTAAAGCTCCAAAAGGACACAAAAAGCATCATAAAAACATCCGTCTTGTGCTTAAATTCCAAATAAAACATGGGTCTGGAACAGTGGTTAAACTGAATTTGAAATTAAAGGTAAGGTAGGCAGTTTCAAAGAGGCTACAGCAGATGATATAAATACATATAAATACATTTAGACCACTTAACTTAGTGAGTGCTATTGAGATGTGAAGAGACGTTTAACCAATATAGCAAAAAATGTTCTTGAGCCAAACCACCTGCTCTGCCTTTAACACCAAATGTGAGTAAAAATGCTTTTCTTGATTAAATAAAACTCCTGGACAATTGACCAAAGACAACATTGGAAAAATAAAACATGGTCAAAGTGAAGTATAAAAACAATAGTATTTTTTTCCCTCAACACTGAGAAAATGTGGTGTAGAAGTCATGACACAAAGAAGAAAAAAATAGATGTAATGAAAAAAGCAAAGAAAACAATTTTTGTAATAAGTAACTTCATAAAAATGTTTGGGTGTGAGTGTGCCCTTAAGAAAAATAAGTTTATTCAAGTGTGCTATTAGTATACTTTTTTTTTAAAATGTACTTCTCAGAAATGTGCTTAAAATGACATCTGTCAAGTGTACTTAAACTTAAAAAAAAAATTCTAAATATATTTGAGCTATTTTTGTTCTCCAAGAATCCATGATTTCATTGTTATATGGTAGGGGGCACTATTAGGCTACACATCTTCTGTACAGAATTTCCAAAACACAAGGCAAGAAAAAAACGAAACAACAGATGCTTCCACGTTTTTAACACGATCACCAGACATAAAACACTAACAGCATCAGAACTGTGTAACGTTGTGAAATAAAATGTGACCCATGAGAGGTAATAATGACTGTCAATCTTTGGAGTGTTGATCAACTCCATCTATGTTTTGTTTATTACTCTGAATCCAATTCATAGTCTTTTTTTTTTTTTTCAGCTTTTTGTTCAAATTTTGTTAATTTATTTCTTTTTTATTATTATTTATGAAACTTACCCACATTCAAGTGCTTATAAAAAAGAATGGATGAAGCTAGAATAAAATGTTTTTGTTTACAAGCAGATACCCTGATCTTTCTTTTGATGTTTTGTATGTTCAGATATTCATATAACAAAATATGTACAAATTAATACCTAAATAGGGTATGTATAAGTATGATGTAAAGTACACTTAAAGAAAACTTACGAGTATATTTGCAGTTTAAAACTACTAAACTAGTAGTTTACTGAGACTATACACTATCGTTCAAAAGTTTGGGGTCAGTACATTTTTATTGTTTCTTTTTTTTTTTTTTTTTTTTAAGAAATTAATACTTTTATTCACCAAGGATGTATTAAGTTAATAATTAAAAGTTTATTAAAAGTTAATAATAAATAATTTACATTGTTATAAAATATTTATATTTTGAATAAACACTGTACTTTTTAAACTTGTTATTCATGAAAGAATCCTGAAAAAAAAAAAAAATCATAGGTTCCAAAAAATATTTGGCAGCACAACTGTTGATATTATCCAACATTGATCATTCTAATAATAAATCCGCATATTAGAATGATTTCTGAAGGATCATGTGACACTTAAGACTGGAGTAACAGCTGATAAAAATTCAGCATTTCATCACAGGAATAAATTCTGTTTTAAAGTATGTTAAAATAAAAAATATTATTTTATATTGTAAAAACATTTTGCAATATTACTGTTTTTTTCTATATTTTTAATCAAATAAATGCAGCCTTGATGAGCATAAGAGACTTCTTTAAAGACTATTACAAGTCTTACTGACCCCAAACTTTTGAACGGTAGTGTACTTCAAATTTTACTAAGTATTTAATTAGTAAGTATTTAATTAGTAAACTATCAGTATACCAATAAGTTCACTTTTAGTACAGTTTCAGTACAAAAAAAAATAGATGTGAACTAGTTGTGTACTCAGAGTTTACTACTGTTATACTTAAAGTAAATGTTTATATACTAGAAAGTGGGCCAATTTAGTCCCAAGGAGTATTGAAAGTGCACTTACAAGAATTTGTATACTTACTACATAAAGTATACTTAAAATATACTTGAACTTTACGTAAGTATACTTAATGAAACAAACTTGAAGTATATTTATTTTTGGTAAGGGTGTGTAGTTTGCGTAATACAAAAAATGTCTAATTATTGTTAAATTATGTTTACCACAGACTTTATTTTGCTCATGAATAGCAAAACCCCATTATAAAAGCACATAGGAAAATCTCAAGGGAACAGCTGCAGCACACTATATCTTGTTTTTTATCTCCCATGTCATGTGCGTCATTCTGTAAATAAACCAAAAGTTTCTTCTTGCATCGTCTTAACTGCAGAATTTCACACATTCGTGAGAAAAAAAAAAGAAAAAAAACAATCATGAAGAGGTCTTTGATAGCATTTGGTGAAAGTGCAAGTTCTTTGTTTTTCTTGAGTTAGTTTGTGTGGGATGAAGACTCAAAGCTGTGTTAAGTGTTTATGTCCAACTATTGAATTACTCAACACAGCGTGGCTTTGGCAGTAGTTTGTCCCATTGCAAGAGCAAAGTGTTAGAATTTACGACTGTTGTTTTTGACTTGTTTCCCACTCAGACCTCAGAATGGCAGGAAATGTAAGAGGCTTCTATGTTCCATTATGTAGTTCCTAATCACACAGTGTTTTTACTGATATTCTGTCATCTTTATTTCCCTCTTTGAAGTATGCGGAAATCTGTGTGTTAATTTTACTGTCACTGAAGCACTAGTGGGCTATTTTTATCTTCCAATCTCTGCGCGCTACTTCAAAAGCGTGAGCCAGAAATAGACGCTGTGCTGTTTCCGCTTAACCTGATGAGAACAATCCTCCAGGAACATTTTAAATGCTGTCTAAACAAATCACCCAGTCGTGCTCCAAGATGATATTTGGTAGCAGAGATTGTGAGTGATATCATTTATATGGAAATTCAAGAACCAAAATGGCTTAAATGCAGTAATGGGGCCAAATGTGCAGCACTTTGTGGTTTGAAGGACACACTGGCACTCCTGTACACACTCTTGCTCTGTCTCATTGTCCTTTTCTGTGGGTCAAGTGACTCATTTGATATGAGTCAGACAGGAATACTCATCAAAAGTGGCTCACATTCTCAGCATTTTATGTAGGAAGTTCAAAGAAGACAAAATGTAATATTTGAAAAGAATTTGAAAAAATTGATAAAAAGGCTGAAAACTATGCTGCTTGAAAATGTTAGTGTGGGCACATACGTGAGCAGAGGCAGACTTAACCAAAAAGTGAGATAAGCAGCCGCTTAGGACCCTGGAAATCGGGGGCCCCATTTGATACTTGTGATTTGGCAAATGCTCCAGTGTGCTCCATTTGTGTTTGAGATTTCTATTTTCAATGTATTTTTGCAGCATTGAACAGTGTATCCAATATCTGTTGATTTTTTATTTATTTATTTTTTGTAAAAATGCAATGGCCAATCCGAGGTGTGTAAGTTAGAATGCCCTCGCCTCTTGAAATGCTGGAGTTTTTGTTCTGGACACATGTGAACCAGTAATGTGATTATTTCCAATAATTGCATGTAAAGTTTTGGCAAAATCCCATTATAATCACATTATGAGGGTGCATGTAACAAAAACAAACTGCAGACACGAGGTAAAAAAGACATTCGGTGTGCAGTGTTGTAACGCAGACGCTGAAGCAGTGTTCGAATCCATGTGCGGTTGTTTATTGATGTAAACAGAATAAGACGTAATCACAATAGCAGGCAGAGGGTCGAAAACCAAGAGGCAGTCCAGCAGAGCAAACACAACAGAAGGGTAGTCCAATAAACAGTGGTACATAGACAGGCAGAGGGTCAAAGCCGTAAAACAGTCCACACAGTCTACCAAAACAAAGGGGGCTAACCAGGAGACGATAACAAAGAGACAGGCGTCAGTTCAAAACGAGAAGGCAGTCCAATCAGTGCAAACAATCCAAGGGTAAATCCGTGAACTCGTAAATCCAGAAGCAAGGCAGAACGGCAACAGTAAATCCAACAATGAATAGTAGAACGCTCGGTAAGGCAGAATAAACTGGCAATACTTCGCGGGGGGCGAGCACATGGCTAGAGTTTAAATAGCAGCAAACAGGAAGTAAAGGAAGAAGCAGCAGAGGGAGCGGTGGCAGTCAGTACTCGGGTGAGGGCTCCCTCTGCTGGCTTGGCGTTACAGAATCCTCCCCCCAGGAGTGACTCCTGGAGCTCGACGTGGGCGTCCCCGTGGTCGTGGCGCAGGTCGGTCAGGTCTGGCTCGATGGAATTCCTCAACAAGAGATGGGTCCAGGATGTCGCGGGCGGCTACCCACGATCTCTCCTCAGGTCCATACCCCTCCCAGTCCACCAGATACTGGAGCTGACCCCCTCGACGTCGTGAGTCCAGTAGCTCTTTCACCTGATAAGCGGGAGTCCCATCAATATCCAGTGGTGGTGGCGGCTCTGGGGCTGCATGGCCGGGGTCAGCCTCCGGGTGGACCGGTTTAAGGAGGGAAACATGGAAAGAGGGAGAGACGCGATAATCAGCAGGAAGCTCTAACTGGTATGTTAGTTCATTAATTCTTCTCAGAATTTTAAAAGAGCCTACATACCTGGGTGCGAGCTTCCTGCTGGGCAGCTGCAACTTGATGTCTCTAGTCGAGAGCCAGACCCGTTGTCCCGGTTGGTAGGGAGGATGTGGGCGGTGCCGTCTGTTGGCTTGGATCTCTTGCATCCTTACAGCCTGCTGGAGACGGACGTGTGCACTGTCCCACACCCTCTCACTACGCCATATCCAATCGTCCACAGCCGGGACCAAAGACGGTTCGCCCGACCACGGGAATAGGGGAGGTTGAAACCCCAGGACACACTGAAAGGGGGTAAGGCCTGTAGAAGAGTGGGTTAGAGAGTTCTGGGCGTATTCGGCCCAGGGGAGGAACTCAGACCACCTGTGCTGCTCTCGATTGCAGTAGGTACGTAGATATCGGCCAGTTTCTTGGTTCAGGCGTTCCACTTGGCCATTGGCTTGAGAGTGGTAGCCAGAGGTCAGGCTCACATTGATATCGAGGTGCTTGCAGAAAGCCCTCCATACTTGGGAGGTAAACTGGGTACCACGGTCACTGACGATGTCTTCAGGGAGGCCATAAACCCTGAAGACATGATGGAACAGAGCTAGGGCTGTTTCCATGGCTGTAGGTAGCCCTTTTAATGGGATCAAACGGCAGGATTTGGAGAATCGGTCAATGATGGTTAGAATGGTTGTAAACTCGTTGGAGGGAGGTAGATCTGTTACGAAATCAATGGATAGGTGAGACCAGGGGTGTTGTGGGATGGGAAGTGGTTTGAGCAAACCGGAGGGTAGTTCTTTGGGGGTCTTGGATTGTGCACAAGCTTGACAAGACTTGACGTACGTGGTAACATCTTGGGTCATGGATGGCCACCAGAACGTATTTCGTATTAGGTGATGAGTCCTAGAAATACCTGGGTGCCCGGAGCTTAATGAAGAGGTGACCCATTTTAGTACACGCTGACGAAGAGGGGCTGGTACATAGTGTTTACCAGGAGGGCAGTTAGCCGGGGGTGGTTCATGTTGCTGTTCCCGTTGAATCTCCTCCATTAAGTCCCAGGAAATGGGTGCCAGGATTACAGTAGGTGGGAGTATGGGTTCAGGGTTCTGATTTTCTAAGGGGAGATCATGGCGTCTAGAGAGGGCATCTGCCTTGCTGTTCTTACTGCCAGGTCTGTAGGTCACGGAGAACTGGAAACGGGTGAAGAATAGCGCCCAGCGAGCCTGTCGAGGATTTAGACGTTTCGCACTCTTAATATACTCAAGATTTTTGTGGTCAGTGATGACCTGGAATGGGTGGGTCTCTGCCATTTTCTGGAAAGAGGGAGAGTTCCATTTGACGTCGTGCGCTGAGAGAAGGGACACTTCTGCCTTGAGGGAGGTGCTGGTTCTTCACGGTTTGCCAGGTGGTCTGTAGGTGAATCGATAGTAGAAATTAGCAAAACCCAAGAACCTCTGCAGTTCTTTGATGGTGGAGGGTTGTGGCCAACCAGTAACTGCCTGTACTTTGGTGGCATCCATCCTGACTGCGTGATGACTGATGCGGTAGCCCAGGAATGACGTTTGGCTTACATGGAATTCACATTTCTCGGCTTTGACGTGAAGCTGGTTCTCTAGGAGCCGAGATAGGACTGTCCTTACATGGTCGATATGCTCTGCTTCAGATTTGGAATAGACAAGAATATCATCAATGTAGGCTATCACGTACTTATTCAGAAGGTCCTTGAAGATTTCATTAATGAATGACTGAAATACCGCTGGAGAGTTTGCTAACCCATAGGGCATCACCTGGTACTCGTAGTGCCCCCTGGTGGTGATGAAAGCAGTCTTCCATTCGTCTCCTTCCTTGATTCGAATGAGATTATAGGCGCTCCTCAAGTCCAGCTTGGTATAGATGGTTGCCTCGCGCAATTGTTCTAAAGACGGTACTAGGGGAAGAGGGTAGCGGAACTTGACAGTTACATTATTTAGTCCTCTGTAGTCAATACACGGTCGTAAACCTCCATCTTTCTTCTCCACGAAGAAGAACCCCGCTGCGGCTGGAGAAGTGGATAGGCGGATGAATCCAGAGTTGAGAGCCTCCGTGATGTACTCATCCATTGCTTGACTCTCGTTCTGGGAGAGAGGGTAGACTTTACTCTTAGGGGGCATAGCATTGGGAAGCAGGTCTATGGCGCAGTCCCAGGGGCGATGTGGCGGTAGTAGGGTAGCTTTGGTCTTACTAAATACTTCTGAGAGGTCGTGGTAACATGGGGGAATATGAACTGACTTGGAAGTATTTGGGCTCTCAATGCTAGTAGTGAAGCATGGTTGGGGTTTGACAGAAAGGCAGTTCTTAAGGCAAAACGACCAGTGGGTAAGCTCACTGTGATACCAAGAGATGTCAGGGTCATGAGTAGAGAGCCATGGGAATCCTAAAATGGCTTCATGTTTGGGGGAGTCGACAACGTACAGGGTGATGGATTCCTGGTGCAGCAGCCCGACCTGGAGTGTGAGAGTCCTAGTGCGATGCGTTATCCCTTCCCCGATTAGGGTGTTGTCGATGGCTTTGATACGTATGGGAGGAGTGCATGGTTGCATGGGAATTCGATATTTCTCTACGATGTCCTTGTGGATGAGATTCAATGCTGCCCCAGAGTCTACCATCGCTGTCAATTCAAGAGACATAGTATCACTTTTGAAAATAACGGGGAGAGTAAATGTTCGATTACTAAGCAGGGAGAAGTGGTTTATATTTACCCTGGGGCTAGCTTTGGCCTTCTGTGGACATCCCAGACTGTGATGGCCTGATTCACCGCAGTAGTAGCACAAACGATGCAAACGGGGCCTTTCTCGTTCCTCCTCCGAAAGCCGTGAATTATTCAGCTGCATGGGTTCTTCTTGCGGTGCTGGCCCGCCCGCCGTCGACACTTGTGAACTGCGTGAGCTACCTTTGTCTACTTTACATTTAGGGGCCTGTCTCATAAGGTTGTCAATCTTAATGGCGAGAGAAACGAATTCAGAGAATGAGGAGTCTTCTCTCCGGCAAATGAGCTCTGTCTGAAGATCTGGATTCAAACTGTGGTAAAACATAGCCTTTAGAGAGACGTCATTCCATCCGCTTTGAGCGGCTAGCGTTCTGAATTCGACAGCAAACTCGGCAGCAGTGCGGTGGCCTTCTTTAATATTAATAATTTGAGTCGAGATATCCCTACCCCCAGCGGGATATTCGAACACCTCACGAAGCTGATCGATAAAATAGTCAAGGGAATATTTAATTCGTGAGTCAGAATCCCACACTGCCGAGGCCCAGTCGATAGCCTTGCCAGTTAACAGAGTCATGAGAAAAGCACATTTCTTCTCCTCAGTGGCAAATATATCACTCTGGTGGTCAAAATACAACTTAACTTGACAAATAAATCCTTTGCAAGTTTCAGCTGTGCCGTCAAATTTATCAGGGAGAGCAAAGCTTACCGTAAGCGGCGTGGGAGGTGGGAGCGATCGAATGTATTGAGTCAGGTGCTCGTTGACTGATTGGGGCTTCGTGAGTTGTTCTTGGTAGCTCTTTAACATTTCGCTTTGGTTAGCAAATGCCGTTTGGAGGTTGGAAACTTCCGCTGGATTCATGGGAGGCGAAGTATTCTGTACCGCAGACGCTGAAGCAGTATTCGAATCCATGTGCGGTCGTTTATTGATGTAAACCGAATAAGACGTAATCACAATAGCAGGCAGAGGGTCGAAAAACGAGGCAGTCCAGCAGAGCAAACACAACAGAAGGGCAGTCCAATAAACAGTGGTACATAGACAGGCAGAGGGTCAAAGCCGTAAAACAGTCCACAGTCTACCAAAACAAAGGGGGCTAACCAGGAGACGATAACAAAGAGACAGGCGTCAGTTCAAAACGAGAAGGCAGTCCAATCGGTGCAAACAATCTAAGGGTAAATCCGTGAACTCGTAAATCCAGAAGCAAGGCAGAACGGCAACAGTAAATCCAACAATGAATAGTAGAACGCTCGGTAAGGCAGAATAAACTGGCAATACTTCGCGGGGGGCGAGCACATGGCTAGAGTTTAAATAGCAGCAAACAGGAAGTAAAGGAAGAAGCAGCAGAGGGAGCGGTGGCAGTCAGTACTCGGGTGAGGGCTCCCTCTGCTGGCTTGGCGTTACAAGTGTACAGAGCTGCAAAGGTTCGATGAGTGATGTCTGCATATAAATGCGGGACTCGCTCTTAAAATTACAGTAGACGCAACCAAAATATCAAGCTAGATTTGCACTAATTTTAGAAGCACTATCAGTTAGTTGATTCTGGAACCAGTAAATGCCAAAGAATTCATTATAAATAACAAAATGATTATAAATAACATTATTGTAAACATACATATGTTTAGTTTTAAATAGTAAATTAGTTGTAAAATAAATCGCTTTAATTAACACAAAGAAAAGAATAACTGTCTGACTGTGTTTTGTGTTATGATTTTTGTCTTGATTTCTCAAAATGATTCGCTTGTGTGCTTTTTATGACCACGCCATCTCACAGACAAGTTGTGAAGGAGTAAATAAACCATATGACTTGTTGCATTCCTTCTGGTGTATTTATTGAAATATCTCCTTTTCTGTCTGTTTCAGTGAGGACGTGTGTAAGAGGGGTTTCACTGTGATTATTGATATGCGTGGCTCTAAATGGGACCTGATAAAGCCTTTACTGAAGACCCTGCAGGAAGCGTTTCCAGCTGAGATCTGCGTTGCTCTCATCATCAAACCAGACAACTTCTGGCAGAAACAGAAGACCAACTTTGGCAGTGCCAAGTTCACTTTTGAGGTAAAAAAAACCCCAGATATTATATATCATCTGTAGTGAACATACACCAGAGAGTTTGTGTGTAGATTTAATATAATAAATATCAGACTTCATGTTTCATGTCGTGATTCATGTTATAATTCAGACTTAATGCTTCATGTTATAATTCATTCTTGGCTCACATCAAACACAAAGCAGGCTGTCCTTACTTTTACCCTAAACTGACATGTCTGTTTCTCACCGACAGACTAGCATGGTATCAGTGGAGGGGTTGACCAAACTAGTGGACCCGTCACAGTTAACGGATGACTTTGAGGGATCTCTGGAATATAATCATGAGGAATGGATTGAGCTCCGAGTCGCTCTTGAGGAGTTCCTGGCCAGCGCTGTTCACCTTCTCTCCCGCCTGGAAGATTTGCAGGAGATGTTGGCTAAGAAAGAGTTCCCGGTGGATGTGGAAGGCTCTCGGAGACTCATCGATGAGCACACTCAGCTGAAGAAGAAGGTGATGAAGGCTCCCGTGGAAGAGCTGGACCACGAAGGCCAGAGACTCTTGCAGTGTATCCGCTCCAGTGATGGCTTCTCAGGGAGGAACTGTATTTCTGGAAGTGCTGACTTCCAGAGTGTGGTTCCGAAGATCGCCAGTCTGCTGGATAAACTTCATAGCACCAGGCAGCACCTGCACCAGATGTGGCACCTAAGAAAACTCAAGCTGGATCAGTGTTTTCAGCTACGATTGTTTGAACAGGATGCGGAGAAGGTGAGTCAGCACTGGTTTAACCTGGTATGAATTTACTGAGTGAGTGAGTAATTCAATTAATTAGTGAGTAATTCACTAATTAAGTGAATTAGTGAATTAATAAATAACTCAGTGAGTGAATGAGCGAGTGAGTGAGTGAGAGTGAATGAGTAATTCAGTGAGTGAATGAGTAAGTAATTCAATGAGCGAGTAAGGAATTTAGTGAGTGAGTGAGTGAGTGAGTGAGTCAGTCAGTCAGTAAATGAGTAATTCAGTGAGTGAATGAGTCAGGGAATGGGTAAGCAAGTGAGTAAGTGAATAAGTGAATGAGTCTATGAATGAGTAAGTAATTCATTGAGTGAGTGAGTTGAAAAATCAGTGAGTGGTTGAGTGAGAAATTCAGTGAGTGAGAGTGAATGGGTAAGTGAATTCAGTCAGTGAGTGAGTGAATAAGTGAGCGAGTCAGTAAAGTGAGTAATTCGGTGAGTGAATGAGTCAGTGAATAGGTGAGTGAGTGAGTGAATAAGTGAATGAGTCTATGAATAAGTAATTCAGTCAGTGAGTAAGAAATTCAGTGAGTGGTTGGGTGAGTGAGTGAGTGAGTGAGTGAGTCAGTCAGTCAGTCAGTCAGTCAGTCAGCCAGTCAGTCAGTCAATGAATGAGTAATTCAGTGAGAGAGTGAGTGAGAGTTAATGGGTAAATGAATTCAGTCAGTAAGTCAGTGAGTGATTAAGTGATTGAACGAGTGAATGAGTAATTCAGTGAGTGAATGAGTAAGTAATTCAATGAGCGAGTAAGGAATTTAGTGAGTGAGTGAGTGAGTCAGTCAGTCAGTCAGTAAATGAGTAATTCAGTGAGTGAATGAGTCAGGGAATGGGTAAGCAAGTGAGTAAGTGAATAAGTGAATGAGTCTATGAATGAGTAAGTAATTCATTGAGTGAGTGAGTAAAAAAACCAGTGAGTGATTGAGTGAGAAATTCAGTGAGTGAGAGTGAATGGGTAAGTGAATTCAGTCAGTGAGTGAGTGAATAAGTGAGCGAAATCAAAAGGAGTAATTCGTGGAGTGGAATGAGTCAGTGAATAGGGTGAGTGAGTGAGGAATAAGAATGAGTCTATGAATAAGTAATTCAGTCAGTGAGTAAGAAATTCAGTGAGTGGTTGGGTGAGTGAGTGAGTGAGTGAGTGAGTCAGTGTCAGTCAGTCAGTCAGTCAGCCAGTCAGTCAGTCAATGAATGAGTAATTCAGTGAGAGAGTGAGTGAGAGTTAATGGGTAAATGAATTCAGTCAGTAAGTCAGTGAGTGATTAAGTGATTGAACGAGTGAATGAGTAATTCAGTGAGTGAACGAGTAAGTAATTCAATGAGCGAGTAAAGAATTTAGTGAGTGAGTGAGTGGAGATCAGTCAGTCAGTCAGTAAATGAGTAATTCAGTGAGTGAATGAGTCAGAATGGGTAAGCAAGTGAGTAAGTGAATAAGGAATGAGTCTATGAATGAGTAAGTAATTCATTGAGTGAGTGAGTAAAAACCAGTGAGTGATTGAGTGAGAAATTCAGTGAAGTGAATGGGTAAGTGAGTCAGTGAGTGAGTGAATAAGTGAGTCAGTAGAGGAGTAATTCAGTGAGTGAATGAGTCAGTGAATAGGTGAGTGAGTTGAATAAGTAATTCAGTCAGTGAGTAAGAAATTCAGTAAGTGGTTGGGTGAGTGAGTGAGTGAGTCAGCCAGTCAGTCAGTCAATGAATGAGTAATTCAGTGAGTGAGAGAGTGAGTGAGTGAGAGTTAATGGGTAAGTGAATTTAGTCAGTAAGTCAGTGAGTGATTCAGTGATTGAGCGAGTGAATGAGTAATTCAGTGAGTGAATAAGTGAATGAGTCTATGAATAAGTAATTAAGTGAGTAAGAAATTCAGTGAGTGATTGAGTAATTCAGTGAGTGAGAGTGAATGAGTAAGTGAATTCAGTCAGTGAGTAAGCCAGTTAGTGAGAGTTAGTGAGTGAATAAGTGAGAGAGTCAGTAAATGAGTAATTCGGTGAGTGAATGTGTCAGTGAATAGGTGAGTGAGTGAGTGAGTGAGTGAGTGAATAAGTGAATGAGTCTATGAATAAGAAATTCAGTCAGTGAGTGAGTAAGAAATTCAGTGAGTGGTTGAGTGAGTGAGTGAGTGAGTGAGTGAGTCAGTCAGTGAGTCAGTGAATGAGTATTTCAGTGAGTAAGAGAGTGAGTGAGTGAGAGTTAACGGGTAAGTGAATTGAGTCAGTAAGTCACTGAATGTTTAATGATTGAGCGAGTGAATGAGTAATTCAGTGAGTGAATAAGTGAATGAGTCTATGAATAAGTAATTAAGTGAGTAAGTAAGAAATTCAGTAAGCGACTGAGTGAGTGAGCGTGTTTTGGTGAAGTGAATTCAGTGAGTGAGTGAGTCAGTGAATAACAAGTAATTCAGTGAATGAATGAGTAAGTAATTCAGTGAGTGAGTGAGTAAGTGAGTGGGTAATTCAGTGAGTAAGTTGGTAAGACAGTGAGTGAATAAGTCAGTGAATGAGTAAGAAATTCAGTGAGTGAGTGAGTAATAAAAAGTAGTAATGATGATGGATGATAAAATTCAGTTATGTATGCTTAAATTGTGAGGGGCAAAAGATGAAGGCTGGCAGGAAATGAATATGTCCAAATCACAATTCAGCATATAGTGCATAATAATAATAATCCCCCCATTTAATTATTATTTAACAACTATTTATTTGACATTGTTATCTTGTATAGTGTCATAGTAATTTAAAAGCAAAAAGCCACCCAAGGTCAGACTTCATGTCGTGCCTTGAGTAATTTATTATTTGTACATATGTATGTATGTATGTATGTATGTATGTATTTATTTATTATGAAACATTGAACTATTAGAAACATTGAAATGTTTTTATGTTTTTGAAAAAAATTGTTGTAGTTGCTGATATTTATACAGTAGGGCCAAAAAGTAAGATGAAATTCTGCTCATAATTACAATCAATAACAGTATAACAGATTACTTAATAAAATGGATATAAATAGCAGTTGAAACTCTGTATCTCCCAGTAATATGTCTTAGAAAGATCATATTTATATGCTTTCATGATCAAAGCTGTGTATTTTTTTATTGTGGGGGCCAAAACATATGATGCTATGAAATATAATGATGAATCAAAGATATACAGCTTTCCTTCAAAAGCTTGGTGTATCATATTTTATGATCAGATTTTAACACAGTATGGGTAAAAGTAAAAAGTTGATTTAGCCTAGCAAGTTCATCTTAAAATATTGCTAACATTATAAAAGTTGTTCTGACATTTACTTATTAAGATCATCACAGATTTCACAGCCAAAAGACACGTCTGAAGGGGGACATTATTAAATTATACTAAAAGGCCGTTTTCTTGCTAAAAAAAGTATGTCAATCAGATGACAGAAGAAATGTAGTTTTGATATGGTGTTGGTAATGCAGAGGCCTCAGAAATTAGCATGATATTATAGGCTTTACAGGGTTAAAAGTGCAACATCACACTAACTCCGCCTACTTCTTGATAGCAGTGAGTTTGAGATAAAGGTTCAGACATAAGGTTCACAGGGGTCCGTCTGATGCTGAGTACTCATAAGTGCTTTGTGTTGATGATTTCATTTCGCTCAGAGTGCAGGCGTTTATTTTTAGTTACCACACAAACAACCTTTCACTCGTTGCGAGTGAACATGATTGAAAGTCATTTGTCTGTCAATGTGCCAGGCCTCTTTGTGTCAAAAGGCCAAGAGTGAGCAGTCATTCTACTAATTAATACCTCTGTCCAACTTCTCTTAGAACGAGCCCAGACTTATTAGATTAAACCGTCCATTTAATGTAATAGGAATGCAGGCAGTCAACTACATTATCAATTATGCTGTCTCTCAGCTCTTATCTTGATTACAAGTGCAATTAATTTGCAGTTCTAATTAAATATTTATTTAGGACAGTTATTCGGTATTGAAGGATAAATTGTTTATAACTCAGAAGCAGTGAACGCCATGGTGGTGAAACATGTGGACAGAATTTTAATGACTTTGGTATTTGCATATTTGTTTATTATTCATTATGATGCATTTTCATCTGTTAATTAAAGCAGGCTTATGAATGAATTAATGCAATGCATAAAACTTTGATGTGTAAAATATGCACAGTTTCAACAGTATAAGATTTAGAATTTGTGCATTAATTGTAAATAAAATTTGATTGTCTTGTTCTTTGGATTCCAGGTAAAGGAACTTATATAATGTATATATGATGACTGAATGACTCATTTATACAGAAATAAATGGTAAAAATCCTAAAGGGATTTTTAAAAAGTATTGCTAGGTGAATGTTCCAGACAGTATAAATCCTTTAAAAGGTCTTACAACTGATATCTGTGCTTTAGCACAGCATATTATCAACACATGGATTAATCTAAATAAGGAGGGTTGTCATGACAATACAGCAAACATCCCAGCAAACTTCACTGATTGTACAAAATAATCCTTCATTTTTCCTGCTAAAACACAGAATGCTGTTAATCCAATGATGTCTCCATATATTAACATGCTTATCTAAATGGATTCCTTATCATCTGTTGAAACAAAATGGTTAAGATTTGTACATTTGTCTTTCTGTTATCTGTCCTTAGCCTGTCATATGTTAGTCTGTGTGTCTGATTAATTATGCGTGCTGTCAAGTTAATAACAAATCCCCAACCGTAGTGGTGTGTAAACTTCATAAAGGAATAGTCTAGGATTGTATGTAATGACTTTCTGTTCTCGTCTCTCTCTGTAGATGTTTGACTGGATCAGTCACAATAAGGAATTGTTTCTTCAGAGCCACACAGAAATTGGTGTAAGCTACCAGCACGCTGTGGAGCTGCAGACTCAACACAACCACTTTGCCATGAACTCCATGGTACGTCATTCTGATGTTTGTAGAAATTTTGTTTGGCTGGTCTTGTAGAATGTCACTACTTCTTAACTTAAAGTTCTGAGAATTGTTAAGTTTTGTCTGAGTTGGTGATTTCATAGGCATCTGTACGTTTATACCAAATCACTAATTCTCTAAATCATAAAATACACTAGTTAAGAATTGTCATAATTGCCTTTTTTCTGTCATCATTTATTCACTCCTAAGACTTGCGTTGATTGGAACATGAATATTCTTTTATCATTTTTTTCCATCCATTGAAAAGCCACACAACCAAAATTTTCAAGCTTCAAAAATTCAGACACTGTAAAAGTAACCTATAAGAATCGAGTTGATTAATCCAAATCTTCAGAATGCAGGTTTAAATACCAAAGAGTAGTATACTTCAAGTTTATTTTAAGTATACTTAAGTAAAGTTCAAGTATATTTTAATGTATAGTTTATGTAGTAAGTATACAAATGTCAGTGTACTAGTAGTATACTTGTAAGTGTAATATTTCAGTACTCCTTAGAACCAAATTGGCCCACTTTCTAGTATATATTAAAATATAGTATTCACTAGTATATATTAAAGTATACTTTTAAGTATATTTTAAGTATAAAAGTAGTAAACTTTGAGTATACAACTAGTTTACATCAAAGTTTTTAGTTTGTACTGTAATTATACTAAAAGTGAACTTATAGGTATACTGATAGTTTACTAATTAAATACTTTTTAATTTTTAGTACACTTTGAAGTATAGTCTCAGTAAACTACTAGTTTAGTATTTTCATACTGCATACTCGTAAGTTTTCTTTAAGTGAACTTTACATCATACTTTAATTATACTACTATGTCCCTATTTAGGTATTATTTTTGTATATATTTTGTTATATGAATATCTGAACATACAAAATGTCAAAAGAAAGAACAGGACATCTGCTTGCAAACAGATTTAAAAATTTTATTCATCATGCATTCTTTATTATAAACACTTGAATGTGGGAAGTTTCATAAATAAAAAAAAAAATAAAGAAATAAATAAATAATATTTTGAACAAAACGCTGAAAAAAGACTAGATTTAGAATGATAATCAAAACATAGATGAAGTTGATCAACACCCCAAACCTTTACAGTCATTGTTACCTCTTAATGGGTTGAGATTTCATTCCATATCGTTACACAGTTTTGATGATTTTTTTGATGATTGTGTTAGATTAAGTGTGGAAACATCTGTTGGTTCGGTTTCTTCTTCGTTTGTGTTTTGGATATTCAGTTCACAATCACTGGAAATATGTGCATCTATATACATTTCTGCAGAACTGGAAAAAAACATAACAAAACAAAAAAAAAACTACCTATACCTATGTCACTGCAGTTTCCAAACGAAACTTGAAATGAACACTAGAGGTGGTAAAACTCTGACAACTTTTATACCTTTTCACACAAAGTATGATTTACACACATTGAAGTAATAAAACCTAATTTTCACATAGTTACTTGCAGAATATTATATTATGGCTTCAAAACTTGCACAATTTGAAAACTGATACTTTTGAACGTGTCATCATATATACAGCTTCATATGCATGCCTTTTCTAATTCAGTAGTTCAGTAGGTTTGCAGTAGAATATTTTCAACATGATAGAGCATTAACCTTTAGCGACACTCCCCGTATATTTAAATTCTGAACAGCCATAATACATACCTCAAGCAGCGTAATAAAAACACATCAATACGTGCCTGCACCAACGTAATAAAAACGTCAGTCACATATTGAATGTGTGTTTTAGTGCCACTCTCTGAACATTTCACTTGAAACTGCCGTGAAATGTGCAGTAAGGTACGTAATTACGAAGTTAATTCTGTTTATCAAATAAAGTGATTGTGTCTCTGCAGAAAACTTAAAGAATGATTAAACCATCCAATTCATATGGATTACTTTTACAATGTCTATATGAACGTTTTGAAGCATTTTGGTTTTGTGGACTTTCAATGGATGGACTTTTGTATGGGTTTGAAACAACAAGGGCAAGTAAATGATGACAGAATTTTAATTTTGGGGATTTCAGAGCTAGTCACTCTGTTGTTCCAAGGTGTATTGAGGAGCATAGTTAACCAGCTTAACCAGTTTCCCGCTATCACAGCAAAGGTTGTGCACCAGGCTTTATACAGCTAATGCAGTCTGATTGCTTCTCTGATGCTCACAGTAGCTGTCTCTGTAGCTCCTACAGTCTGCTCAGCCAGCCAGGATTCCTCCTACCACTTTAATCAACCTCCCAATCATCTGAGCTCAGAGACACAAACACACTCACGCTGCTCATTCATCCTCCTCTTCTTTATCCCAGCATGATTGTTGTTTTATGCCTCATTAAGCTTTGATTCCAATAGTCCGTTTGTGTTCGTGGTATCATTACTGTGATCTGGCTAAATGGAGGGCTTGTTCTACCTTCAGTTCTCTTGTTATTAACAGATTTAAACGGATAATTCAGACTCTAAATTCTGATTGGATGAGGAGTGTTTAAAGCCAGATATATATGCTCATTCTGCTGTATATTAATGTGGAAAATTGCTATAATGAACAGCATTTGTCTAGAGTTATTGTTACAGAGTTGTATGGTTTGTACAGCTGTACAGTTTAAATAATGCGTTGTACTATTTGATGAAAGGATTTTTTATTTTAAACATTTGTACAACAATTATTGGTTATTTATTATATTTATTCAACATAGATATATTTTATCATGCTATTATATATGTAAGACATTTACATATAGTCCACAATAATAGCTGAATTTATAAAAATGACCCTGTTCAAAAGTTTACATCCCCTTGTTTCTTAATACTGTGTTGTTACCTGAATGATTTTTATTTATTTTATTTTATTTTTTTGATAGTGATAGTTGTTCATAAGTCCCTTGTTTGTCCTGAACAGTTAAACTGCCTGCTGTTCTTCAGAAAATTCCTTCAGGTCCCACAAATTCTTGTGTTTTTCTGCATTTTTATGTATTTGAACCCTTTCCAACAATGACTGTATGATTTTGGGATCCATCTTTTCACACTAAGGACAACTGAGGGACTCATATTCAACTATTACAGAGGGTTCGAACGCTCGCTGATGCTCCAGCAGGAAAAATGATGCATTAAGAGCTGGGGGATACTTATTTTATCATGCTATTGCCAGCATTTCAGTTATTTTGGCATACAATCCCAGAAAAAAAGTATAAAAACTTTCACTGGGGTGAAACCTTTTCAAAAGGTACACCTTTGTACCTAAATGGACCATATTTAGAACTTAAACGTTCATATATTAGTGCCTAAAAGGTACAAATGTTTATTGCCCCAGTGACGGCTTTTGTACCTTTTTTCTGAGAGTGTAGGTGAGGTAGAATGTACTCCAGGCCTTGTGCCTAAAGGTGCAATCACATTTACCATTCAGTCATTTCAGTAAAATGATTGTAATTTTCATGTGAGGGTGAAAAACATCCCTATGGCCGATTGGTCATGCAAATCGCTGTGCTGACCAACAGAAAGCTGCTTGGTTTGAAAGGAATTCTGTGTGAGCTGTGGTTTATACATTTCTATACTATTAACAATGGACAATATACCTTATTTCCTTCAAAACTCACCTCAGTTTTACTAATGTGATCTCACTTTAAGAATCTGGTACCCTCATCTCTGGTATAGTCACTGTAGCTAGTGATTTATTGCTTTATTTAAACACCCTGAAGTTGGATTCTTACTAGTTTACATGACAACTTGCTCTCAGGCCATGTTTGTTTATCACTCCCGCCTTCACATTACGATGCTCTCTGATCTCATGTTTACCAGAATGCATATGTGAACATAAACCGCATCATGTCGGTGGCGTCGCGGCTGTCGGAGGCGGGTCACTACGCATCTCAGCAGATCAAACAGATCAGCACTCAGCTCGATCAGGAGTGGAAGAGCTTTGCGGCCGCTCTCGATGAACGCAGCACCATCCTCGCCATGTCTGCAGTCTTCCATCAGAAATCCGAGCAGGTGCCTGATTTCCTGTTTATCGTCTGTGTTTTTCATCTATAGCTCTCAGAACTATTTAAAACAACTGTGGCAGTGGTGTAATAGTTTCTAATGCTTTGTGTTTGTGCAGTTTCTGTCTGGTGTGGAAGCATGGTGTAAGATGTGCAGTGAGGGTGGGTTGCCATCAGAAATGCAAGATCTGGAATTGGCCATTCATCACCATCAGACGCTCTATGAACAGGTCACTCAAGCTTATACAGAGGTGAGAACACAACTCACTATCTCCTGTATTTCAATTTACACTAAATTTAGGCTTTTTAGCAAATGCACCTGCAAATGCACTCTGATCACCAGGAGCTGTTTTTGCTTTCACAATTATCAGCCACATTCATTATGTTTGATATTAGCTTTCTCATCAATCACTCAGGTATTGATGGTGAATGATGGACTGGCTCTGTGCTTTTGTTACATAATCAGCCTACAGCTGTAGGCTACTAATGTTGTTTGAACTAGAAGAAATTAGTGAACCGGCCCTAATTAATCTGAAGACACAACAGGAAATCAGTGCCACAATGCTGATGTACTATTTGAGTTCACAGACCTCCACCCCTTATACTCAGACTCCAGTGTTTTATGTTCATCCCTATGTTTCCAAGTCCTCGATCGTTTACCCAAGACTCTGTTTAAAGATCTGACATTAGAGAATGTGCTCTGTTGAACATCTCATTTAAAGCATAGAATCATTCACTATCACATTGTCATATTGACCGCAGTACACAATATAACATTATAGTTTCACTCAATCAAATATCTCAGTTTCCACCAAATGGCAGATAGAAACATATCCAGCAAGCTAAACACTTCTACCCAATAAATAGACTTGACACCCAGAAGTCGTAGTTCAGATGATTTACTGAGTAAAATGTGTAAAACTGTAAAATAAAACAAAAGATTGTATAAATAAACTGGTACGTGAAAAATGTTGAATCCAAATTTGTCCAACATGAGAATCATGCAAAATGTTAACACAGCATAACTGTACTGGGAGATAAATGCTTATAGTACATGCTGATAAACATATAGAATAACATAAATCAATGATATTCAAACTTTACTTACAGGCAGTGCCTCGTTAAGTGCTGTAAATACGATGGAATGATGCAACAACATAAAAATGCGCTACCCTGTGCTGCGCACGCTATTCTTCTGAACCCGGAAACTGAATAACGTAAATTTGAGCAGTAGAATACAAAATGACCAGTAGGGGGAGCAAAAATGCTAAAATAGGCAGAGTCAGAACACTCCCCGTCTGGTATCTTAAAGATACCATTAACTCTAACAGTTCCTAGACTACATAGTCTGGTCTGAGGAAAGGAGGTATACTACTTCAGATATGGGTCTATGATAGATTTTTGTTGTCCCGTGCGGAACAGTTTTCACCTCCACTTTCCTCACTAGACCATCTGTACTGGGAACAGCCTTCACAATTATCCCCATCGGCCACTCACTCCTTTTGACTTGTTTGTTTTTGAGCAGAACAGTGTCACTTTCTTTGATGTTTGGACGTTTGTGGAACCACTTGCGACGGCTTTGAAGAGTTCCAAGATACTCCTTCCTCCACCTATTCCAGAATGTTTCTGCTAGGGCTTGAACCCGTTTCCACTGGCACTGGAGCATGTCCTTCTTGCTGAAATCTTCTGGCGGAATAGGGAGATTACCAGTTTTTTGTGTCAGAAGCATAGCTGGTGTCAGGATGAAAGGAGATTCAGGATCTGTGGAGACTGGGACTAGAGGCCGTGCATTAATGATGGCTGTCACCTCAGACATGAATGTCACTAAGACTTCATGAGTAAGCTGTGTGTACCTGTCTTTTAGGAGCATTGAATCCAGGATTCGTCTCGTTATGCCATTCATACGTTCCCAGGCGCCACCCATATGAGAAGAGTGTGGTGGATTAAAGACCCAGGAACATCTTTGCTCAAGGAGGTAGTCTCTCACTGCTGTTTGTTCGTTCTCACTCATTTTAAGTTCTCTAGAGGCACCAACGAAATTTGTCCCACAGTCGGAGCGCAGCTGCTTGGCCGGACCTCTAATAGAAAAGAATCTTCTGAGAGCATTAATGAGAATTGAAGAAGTCATTGTTTCAATCACTTCGATATGATCTCCTCTGGTACTCATGCAAGTGAACAACACTGCCCACCTCTTGCTATTGGCTTGGCCACCCCTTGTGCGGCGTGTGATCACCTCCCACGGCCCAAACACATCTAAGCCAACATAGGAAAAGGGTGGATCTATCTGCAGTCTTTCGGCTGGCAGGTTGGCCATCTACTGTTCCTCCATCTTGGCTCTTAGTTTACGGCAGGTGACACATTTCTGGATGACACTGTTAATGCATCACTTAGCCCCAATTATCCAAAAGCCATTAGCCCTTATGCTGCCCTCAGTCAGATGTCTACCCTGATGCTGCGCACATTCATGAAAGTGTCTGACCAGTCAGACTGTGATGTGATGGTGAGCCAGGATGATGAGGGGATTTGATTCCTTATCTCCTAGCTCTGCTTGTATGATGCGTCCGCCAACTCTTAGCAACCCATTGCTGTCGATGATTGGATTCAGCTTTAAAAGTGGGCTACATGAGGGAACTTCACCTGAGGAAATGATGCATTTCAGCTCCTCCTGATACACTTCATGCTGTACACTCTTCATAATTATTTCCTCAGCCTTCAGAAGATCACTTACAGATAGGCCCTTTGAGCACAAATGCCAACCAGTGCACTGACTAGCGTCATTTGGTCTAGTGAAACAATGGGCAATGTGATGCAGTTGAGCCACGGCTCTGACGACTTTTGTCCAGTTTGAGAATTGCTCAAATCTGTTGGTACCCAACTGATCCACTTTCATGTGGGTAGAGAAGACATGAATCTCTGAGCGAATTTCAACATCTTCCTCTGGGTCAACAAGGTTGTATGAGTGTGGGCTATCAAAAAGCTGCTCTGATGAATAGTGTAGAAATGAAGGTCCTGTGAGCCAGGATGTGGCCTCAAGCTTGGTAGATGGGACGGAACGAGAGCCACGATCGGCAGGATTTTGCTCTGAGGAAACATAGCTCCATTGTTCGGGCTGAGTAGATTGTCTGATGCGATGTACTCTGTTGCTCACATAAACATGAAACCATCTGGACTCGTTATAGATGTAGCCTAACACTACTTTACTATCCGTGTAGAACCTTATTCTATCCGGTTTTAGATGAATCTCCTCTGTAATGATTTCAGACATTTCGACAGCTAAGACTGCGGCACATAATTCTAGCCTAGGTACAGAGAGATTAGGCTTTGGAGCCAACCTTGATTTGCCAAGGATAAAGCCAACCTCTGTATTGCCTTTCTGATCAAAGGCTCTCAAGTATGCTACGGCAGAGATAGCTTTCATGGAGGCATCTGAGAAGACACATATTTCAGTGTGTTTGGCTTCAGAAAGAGGGATGGATACATACATTCGTGGAATGTTCAGACCTCTCAAGTCTCGCAGTGAATCACACCACCTTGTCCATTCTGTTCTCAGGTAGTGGTGTGTCCCACTCTTGTGTCTCTGACGAGAGTTCTCTCAAGAGTAGACGGCCCTGAATTGTAATAGGCGCCAGGAATCCAAGAGGATCGAATAAGCTATTCACTGTTGAGAACACACCTCTTTGAGTGTATGGCTTTTCAATGTTAGGCACCTGGAAGGTGAATGTGTCTGACATTAGATTCCACTGTACCCCCAAGCTTCTCTGATCAGGTAGGTCATCCATGGAGAGGTCAAGGTATTTGATGTCCTTGGCCAAGTCTTCGTTTGGAAAGGCGTCCATTACCTTGACTCTGTTTGCAGCAATTTTATGGAGTCTGAGGTTTGAGATTGCAAGTGCCTCTTGAGCCCTTTTGAGTATGTCAATTGCCTCCTCCTCTGTAGGAAATGACCTTAAAGCATCATCAACATATAAATCTTGTTCGATGAATTTCCTCACATCACTGCCGTACTCCTTTTCTTCTTCTCTGGCAGCTCGGCGTATTCCATAAATGGCCACTGCTGGCGAAGGTCTGTTGCCAAATACGTGAACTCGCATCCTGTAGTCCACGACCTCCTTAGTCAGATCATTGTCGCGATGCCACAGAAAACGCAAAACATCACGACAGTGCTCCCGAACCAAGAAGCAGTGGAACATCTGCTGTATGTCAGCTGTGATGGCAACAGGATCCTTTCGAAATCTTAAGAGGACCCCTAACAGGCTGTTATTAAGGTCAGGCCCAGAAAGCAGTACGTCATTCAAAGATATACCATCAAACTCTGCACTAGAGTCAAATACAACTCGTATTTGCTCTGGCTTTTTGGGATGGTACACGCCAAATGATGGGAGGTACCAACATTCCTGACCATCCTGTAAAGGAGGCGCTAGCTCGGCGTGATTGTTGTCGAGTATTCTCTGCATGAATTCTGTGAAATCATCTCTCATTTTTGGCCGTCGGTCGAGGTTGCGACGAAGAGACATGAAACTTCTTACAGCATACTCCCTGTTGTTAGGCAAGCGTCTCCTTGGCTCACGAAATGGTAGTGGTGCTACCCAGCTGTTACTTGAGTCCTTGGAGAATTCCTTTTCCATTATGTCCAGGAATAATTTGTCCTCCACCGAAGGTGCAAATTTATTGTCATCCTTGGTCTGCTGAAAGACTGAGTGAAGTCTGTAGCTGGATAAACCTAATGGTTTTTGGAACTGGGTTTTCTCGTTGAACATCTCCTTCAGTACAATGTGATTATCGCATGGACTGAAGTAGCTTGGTCTGCCATTCTCTAAGATGTGTGTTCTCATGCAGTTCACTGGAGAGGGCTTGTGACACTTCCCACAATGACCCAACCAAGGTCTAATTTTTGTGCATACGGCGCATCATGAGGACCGTTGAGTTGTCTGCGGACTTTATGAGCCCTTATTATGTCTCTTCCCAGCAGGAGCAGCATTCCAGCATTTGGATCTATGGGCGGTATCTTGTCTGCTATTACTTTTAAATGGCTATGATGCAGGGCGGCAACAGCGGTTGGTATTTCATCTCTGTTGTCTGGCATACTATTGCATTCGATAAGAGTAGGAAGTGGAAAACTGACCTCACCGTCTGCAGACTCAATGATGAACCCATGTGCTCTTCTTCCAGTTGCTTCGACCACTCCAGCACATGTCTTCAATGTATAGAGTGCACAGGAACCTTGCACATTGAACATGTCAAAAAATTCTGACCTCGCCAGAGATCTGTTGCTCTGCTCGTCTATGATGGCATAAATCCGCTTGCTTTGCTCGGGGTTTCCAGCAGGATAAACATTCACAAGGCATATTTTAGAGCATGACTTCTCACTAAACCCTTTGCCACAAACCTTGGTGCATTTTGATGACACATCTCCACCACAGGACTCTCCTTCCTCCCCGCCGTGGTGGGCCTGGGTGGAGAGCAGCCAGGTGTCTGTCACTCTCACACTCAGAGCATTTAATAGACATATCACAATTCTTAGCGATGTGTTTGTTCGATGAGCAGCATCTAAAACAAATGGACAGCTCCTTTAAAATCCCTATCCGTTCCTCTAGTGGCTTTTCTCTGAAGCCTCTGCATTTCTTGAGAGGATGGGGTTTACGATGTATTGGACATTGTTTATCGATCTCATCAGTTCCTCTCTGAGGACTCTTGACATGAGAAAGCTTAGAGGAGGGCATCACATCAATTTTATGGACTGAGACAGGTTTATAAACATGGGTGTGACTTTCACTATACCTGTCTTTTCCACCAGGATATGGAGAGTGAAGAAAGGTTAAAACTTGCATTATTGTGTGCTCTTGCTTCTGCACACACAAACTCAACAAAGAAGGAGAATGGCGGAAAAGGAACCTCATATGTGTACTTGTAATGTGAACCCTGCATCATCCACTTTACTTGTAATCCAAAGGGCAACTTTTGCACGATTGGATTAACACCTCTGGCTGTATCTAGATAAGTGAGCCCAGGTAGATCACCCCCACTCTTAGCTGCTTCTATCTCTAAAAGCAAATCTCCAAGTTCTCTGAGCTTATGGTGGTCTTTAGCTGATATCTTTGGAAAAGTATTTTTTTTTTTGTGAAGAGAGCCTTTTCAATAGCTTCTGGAGATCCGTACGTCATATCGAGCCTCTCCCAGATCACTTCGAGACCAGCAAGTAAATTTCTTACATTTACAGATTTAATGCGACGAGCGTGATCTGCTGACTCTCGTCCCAACCACCTAATCAACAAATCAAATTCCTCACCTGCTGTGAGATCGAGGTTTTTGATGGCATTGAGAAATGATGACTTTCAAGCAAGATAGTTTTCTGGATGGTCGTCAAATTTGTCAAAAGCCCTGATGTCAGAAGCTGATTTCGTGCTAAGAACTTAGCCAAGTCGAGTATGGCCGCATCATGGCCAGAGTGGTGAGTAGGAAGATTGCCCTGTGAAGATTGAGGAAAAGGAGGTTTAGACTGATCTCCTTTCTCGCTGGCACTGTAATGACTAGCCTTCCAAGAGCCTTGTTTGTCCCGAACTGCTGTTTTTCAGGAAAATCCTTCAGATCTCCCAAATTCTTTGGTTTTTCAGCATTTTTTGTGTATTTAAACCTTTTCCAACAAAGCCTATATGATTTTGAGATCCATCTTTTCACTGAGGACAACTGAGGGACTCATATGCAACTATTACAACTATTGCATATGAGCCCCTCAGTTGTCCTCAGTGTGAAAAGATGGTTCTCAAAATCATACAGTCATTGTTGGAAAGGGTTCAAATACACAATAAATGCTGAAAAACCAAAGGACTTGTGGGACCTGAAGGATTTTTCTGAAGAACAACAGGCAGTTTAACTGTTCAGGACAAACAAGGGACTCATGAACAACTATAACTATGAACGGGGTCATTTTTATAAATCCAACTATCTTCAAATATCTTATTCAGGTCAGTACTAAATAAAAAGTAACATGCATTTTATATGATATGATCCCTCTTATATTGGTAAAACAAATAACATTTTGCAGATTCTGCAAGGTGTATGTAAACTTTTGACCTCAACTGTATAAGCATGTTAAAATTATAAATATTATAAAATTATAAATATATTATATATTATTATAAAAAACAACAACAACAACAACAAAATTAACAGTATTTATCCATATTTGGCTGTTGATAGGGAAAAAATCAAGCATTAATTCTATAAAAATGAAGTTAAATTATTTTACACACAAAAAAAGATGTCCTAGAAATTGTTGTAATAAAAAAGGTGCATTTTTTCTTGCATTGAAACATTTTAAAATGAATTTGGTTCTGTTTGTCAAAATGATTAATAAGAAAACCCTATTAAGCCACTTCAGACAAATACACTACAGTTCAAAAGTTTGGGGTCTGTAATATTTTTTTTAAATGCTTTTAAAGCAAGTCTCTTATGCTCACCAAAGCTGCATTTATTTAAACAAAGTTACATTAAAATATTATGGAATGTTTTTACAATTCTAAATTACTAATATTTTTTTATACAGTTTTCAGGATTTTTGAAGATTAGAAAGTTCAAAAGATGCATGTATTTGAAATAAAAAAAAAAAAATTGTAACATTATGATTGTCTTTATTATACTTTTTTTTTATTAATTAACGTATCCCTGCTGAATAATAGTTCTCATTTGTTTCTCTCTCTGCAGGTGAGTCAGGATGGTAAGGCTTTGCTGGATGTTCTTCAGCGGCCGTTGAGTCCTGGTAACTCAGAGTCTCTGACTGCAACCGCTAACTACTCTAAAGCCGTGCACTGTATTCTGGATGTGGTCCATGAGGTCCTGCATCACCAGAGACGTCTGGAGAGCATCTGGCAGCATCGTAAAGTCCGTCTGCATCAGAGACTGCAGCTCTGTGTCTTCCAGCAAGACGTCCAACAGGTAGATAAATGCTCCCATATGTCTAGACTGTCTTAGACTCTCTCACTAAGTTGGTACTTAGATAAAGCGGTTTTGCATTGTAATGTACAGCAAACACCAAGCCACATAAATTTGGTAAGGTACTATGATTTATCAATATACCATGGTATAACCATCTGAGCACCCTAGTACTTTAATAAATAAATACTTTTAATGTTTTTTTTTCTTAGATGTGCTGTAATTCATCCATAATTTTAAAGTGCAGAATGCTGAAAGAGAACATTTGTCAACAGCTCACCATAAATTCGGAATTGTACAGTTTTATACACAGCGTTTATTTTTTCTTTGAGTATTTGCAGTGTTGGATATGTGCCCAGAGGAGCAGTTAATATCTCTCCATTAGCCTCTTTCAGCAGGGTCTGTGGCAGCTCTGGGCCTGGATTCAGCTCAGGCTTCATCAGGCCGGGGTCAGTCCTGCAGAACAGCCAGTAGACCCGGCCAAATCAAGATCTGAACCAGAACCAAAGACCTTAGGAGCTATGAAGCCAAACCCAGCCCAAACAGGGGCCAGATTCAGGCCAGCCACAGGCCAAATACAGGGCAGAGAGCAGCACAAATGATACCCTTCATTACACTGAACAGTAAAATGGACATTACGGCATTCCTGTATCAGTTTCAGTCATTATGAGCACTTTATTGATTGTTTTTAGTCTACTCTGTTTTCTCTTTTGAACCTGCTGACTCCAAAGTGATAAACTTTGTGCAGTTGGAGTGTACTTTAAATATTAAGTATATATAAAACAAAAAACTGTACCTGCAGATAATAATCTTAATGAAAAAAGCCACTTAAGTGTACTTAAAAATTTTTTATACAAATGTACTAAACTGCAGCTTTATCTTTACAAATGTAACCCTGGACCACAAAACTTAAGTAGCACGGCTATAGTTGTAGCAATAGCCAACAGTACATTGTATGGATCAAAATGAGCGATTTTTCTTTTATGCCAAAAACCATTCGGATATTCAAATCAAATCAAATCAAAATCAAATCATCTTTATTTATATACCGCCTTTAACAATACAGAATTGTGACAAGGCGGCTGTACAGTATTAAATAGGAAATAGTACATCAACAATGCAAAGGGCAACAGTAAACATTCAATTTTCAGGTAAAGGTAGTTAATCAAATACAACAAAATAAAATACAATATTGTGTGAAGATAAAGTGAAGATAAAGATATTAAATAAAGATCATGTTGCATGAAGTATTTTGTACATTTCCTACCATAAACATATTAAAACTTAATTTTTGATTAGTAATATGCATTGCTAAGAACTTCATTTGGACAACTTTAAACGCAATTTTCTCGATATTTTGATATTTTGTCTCAGATTCCAGATTTTCAAATAGTTGTGTTTCAGCCAAATATTGTCCTATCCTATAAATGTAAAAACAAAACAATGTATGTTCAAAATATCAATTTCAAAAAATGTACCCTTATGACTGGTTTTGTGGTCCAGGGTCACAAATGTGTAATTACAAATATATTTAAAGACAGATTCAGTAGAAATGATAAAGTATGTTTTAGTTAATTTAGCTTTTAATGTCTTTAGATAAATGCTTTCCAGTACATTCAGCAGTACACTTTAACCATATTTCAGAGATAACAGAAGGAATTATGACGTTACATAAATATGTACTTAAATGCCACTTAAGTGTGTCAAAAAAGCATTAAAATTGCATTTAATATACATTTAAACTGTAGTACATTTTCATTTAATTGCAATGGACTTCCAGTTAACATTACATTCAGTTCACACTTAAGTATATTCTTTTAAAAGATATTATTTCCATAAGAAATAATAGCATTGCCTCAAGTTATTAAATGCTTTTAAGAAACAGTTGCTGTACAATACAAATATTAATGATAAACATTTCTTTAAAACATTATCTTAAAAATTCATGACGTGATATAAATCAAATTTTAGTTTTTATGAAAAGCTTTTTATAAAAACCTTTTTATTCTGTAGTTCTTGTTTTTGTGTGCACACATTCAGATGCAGTTGTTAATGGTGATATCAAATTTATTGTAATTCAGGTGATGTACTGTGTTTCAGATCTGTTCATCCATTGCTTTGTAGATTTATCAAGGCAAACATTTAATTTACCTCTTGCATTAGTGTATTAAGGTTGATCTGACCTGCTGATCGGTTAAAGCATCAATCGCAGATTTTCTGATATGCGTGAAAGTTGATCTCTGATTGGTGGAGTTGGATTTCACCCTTCATACGCTGATCAGGTGGCAGCAATAAAACATGCTAAACACTTTAAACACAAACATACGTCTCTGATAAACCTGGATCATTGATTTGAATGAGATATCAACATACTGGATGTTTTCTGAGAGAGAGATTGTTATTATTACCCATATTTGGTGATGTTAGTTTGCTTCACCCTGAAATGTTTGCAATTCTTGAGTAATGGAGGGTGAGAAGTGGCCAAATGTCTTCAAGTGTGTGGTTAAATACAGGTAATGAGTAGGTTGAGTTATTTAGAGTAAATGAACAGACCTCCCACACTCGTACACATACAAGTCCTGTTTGTGTACACATGTGACTAGTTGCAGTTAAAGAAATAGTTCACCACAAACAATGAGAATGTGCTTCCTGAAAATGTTCTTTTTGGAGATTACAATTGCGTTTTGACAGTGTCAACATTTTGCAGTTTTAACAGTCATCATTCTGCCAAACACTTCCTTTTATATTCCACATAATAGGAATGCTTGTTTTTGCATGAGCTGTTTCTTTAAAAACTCCTTTGTGCCTGTCTGCATTCAACACGCTGTTCCCTCGAGCTCTTCATATGATCTGTGCCTCAGTCTGTCGCAGTTAGACACCCATTTTGATAAGATCAGAGCGGTTCTGCAGTGTTTTCTCTCCTTCTTTCTGGGGTTAGTGGTGAATTGGTTGTGGTTAGCAGTGAGTCATGGGGTTATCAGCAGAGCACACAAGTGCTCTTGACTCGGTTACCTGGGAAACCATGATAACTGGAGTAAATGAGGGTTGTGAGTCATATTGGGCAAGACTGTGGGAGACTGACTGCTTTACACCCATGAGATTCCCATTCCATGCACTTCACAGAGTTCTCTATCTGTCTGACATTATACAAATACTGTAAGAGTCTATATACACATACTTTAGTTTTCCTGTGTTTTTCTGGTAAATGTCACAATGGTTCCTTGACATATATTGTAGACCAGTGTGTGAGATAAAGTGTGTAAGCGTCATCATTTGCAACATTCAGTTGCAATAATTAGGTCAACCTCAATGGTAAATTATGTGCATTGTGTCTGATTTATGTATTAACTTATTTATTTATTTACTACATTCATTAATTCATTCATTCATTCATACATCCATCCATGTAGCTACAAATGTTAAGGAGGTGTAATTATTCATTATGGTAAAGAGTCTTGATGCTAATCTGAAATTGCTAATATGTAATATAATCTTGTTAAGTTTTTAATGAATTTTTAAGTTGTCATTGTGAGTGCAGGTCATTTGCAGCTATACGTGACAGAAGACCCGACCAAATACAGTTACCTCTGTGTCTACCCTCAGTTTTTGTTTCTCGTTTTTTCCCAGTGTTTTTTGTTTCTGTAGTGTTTCTTCATTGATCCACTGGCCACAAGGTTCACCTTGTGGTTGAGCTGGCCATTTTAATGGTGTTTGACGATGCTGCGCTGAACTCATTGTACTGGATCGGAGCGAATTACTACCGCCCCATCAACCTCCAAGACACCATCGGATTAAACTAGAGGGAATCAATCATCCAGTGTCTGGAGAGCGTCTACCTCCAGTCCAGGACACAGCCAGACCCAGTGCCCAGCCCACCATCTCCCTGCTGCGTGGAACAGCTGCCCGAGCCCACCGTTGATGGAGAGCCCGAGCTGACCGCGGTCGACTAGCCATTGCCGCACAATGTGACAGGGCAACGGATCGCTGCCGAGCCGGAGTTGCAAGTGACGTCAGTCCAGGTGCGAGAGCTGGCTGCCATGCCCACCGTTGCAGCATGGTTGAGGGTGAGCTGTTAGCGGATCTGGGTGAATACAGAGCGGAGGAGGATCTTATAGACTGGGATGCTGACCTGCCCCTCCTTCCCTTCCTCTTTGGAACCCTCTGTCACCCCTGTTCCCCCGTCCAGCCCCGAGAGGGCTGCGGTTCCCACGTCGTGCCCAGAGAAACTTCCAGTTTCCACGTCCAGCCTAGAGAGGGCTTTCTTTCCAGAGTTAAACCCAGAGAGGGCTCCTGTTTCCAAGTTAAGCCCAGAAAGGGCTTCTGTTTCCAAGTTCAACCCAAAGAGAGTCTTAGTTCCTAAGGGCATCCCTGAGAGCTCGGAGGCTCACAAATGCCCGCCCTCCTCCTCCGCTGTCGTCTGGCAGCCCCTCCGCTCACCCTCAGCCCTCCTTCTGTGCGGTGGGCTTGCCACAGGTCTGCCAGTCTCCATCGACGTTACAGCTGGAGTATCGCTTGTCTCCACCTCCAGCCTCAGAGTCCAGGACTCCGCCTCGGCCCGCTGTGGCAGTCCACTGGCTCCACCAGGCTCCCTCGTTCCTCCTGCTCTGCTTTGGTCTGGCGTTGATCATCCTGCGCCTCGGGACTCTATTCCCCTCGGCTTTGCCTCGTCCCTCTGGCTTCGCCTTGTCTCTTTATTCCTCCTGCTCCGTCAGGCTCCTCTGTCGCTCCGGCTCCACCACGGCCTCCCGGATCCACGCCTCCACGTCAGTCGCTGGTGCCATTGGCACCAGCTCATCAGCTTCTCCTCCACCAACTGCTCCGCTGCCGTCGGTCAGCCCCCTGGAGTTGCTTCTCCGTGTCTCCTTTATTCCTTCCGGCAGTGATACGTGACACCTTGATATTTTCACTACTTGATATTTTATATATACTCTTAAAAATAAAGGTTATTTATTGGCATTAACAGTTCCATGAAGAACCTTGAACATCCATAGAACCTTTCAAATGCAGAAGAGGTTCTTTATAGTCAAATAAGTAATGTTTTTTTTTCTACAGAATCATTATTAAAATTACTTAAATGTACTAATTAAACTATGGCCTAATCCTGGCTTAGTTTAAGCCCTGTATGTAAAACCAGGCCTAAACGTCACAAATCAGATTATTGTTTTTTTATTACAAAAGGAAAAAAAGGTCAGAATTGCAAGATATAAACTCACAATTCTAAAAAGAAAAGTCCAGATTGTGAGATAAAAAAATTGCAATTGCCTTTTTTATTTCATGGTTGAATGACAAAAACAGAATTGCAAGATGTAAAGTCAGAGTTTTGAGAAAAATGTTAAAATTGTGAGAAGTAAACTTACAAAACCCTTTTTTCTGAAAAAAAAAGTCAATCGCGAGGTGTCAGTTTGCTTTTACAACTTCATAACTTACAATTCAGAATTCACAGTTCTGAGTAATATTTTGCAATTATAAGATATACACTTGCAATTGTGAGAAAAATAAAGTCAGATTTCAGTCAGAAGAGATAAAAACATTGCAATTACCTTTTCTATATTGTGGTGGAAGTAAGCTTCCATAAATTTAAACCAGATTTCTTAGAGCTTTTTCCTTATCATCATCTTGGACATCCTTATTTGTCAATGGCCCCTAAAACAGGAGAATTGTAGCAGTTCCGAATGTTTACAAAGAACTCCAGCCTGTTTATTTTACTTCATCTTTTCCTTGATTATTTCTTGTACTTGATTATTATCATAAGTTTGATTTGCTTAATGTAAACAGCCATTACAAAGCATAATCAATAGTTATGAACACAGCACGAATTTCTGGAGTCTACCATCCTGCAAGTCACAGTGACTGATCGTTGAACACAAATGCCTGATTGTTATTGAATTAAAAGTTGATTTATTTGGCCAAACAGGTGTTTGGACTGATTGATGTAATGGGTGCCATCTGTGAACTCCAGACCGTTGCCTTGAGCAGCTGTATCCTGTGATGGACTCGTCACGCAGGGCTATATTTATCTCATCAGCCTCTGTTAATGTGCGTGTGAAAGAAGGAAGCTGTTTTTAGAACATGCACTGGACGCTTTAATCAATGTAGCAGAAACAAGAACTCATTGACGCAATTGTTTGCTTGTTTGATTATCACTGTATTCACTTGCAAACACGCAACCACATTTACCATGACTGTAACTAGAAAAAAAAAAGAGGTCAGATGATTTGTGATTGTTTCCAAAATTAAATAAATTATACTGTAGTTACTGTTTGGTAACCATGAGAACAAACATCTGTGATGTTGTGCATCTAGATACGCACATGCATGAAAGAAAAATCACATATTTGAGATATATATTGAGATTTATTTAATGCTTCTCCCTAAACAGCAGTGGGTTAGGGTTAGGGCAAATAGAGACCTTTACTTCTCAAAAATAGCCCAGTAATCTTGTCTCATCAAGAGTTCAGGAGAACATTTATAAAGCGCATGATTTTAGAAGTTATGACTCTTTAAAGAGGTTTTAGAAGAAATCTAGCACACTAAATTCGTCAGTTCTCATGAGCAACTCTTAAAACAATATATAAATAATATTTAAATAATTATTTTTCTTTTAAATATTTTAAATAAAATAATACTAATACTAATACTACTACTACTACTAATAATAATAATAATAATAAAACATTTTCTTTCAGGGTTTAGTTTGTGGCAGCAGTACTGGAGTGATTGTGTCTGAGTGACATTTCTATCAGTGGAATCAGAGGATGTTGTTGGAGTAATGTTATTGGTAAAACACTGTCCTTAAGGATGAGGATGGAGTGTCTTTGAATCACTTTTGGACAGAAGACCAATGCTGATTGATCACTCTCCCTTCATATGCCCATGAGAGTGTACGAGCAGACACAGGCACTAAGCATTAGCCTGTGTGTGTGTGTGTGTGTGTTTTCCTAAATAACTGCCTTTCTAGGTGTCACACATCAATTGAATAGACTAATGAAAACAGAAGCTCACTTGATAGACTCTTTATCATAGACTCTTTATTTTTCTTTTTTTTTTTTTCTATGCTCTGAATGGATTGTGTGTGTTTGTGTGTTGCAGGTGATTGACTGGATAGAGAATCACGGAGAGGCTTTCCTCAGTAAACACACAGGTGTGGGCAAATCCCTGCACAGAGCCAGAGCCCTCCAGAAACGCCACGATGACTTTGAGGAGGTGGCACAGGTGAGACAACAACCGCATCCGATCAGATTCATGCAAACCAGATCTAGTCAAGGCAGTCATCCTCTGCCAGACAAATCCACATCATTCTTATCTAAACCACTTATTTTCAGTTTGAGACATTCAGTTTGACCCACCCAAAACCAATCAAATAAACCAACCAATTTCTCAGGCAGTGTGTGTCAAGTCAGTGAAGTCACCTCTACTTATATAGCGCTTTTAACAATACAGATTGGGTCAAAGCAGCTTTACAGTATTAAATAGGAAATAGTGTGTCAATAATGCAAAAGGTCATAACATAGTTAAGTCACACTTTATTCCAGTTCTCACTATTAACAAACCATTATCTACGGCTTTTGCCTCAATAAACTCCTAATTTGCTGCTAGAAGGTAGTTGTTAAGTTTAGGTATTGAGTAGGATTAGGGGTGTAGAATATGGTCCTGCGGAATATGTGCTTTATAAGTACTAATAAACAGCCAATATGTTAATAATTAACATGCTAATAAGTAACTAGTTAATAGTGAGAATTGTTCCCTACTGAAGTATTACCAATAGTAAATATTCAAATTTATTTAATAAAGAACACTCAAATAACAACTTGATAAAAATGATATATAAATATAATAAATTGCACATAATACAGTTTTTATATCAACTTTTTGACCATGTAGTTATGTTTCAACTTCAGTATGTTGTTAAAATATAAACATTTATACTGGTTGTAATGAAGACTTGTTTTCATGACAGATTTATTGAAAAACATATTAAATGATAAAGACAACAGGTTAATTAAAAATGTAATGAATATGTAATATAGTGTGTATTTTTAGCAAAATGACTGACAAACTCTGAGAAGCATTAATTAAACTTCAGGTAATGATTTTGACCATCCAAAACTATTTTGAACAAAATCAAAAATTGATTTTCAGCCAAATATTATCAGTTACCCAACTTTCGTTGCATCACTAGTCAATAGTTAAGCTATTGATGAAGCACAGCTCACAGAGAAGTCGAATTTAGAGCCAAGCAGTTTTCTGGTAGTCAACCTGGTGAATCCATATGACCAATTTGAAAAAAAAAGTATTTTCTTCCTCACATGAAATTGCCAATCACGTAGTTTGCAATTAAAATGACTACATTTTCCCCATGAAAATTCAAACTACTGTATGGATACCAGTAAAATTCAAGTACTATAAATTGAATCACATTTTTACACAGGGTCAGCTAAATGATAACGACTCTTTCTCCACTTTTTGCAATATGTGACATCTAGGCAATCTAAAATCTGACAAAAATCTTAATCAAAGAAAAAACTTGGATTTATGATAATAGTATTTACTTACAATTTATGTTATTGTCATGCTCTTCGGTATCTCAAACAAAAATTTGAATGTCATGAACCATGTAAACCTTTTTACTCATTATAAAAACATGACTTACTTTCCACGTGGGCTGATAAGACAGAACTCCCAGAAGTTGTGATTTCGGCCAGCCCTTGCCATTTCTGTGTGCAAGAGCCAAATGGCCATTAGCTATGCTGTCTGAGACTATACAAATCGACCGTCTGAATGTTTTTATGCAGAACACAAACGTTCGTTGACAAACGAAAATTCTGATTAACATGGAAGAGATGTGATTTATCGCTTATCACGACGTGCCTCGTTTGGTCACAGTCTAACAGTACAATTAGAATCAGATGCTGACAAATGTAGGCTTGAGTCTTGTGTGTCCCACTAGTACACATCTCCTGTGACTTCTGCCATGCAAATAAACCTTTCTATCATAAGCCTTTCTCATAATGCACAAATCTCAAACAGACCCCACTAGCCACAAGAAGACAATCCTCCGGATAATTACAGGAAGAGTCTTTTAGTGCCTGTCCCTTTAGTGATATTTTATCATATTATGTTGTAAAGATGTCAACATATGCAGTGGTGGTAGCACAGCAAACACAAGATCTTTAGAGGACTGTGCTAATGGAAGTGTTTTCAGCCCACTTCAACTCCATCAAATGAGCTTCACAGATGGTTTCCTTTACTGGATGGGCAATGAGTTCAGAAGATAAAGTATACTTTGTCTATAAAGCAATTTCCAAATGCCTCACTGTTATAGCTCATCTGAAGTACTTGTAAGTAACTTACAGTAGTGACAAAAGGAGGAAAAAAGTGTGAAGATTCACAGTAGAAGTGTTTTGTTGTTGTAAGCTCATCTCAGGAGAGAGTTGTGTTGTAACATTGGTCTCTTTTTTGGGGGTTGGCAGAGAGATGTGTCTTTTCAGGCTGTTGTTTCTACATTGCACACAAGACAAAGGCCAAGTAAACATGACCGAATGCTGATTGTACTGGAGAACAGCCACATGCCTCCTTCATACTGTATTGCTGAACAAAGAAAGCAATTGGACTACTGGACTGATTCTTGCAGTACTTGTTGATTCCTTTTTGATGGCTATTATAGAAGTTACAATGCATTAGAAGCATATACTGGATACTTTTAGTCCACTTATAACATTAGTTATGGTTTCCAACACTAAATATAGCAGTAAGTAAGTTTTTTTTATGACCATTTTACACCACATAACATTAATACTTCTGTATGTAAATAATCTCTATTATGATTGGATAACCTCTGCGTTCCAGTGTCGTTTGTACTGTTTTGCAACAGTTGAGTTCCCAAAGTTAAAATCCCATTAATTTCCTACATGGTGAAACTGATTTTTAGCCTTTCAAGACGGCCATTAGCTCTGACATTAAGTGATGATATACTCTACCGTTTAAAAGTTTGAGGTCAGTAATTGTTTAATAAATTAAATAAACGATGCATTAAACTGATCAAAAGGGACAGTAAAGACATTTGTAATGTTGCATTGATAGTGATAAGAAATATTTCTTTAGCAGCAAATCAGCATATTCAGATTATTTCTGAAGGATCAAGTGACACTGAAGACTGGAGTAATGATGGTTTGATCACAGGAATTTTAAAATATATTAAAGAAATTAGTTATTAGAAATAACTAGACATCAGTTATTTTACAATTGTTATTATTTCAGTTATGTTTTATGATCAAATAAATGCAGCCTTGGTGAGCAAAACAATGCTGATCACACTGTAGTACTATTAACTACAACTTTTACCTCAATAAACTCATAATTTGACTTATTAATAGCTAGTAAGGTAGTTGTTAAGTTTAGGTATGGAGTATGGTTAAGAGATCTAAAATGTGTTCATGCAGAATAAGGCATTATTATGTGCTTTACAAGTACTAATATAACAACAAATATGCAAGTAATATGTATGCTGTAACTAGTTAAGAACTAGTTGCCTCCTCAATTAAAGTGTTCCCTAGTAAAAAAAAATTTAAAGTATACTTGCAATAGTTCCACTTTAGCACAATCAAATGTACTGAAGTATATATTTAGTTGGACTTCAGCACTACTTCCACACAAATTAAAGTGCATTAAGTACAAAAATAATGCACTTAAAAATAGCCATAATTAAGTTTTCATTACTATTTTGCACCACTTTCTGACCCTATGAATTTTTTTTTTTTTTGCTGCTGTAATATTAAGACTTCTGTATGTAAATAATGTCTATTATGATTGGATAACCTCTGCGTTCCAGTGTCGTTTGTACTGTTTTGCAACAGTTGAGTTCCCAAAGTTAAAATCCCATTAATTTTCTACATGGTGAAACTGATTTTTAGCCTTTCAAGACAGCCATTAGCTCTGACATTAAGTGATGATATACACTACCGTTTAAAAGTTTGAGGTCAGTAATGTTTATATATATATACTTTTGAAAACTTTTGAAGCATGCTTTTGTAGAAGTCAGATTTTAAGCCATGTTGTAGTTCGAAGCATAGCCTCTTGTTGGTATAACATGTGGACTTTGAGAGATCCTCTTGGCACAAAGAGAAAGAAGTAACACTTTACAATAAGGTTCATTAGTTAATATTATTTAACTACATTATTTAACATGAACTAAAAATGAACAATACTTTTAAATTAAATCAAAAGTTACTTTTAAACTTTAAATGACAGAGATGTGACTATGTTTGGGAAACAGTCATGACTAGCCAGTTAGTTTCTACAACAATGCATCGTATTATGGTAGTTAATCAGCAAGTTTCGTATGAGTATTCATATGGGAAATGTACCCCAGAATACCCTAGCATCACAGCAATGAGATTTGCAGAGAAAAGTGGCATTTACATTTTCTTCAGAAAATGTTAGAATCTAACTACTCAAAGCTGTCATGTAAAAATTAGATAAATTTGAATTGAATTCCCACTTTTTGTCATCTTAAATAGGATTAGATCCTGCTGAACTGATGTTTGTTAAACAAAGTGACGTTAAATACGTTTTACATAGTAATCTGACAGCACACAGAGGAGATGAAGATCACTGGACACTAAGCCTTGCCTCTCTCATTCACATAAATCCCCTAGGTCGAATAATCCATAATAGCCAGGATGACAGATCGCGAGTTTCAGTGTCATGAGAAGGGCCCGAGACAATCTGACTCCGTCTAAATAAGCCAAAGGGATTTGTTTTGGCTCAGCCATTATTGGTAACCAGCGAGACATATGCAGCTTTTGTTATTCTGACATCTGCTTATCAGACATATACTATATCCAAGAACAGACTGACGAAGATGAAGAGATGAGAAAAAAACACCTCTAGACACTTTCAGGCCACACGCTGATAGAATGATGGAATTTATGTCTAATTTGTCATATATGTGTATGTGTATGTGTATGTGTACCTGGTATTTATCACGTTATGGGGACCAAATGTCCCCACAAAGATAGTAATACCAGTAAAGTTTGACCTTGTGGGGACATTTTGTAGGTCCCCATGAGGAAACAGCCTTATAAATCATGCAGAATTTTTTTGGAAAGTAAAAGTGTGCGCAGTCTCCTGTGAGGGCTAGGTTTTGGTGTAGGGTAGGTGTAGGGCAATAGAAAATATGGTTTGTACAGTATAAAAACCATTACGCCTATGGAATGTCCCCATAAAACATGGAAACACAACATGTGTGTGTGATAAAGAAAAATCAGGAATGCAGCATATATAATAGATTTTCAATGCTGCTAACCTCAAACTAATCCCTAATATATTTTAAAGCAGCAATATATCACTTGATGTGGTAAAAACCGCTAGTTCTCAGGCTTTCTACTGTAATAACATTACATACGTTTATGGATTACAGTATGTACAGAAAGCAAGGGAAAAATAAAGATTCACTTAATCAGTCAACTTATCAAATCAAAGAAAGAAAAGAAAAAAAAGATAATACTAATAAAATAATAGCTATATAACATAATAATACCATAATATTACAGGATTATATGCACAGTAATGTTAATCAAATAAAAAAAAAAATGCAGGGAACAGCTAAGACCCTGATCTCAAAGTCCGTGTGTATGCTTTTTTTTTTTTTTAGTACGAATAAATACTTATATTTGAAATATATAGATTTAAATATTTATTAGGAGCCAAGCACCAAAGGTGCAAAGGCACCTATTGTATCCGTTGACATTCTTCTTCTTCCGTTTCTTCTTCCACTCTTGAGTCTATAGAAATGCTTGCGGGAAAGTTGTGTAATTTGGCACACAGATAGAGAACAGTCTCAACATTAACCATAGCAAGTTTGGAGTCTCTAACTCAAGCTCTCTAGCGCCACCACTCTGAATCCTTGGCTCATGTCAAGTCAAATGAACACCTAAATGTAAAATTTGTAAGGTCAAGTTTTTTAAAACTATTTTTAATAGTTCGAAAAACCTACGTATTTTTTTTTTAACTCGTCCTAGACAGTTTGTCAGATTTTTACCAAAATTGTCTCAGATCATCTTTAGCCCATGCTGGCAAAAATGTATGGAATTCAAGTTGATTTGTCAAACAGTTCTCGAATAACGCCCAAACGATTTCTACGAAAAGCCCGCAAAAATGGATGTGAGGCTATATCTCCACTAGGGATGTCACAATACTCAATATAATATCGAACCGCTCAGTATAACATCCATGGTTCAATACGCGCTTGTGAATTGCGGTTTTTCGGTTTTGCATTTAAATAACTTCTTTGTTTTATTTCTCTCGGAAGTTGCTGCATGTGCCCATGATTTCACGTGCTGAAATGAGGAAACGCTTCCCCGCTTATATTTGAAAAAGCAACACACGCAGAGCATCTTCCATTATAATGACATGCAGTGATAAGCATTTCTAAACCAGTTGTCCAACAAAAGTTATAAAAAACAAAAGTTATAAAAAAACATTATAACTTGTTTTTAATTCACAACATCAGTCGAATGTTTGAAATAACTTCCTTATGTGATCTGATGTGGATTCCTATCACAGAATAAGGCAGACAATAAATTCTATACTCATATTCTATGTATGTCGATTAGCAATGATTTATGAAAATACACGAGATGGCTTGAAGAACACAGATAAACCATATATTATTAAAGACGAGTGTTTATTGTCCTTACGTTTCGTCATTCAAAACGTTTATCGTTATATCAGTGCTACTTTTTTGACACGTTTTTGTTTTTTTGTTTTTTTTTTTGCACGAGGGCGCCCTCTGGTGTTCAGTATGAATGAAACCCATTTTATTTTGCGTAAAAAAAAAAAAAACCTAAAAAAATACCTCTGTCAAAAGCGGACATATGCTAAACCACGCTTTTTCTAGTGTACAGAGGTTTACAGGAGTATTATGTTAATTTGTTCCAAAAAAAACCCCACAATAAAGTGGCAAGATATCAGAACCGAACCGAACCGAAAACCGTGGTTAAAAACCGAGGTACGTATTGAACCGTGGACTAACTGTATTGATGCATCCCTAATCTCCACAATGGTTTGGCGTATTGAGACCAAACTTGGTGTGTGTTATAACAACCATGACCTGAGGCTATCTGCACAGTTTTTGGCACAGTGCTACCTAGTGGTCAGGAAATATGAAAAATGCCTCTTTTTGCAGATAACGTCTGAATGGTTTGACCAAAAATCACAAAACTGGTCCCATTAGATTCAGTGGAACATGCTGAGCCGAGCCATGTCAGCCATTTTTGGGGGCAGCGCCACATTTTGGCCAAATGTAATAAAGAAATTTCAAAAAATGATAATGAAAGTGATCTCAATGTGCTCCTTGGGCCATGCCGAGAACATAGATACCAATTTTGCCATAGTCAGCCGAACTTCCTGTCTGCCATTCTGATTTATGTTGAAAACCTACTTTTTCTAACTCCTCCTAGAATTTTCACCAAATTTGGCTCAGATCATCTTCAGACCATGCTATGTTATGGTTTTCATGTTGATATGGAACGGTTATGATTAACGCATCAATAAATTTACTGGAATGATGCCAAACTGCGACTGAGACTGTATCTCTGTAAAACTTTGTCATATTGACACCAAACTTTGTATGTGTATTTTAGTGTAACACATACTCTAAAAATCTTTGCTTTATTTACAACGTATTTACAAAATCAGTGTTTAGAACATCTAGAATGGGGAACCCTATTGTTGGTTATTTAAAATGACTATTATTTATATACCAAATCAAATATGAATGTGGATGAAAATACCAAAGTATCTTGACACTCTTAACTATTTAAGTGTACATTAGTCAATGATCTATTTAGAAACTTTGATTTAATTGTTTTTTTTTTTTTTATTTGTATCTAAATGTAATTAGAATGTTCTTAGTCAGGATATGTGGCATATTTCTTTTTTTTAAACACACAAAAGTCTGAAAGAATAAAGTTTATGATAACGGTGTAACAGAGAGAAAATAGCGCTGATCTGTTATATCAGCAGGGTTTTATTCGTGTGGACTCAGCCAACATTTGCAATAAAACAGATTAAATCTCTCACAAGAAATGCAATGTTGTAACTGTGTGTTTAATGAAGGATTGAAACCCTCTATAGCTGTAAATGTGTTCTTGTTCTCCACAGTCACAGCAGGTGAATACACATGTAATTATCTCATGTTAATTAGCCGACCTCTCCTGACATCGCCTTACCTTGTGTCTGACAGTGAGGAACTGGGTGAAGATGCTCCTGTCCCAGCAGCCAGTGCTATTCCTTTGATTTTGGCTATGTTAGGACCACAGGGGGATAATCCATGATAATTGCTTTTTCTGATGGGGTTTGTGCTGATTGTAATGAGGTGATGTGTGCCAGGATGGAATAACCCACTGCATTCGTCCTACAGATGGACTTATAATTTAACTCATGAGGAAAACATTTAGAATGATGAGGGTAATTAATCCTGTCATTCATTTAGTTGATTTCCTTGTGAGGCATTCAATGTGTCCAGGCATTTCAAATGGGAAACTGTTCCTAGAAGGACCCTCAACAGGACATAGTATGTATATGTATATAAAGTGCTGCTTGAAAGTTTGTGAGCCCTTTATAATTTTCTATATTTCTGCATAAATATGACCAAAAAGTTAATTAGATTTTCACACAAATTTTGAATATTGACAAAGAGAACCCAGTTAGACAAATGAGCTGAAAATATATACTTTGTCATTTATTTATTATGAAAAATGATCCAGCGTTAAGTATTTGTGAGTTGCAAAAGTATGTGAATCTCTAGGTTTAGCAGTTAATTTGAAGGTGAAATTAGAGTCTATCTGTCCAGAAGTGTTTTCAGTCAATAGTATGACAATTAGGTGTCAGTTTATGCCTTGTTTTATTTAAAGAACAGCGTTCCATTATAGTCTGATCATGTTTGTGGAAGTGAATCATCTCTGAGGACCTCAGAACAAGAGTTGCTGTTGCTCATCAGGCTGGAAAAGGTTAGAAACCCATCTCTAAAGAGTTTGGACTTCACAAATCCACAGTCAGACAGATTGTGTACAAATGGAAGAAATTCTAGACCACAGTTACCCTCCCCAGAAGTGGTCGACCAACAAAGATCACTCCAAAGCAAGATGTATAATAAAACTATTATAGTGGTTGCAAAGAACCCCAGGGTAACTGCTAAGCAACTAAAGGCCTTTGTCACATTGGTTAGTGTTGAAATTCATGAGTCCATCATCAGGAGAACACTGAACAACCATGTTGTGCATGGCAGGGTTGCAAGGAGAAAGCCACAACTCTCCAACAAACACTGCTGCCTGTCTGCAGTTTGATAAAGATCATGTGGACAAGTCAGAAGGCTATTGCAGAAATGTTTTGTGGACTGATGAGACCAAAATATAATTTTTGGTTTAAATAAAAAATGTTATGTTTGGACAAAGAAAACGTCTCAGGTTACGTATGTAACCCTGGTTCCCCGAGGGAACGAGACGCCACGTCCGAAAACGCTATGGGAACGCCTTCAGCGTGACCGCGCTCTGAATCACATGTGTAATCAGTCCAATGAAAGAGCGAGACGTCATAGGCGGGTGACGTCACCAACCAGGAAGCTATAAATACACGTGCGTCGGAAACCGGCGTCAGCTTCAGGAGAGAAGCAGCGCTCGCAGGGATGCAGGAGGATGGCCTCGAGACGCGGCGTCTCGTTCCCTCGGGGAACCAGGGTTACATACGTAACCTGAGACGTTCCCCTTCAGGAACTCGAGCCGTGTCCGAAAACGCTATGGGAACGAGATGCCCACGCCGCCAGGATCCAAGTCCCTGCCTAGGAAGAGCTAGGACGAAGGACAGAAGAGCCAGGAGCAACTCGCATATCCAGGTCATAAAACCTGACGAAAGTAAGGGGCGTGGACCATCCCGCAGCGTTACAGATGTCTTGCAGAGATACACCTTCACGAAAGGCCTTAGAGGCAGAAATACCTCGAGTCGAGTGAGCCTTGACCCCTAATGGCGGAGGGAGACCAGAGGACTCATATGCACATGAAATAGCATCCACTATCCAACGACTTAAAGGTTGCTTAGTGGCCGGAAGGCCTCGCTTAGCCGGACCGTAACATACAAAAAGTTGGTCCGACTTCCTCCACATGGCAGCTCTGTGGACATATGTGTCCAGTGCTCGAACTGGACACATACAGTTTAGCTTCTGCTGGTCGGGCTCCCGGAAGGGAGGAGGAAAGAAAGCCTGCAGTACGACTGGCCGTGGCGCTGAGGAGGGGACTTTAGGGATGTAACCCGGACGAGGGTGCAAAAAAGCTTTTGCTAAGCCTGGCGCAAAGTCCAGAAATGAAGGGGCCACTGAGAGGGCCTGAAGATCCCCAACTCTCTTTAAGGAAGTGATAGCTATCAGCAACACTGTTTTAATTATAAGATGACGATCCAAGATTTCCTCAATTGGCTCGAAAGGAGGCCTACAGAGAGCCTCTAGCACCAGCGACAAGTCCCATGAGGGGACACGTGGACGTACAGGAGGCCTCAGCCTCAGTGCACCGCGGAGGAAACGTGTAACCAGGGGATCTTTTCCCACGGAAAGCCCACCGAGAGGGGCGTGGTAGGCCGCAATGGCCGCCACGTAGACCTTCAGAGTGGAGTGGGATAACCCTGTGGAGAGCCTATCCTGCAGGAACTCCAGCACTGTACCAACTGGGCAGTTAACTGGGTCCTGCTGGTGGCGTCCGCACCAGGAAGTGAAAAGCTTCCACTTCAAGGCGTACAGTTTCCTCGTGGAGGGAGCTCTAGATTGGAGGATGGTCTCAACAACCTCGGTTGAGAGACCGGAAGCTAAGAGGTGTGCCCCCTCAGAGGCCACACCCAAAGTTTCCACAGCTCCGGGCGGGGGTGGAAGATGGAGCCCCCCGCCTGTGAGAGGAGATCCCTCCTGATGGGAATCTCCCATGGAGAGCCGTCGAGGAGAGAAATCAGGTCCGAGAACCATACTCGGCCCGGCCAGAACGGGGCTACAAGGAGGAGGGACACCCCGTCCCGGCGCACTCTCTCTAGAACTCCCGGGAGCAGAGCGATCGGGGGAAAGGCGTACAGACGGAGCCTCGGCCACGTCTGTACCATGGCATCCAGCCCCAGGGGAGCTGGATGAGCTAGAGAGTACCAGAGGGGACATTGCGTGTTCTCCCTCGTGGCAAAAAGGTCCACTTGGGCTGGACCAAACACTCTCCAGATCTGCTTCACCACCTCGGGGTGAAGCATCCATTCCCCGGGCCTCAGCCCCTGTCTCGACAGGATGTCTGCTTCCACATTGAGATACCCCGGCAAGTAAACCGCTCTCAGCGAGAGGAGTTTGCCCCGGGACCACACAAGGATCTGGTGCGCCAGCTTGTACAAGGGGCGCGAACGCAGACCTCCCTGGTGGTTGATGTAAGAGACCACCGCTGTGTTGTCGGTGCGGACCAACACATGACGGTCTCTTAGGTCCGGGAGAAAGTGCTTCAGCGCTTGGAACACGGCCAGCATCTCCAGGCAATTTATGTGCCAAGTGAGTTGGTGACCTCTCCACAGACCTTGGGCGGTGTGGCCACTCATGACCGCACCCCAACCAGTGAGGGAAGCATCTGTTGCTAGCGTTACACGGCGACAAGGAGCTCCCAGCACCGGGCCCTGAGACAGGAACCAGGGATTCCTCCACATGTCCAAGGCACGTAGGCATCGCCGCGTGACCTTGATCATGCGAAGCGGGTTTCCCCTCGGGGAAAACCCCCTGGTTTTGAGCCACCACTGTAGGGGTCTCATGTACAGCAGGCCAAAAGGTATCACGTTGGACGCAGCTGCCATCAGACCCAGCAGTTGTTGAAACTGCTTGACAGTGAGTGACCGGCCTACTTTGACTCTCCTGACTGCAGCGAGGATCGACTCTATCCGAGCAGGAGACAAACGTGCCTGCATCGTGGTCGAATCCCACACCACACCTAGATAAGTGGTTCTCTGTAATGGAGACAACACACTTTTCTTGGCGTTCAATCTCAGCCCCAAGTCTTTCATGTGAGCGAGCACAACATCTCGATGCTGAGCCGCTAACTGTTCCGACTGTGCTAGGATTAACCAGTCGTCGATATAGTTTAGTATGCGGATGTCCTGGAGTCGCAATGGAGCCAGAGCTGCATCCACACACTTGGTAAAAGTGCGGGGGGAGAGTGCTAGGCCGAACGGAAGAACCCGATATTGGTATGCTTCGCCCCTGAAAGCAAACCTCAGGAACTTCCTGTGCTGAGGAAGGATGGAGACGTGGAAGTAAGCATCTTTCAGATCTATCGTCACAAACCAGTCCTCGGACCTGATCTGTGACACAACTTGCTTGACTGTAAGCATCTTGAATTTCAGCTTCATTACTGAACGATTCAACACGCGTAGATCTAAAATAGGACACAGGCCCCCATCCTTCTTCGGAACGATGAAGTACCGGCTGTAGAACCCAGATTCTCTGTCTTGAGGGGGAACCACCTCGATGGCCTCCTTCCTCAAGAGAGTATCTACTTCTTGTTCCATTACCAGACCCTGCTCGGGGCCCACCAGAGTGGGAGAGACCCCGTTGAACGGTGGCGGAGGTGCGCCGAATTGTATGCGATAACCTCTTTCTACAGTGTGCAGGACCCAAGCAGACACATTGGGCAGTAGTTTCCACGCTGCCAAATGATCTACTAAGGGAACCAGTCTCTCGAGACTGGTCTCTGGTGTTACTTGGGTCGCTAGAACGGTGTCCTGTAACGGTCTCCCGGCAGGAAGCACCTGAACTAGCGGCCCCGAGGACCCCCTCTGGGGTAGCGAGCTCCCCGGTTCCGCTACGTTCCCGGGCAGAAAAAACCAGGGCGGATGCTCGCTGGAGGTCGCTGCGCCCTGAAACGCTGGCAGGGTTAGCGAGACGGCCTCCTGAGGGCACGGGGGGGAGGCGGACACCGAAGGATGCGGTGCACCCCGCTTCCCCCCAGATGGGGCTGCCCTCAGTGGTCCTGAATTGTCAGGACCGCTTTGTCGAGGACTTCTTAGCCTGCAGCACGACCCTCAGGTCGGGCCTCGACTTCGAAGTCCCCGACTTAGAGCGTTGCACTACTCGCTCTCGTTGTAGTGGAGAGCGAGAAGCAACGCTCTGCTTTTGCGCCTGGCGGTATGAGGAGCTGGTAGACGGCCGGGGCTGCTCCCGCCCAGCAGCCCCGTGAGCTGGATGACGGAGAGGGAGGAACCGCTGGAACGCCGCCGCTTGTTTACGGGCCTCCCGGTGACTGTCGACGACCGAGTTGACGGAGTCGCCGAACAGCCCAGAAGGCGTAAGCGGGGCGTCCAAAAGGAAGACCCTGTCCTTTTCTTTCATATCGGACAGGGTCAACCATAAATGTCTCTCCGCGGCCACAAGGGCTGCCATAGACCGCCCAATGGCACGGGCGGTCTCCTTAGTGGCGCGGAGAGCAAGATCAGCGGTCCTCCTAAGTTCAGCGATCTCAGTATCTTTGATATCTTCTCCCTCATCCAGTTCTTTTAGCAGGTCAGCCTGGTATGCCTGCAACACAGACATTGTGTGCAGACAAGCACCAGCCTGACCCGCCGCCGTATACCCCTTGCCGACCAGCGCTGAGGTGACTCACAGCGGCTTGGACGGCAAGACCGGAGCCTTCAGAGACGATGCCGAGCCGGGGGACAGATAGCTGGCGAGCGTCTGTTCCACCCGTGGCATCGCTCTATAACCACGCTCATCCAACCCCGCGACGTTGCCGTAGTTATATGACGCGGGGATGAACAAGCGGGCCGAGAATGGAGAACTCCACGAAAAGAAAGGAAGGCTCCGGCGGGCTGAAGGTGGCCGAGACCGCAAAAACCTCTCGTCTAATTTAATCTTTTGCGGCTCGGATTGTGACTCGGCGGGCCAGTCGATCTTAAGCTTCTCAACCGCACGAGTCACCACCTCCAGCAGCTCCTCATACTGCACTGACTGTGGCGCCTCCTCGACGCTCTCGATATCCACCTCCTCGGAGGAAGATAATCGGAGCGCCGAGCCCGTCCCCCGGGGGGAAGAAACCGCAGAGCGGGCTTCCGAACCCGCGGAACAGGCGGCAGATCTGCTGGGTGAGGCAGGAGATAGGGGGTCACCCGTCTCCATACCCTCCAGCAGATCCAGCTGCGATCCCCATGAGTGCAGCCGCCGCTCCGCCTCGGCGGAAGCGGGACCGGACCCACGAGGAACGCTGGTGAAGGCTCCCTCCTCAAAGAGAGCCTTCCGGGAGCGGAGCGTGCGTAGCGGAAGAAGCTCGCAGTGCGGGCAATCGGCCCCCTCGAGAGCCGATGCCGCGTGCTCCGCCCCCAGACAGACCACACATAGAGCGTGTGTATCCCCACTCGTGATGTAACGAGAGCAGGGAGGAACACACGCTCTAAAATGCGGCCTGTCTACATGCTTGGACTTTTTCTCTGCTTTCCTAGGAGAGGACATTGTGCTCAAAATAAAAGTGGTGCAAACTAGCGACCAAAAAGGAGCACAAACAGACACAAACACAGAGCGCTGCTGAAAGACAGAAGCTGGCGCCGGTTTCCGACGCACGTGTATTTATAGCTTCCTGGTTGGTGACGTCACCCGCCTATGACGTCTCGCTCTTTCATTGGACTGATTACACGTGATTCAGAGCGCGGTCACGCTGAAGGCGTTCCCATAGCGTTTTCGGACGTGGCTCGAGTTCCTGAAGGGGAAACACTGCATTCCAGCATAAGAAGAACCTTATCCTATCTGTGAAACATGGTGGTGGTAATATCATGATTTGGGCCTGTTTTGCTGCATCATGAGCCAGGATGACTTGCCATCATTATTGAAACAATAAATTCTGAATTCTACCAGCAAATTCTAAAGGAAAATGTCAGGACATCTGTCCATAAACTAAAATCTAAAGAGAAAGTGGATCATGCAGCAAGATAATGACCCCAGCGGACAAGTCATTCTACCAAAAAATGGTTAAACAAGAACAAAGGTAATGTTTTGGAATGACCGAGTCAAAGTCAAGACCTTAATCCAATGTTGTGGAAGGACCTGAAGCAAGCAGTTCTTAGTAGGAAACCCACCAACATCACAGGGTTCAAGTGGTTCTAAAGAATGGGCTAAAATTCCTACAAGTCGTTGTGCAGGACTGATCAGCAGTTACAAAAAACGTTACCTGCAGTTATTGCTTCAAAAAGGGGTCACAACAGATACTGAAAGTAAAGATTGACATGCTTTTGGACCTCGCAAATATTTAACACTGGATCATTTTTCTCAATAACTAAATGACACAGTATTTATTTTTGTCTTGTTTGTTTGATTGGATTTTAAGGAGTTTAAGGATGTTTTGCGTCACATATATGTAGAAATATATAAAATTCTAAAAGGTTCACAAACTTTCAAGCAGCACTGTATATGTATATACATTTTACAGTATAAAATACAGTAAAAACTATATTGTTGTAAAATTTTAAATCCCTATGATGCAAAGCTGAATTTTCAGCATCATTGCTCCGTTCTTCAATGTCACAGGATCCTTCATAAATCATTGTAATATGCTGATTCGATGCTTAAGAAACTTTTCTGATTATCAGTGTGAAAACAGTTGTGCTGCTTAGTCTGTAACTGTATTTTTTCCCTATTCTTTGATTAATAGAAAGTTTGAAACTACATTTAAACTACATGTTTTTTTCTATATATCATTAGAAACTGTTTTGTGACTTAATTATCTATTTTACTACAAAAAGTAAATAATGCTACAAAAGTAAAGAAGGTAATCCATTTACCATAATGGCAAATGACAAACCACTTACACGGGTACTAAACTGAATTGAATGAACATTGAGCTGAACTGAGCTAAACATTGAGTGTTGTCTTCTGTAGAGCTGAAATTAAATTTGTTTCATAACTGATTCATTTTACAACAGTAACACTGTTATTTGCCTGTATGTTACTGTGAAGCTGGTTTGAAACGATCTGCACTGTATAAAATGCTATATAAAATAAAATATTGTGTCAATATCTGCATGCCAACATTCTTTTTAAATGAACATTTGTTGATAAAGCTTTGCCTTGACTTCTGTCTCCCGAATCAGAACACCTACACAAATGCAGATAAACTCCTGGAAGCGGCCGAGCAGTTGGCCCAGACGGGCGAGTGTGACCCTGAGGAGATCTATAAGGCGGCGCGACACCTGGAGGTCAGGATCCAGGACTTCGTCAGAAGAGTTGAACAAAGAAAACTACTGCTGGACATGTCCGTCTCCTTCCACACACACACTAAAGAGGTAAGACTGACACACATACCAGGTGGATTACAGAGGAATGCTGGGAGGTTTTCCTGAGCAGTGCCAGATGTGCTAGAAGAACACGCTGTTTACCCCTCCAGATGCCAATCAGGCCCTTGTGTGAAATGTTAAACGCTTTTGCCATTACGCAATTCATTACGTGTTTAAGGCACATTGCTGCAGCAGTCAATAGCAGTGATTATTAGTGATTTATTATGCAATAATGTGACATCACACTACATCCATCACCTCATGCACCCTGCGTTTGAGAAGGACAGAGAGCGTAAATATGTTGGAGGGTTAAGTGGCACAATCCATCTTTCTGGGGTGGTTTGGTGCTGCGCTTGTCTCATGGAGCTGTAGCGTGAGCTATAGTTTTGTTGATGTATGGCGATTGTAGGAATGTGGTTTTCTCACGGCTGCCTCTGATGTCCTGATATCGCTCTCTCTCTCTCTATGGAGACTAAGATCTTGTAAAACACATATTTATTTCCAGGTGAATAATGACATGCTTACTGTAATTTTATAGTATTTGCAAAACAAGTTTTAGTGAAATGTCTTTAAAAGAAGTCACTTATATGCACCAAGGCTACATTTACCAGTATTTGATAAAAATTAACATATTTTAAACAGTAGTATTTTGAAATATTACATTTTAAAACAACTGTTTTGTTATGTAATTTATTCCTGTGCGGCGGCACTGTAAGACCTAACAAATGGCCTAATGTCCTAACTTAATTTACAACAATTGGACGATTTTAATTGTAAAAAATCTGTACTATTTGCATACTATCCCTTTGTTACTCAGAAAACCCTAGTTGGTAACACATTAGTATAGGAACCAATTCTCACTATTAACAAGTTACTTATTAGCATGCCTATTATTAACATATTGGCTGTTTATTAGTACTTAAAAAGCACCTATTCTGCATGACCATATTCTACATCCCTATTCCTACCCGGTACCTAAACTTATCAACTACCTTACTAACTATTAATAAGCAGCAAATTAAGAGTTTATTGAGGCAAAAGCTGATCTAGACCTTAAAATAAAGTGTGACCCCTAGTTTGATTGTTGAATGTTATGAGTACCATGTCAAGCTAGTTTATAGTTCCAAGCATGCTTTGCTTCAGACATTAGGAGCAAATTTTGAAATTGAGTGTTATTTTATGTGTTTTTGCACAAGATTAATAATAAGGGGAGATCTGTTAGTGTTGAATGTTCTGTTATGTTTGGTTTTAAAAGGGTATGTCTGCATTTTTGGGGAGATTACCATTGTGCTTAGAAATAGAGCCTGTGGTTAAGTTGAGGATGGGTCAATAAACATAAAAGCTATAGACTGCTTTATTTAAAAAGCATTAACTGCAGTCTCTCTGTTGGTTATGTAAGCACATGCATGTGTGTTATTGCTAACTAGCTAGTTGAAGCGCTTAATTTACTGAAGTAACACTTACTTGGTCTTTTTAAGTTTAAATTGGTTCTGAATAATTCTAAGTTGCAGCAAATGTTACATTAGTTAGCTCAACTTGAATAAATGAGCTATTTGGAATACACACCTAGTATATTTAACTTAAAATGAATTAGTTGTTTAAGCTAAAAGTGTTTTTTTACTTTACATAGCTAATTAAATTTCACAGTGTAACATTAGTCCAGTCTTCAGTGTCACATGATACTTCGGAAATATGCTGATTGGCTGCTCAAGAAACATTTTCTTATTATTGACACAGTTGAAAACAAGTTTGCTGCCTAATATTTTTTAGTGTAAACTGCAATATGATTCACTTTTTTTTTCCTTTTTTAGCTATTCAACATTACAGTATAATTGATAGCTATCAATTTGAACATTTATTAGACTTTTAAAAATAACAACTTCGGTCACACTTTATTTTAAGGTCCAATTAAGCTGCTAAATGTGTGGATTATTTGTTTGGTTAAATGTGTTACAGTAATGTTTAAACCCAACACATTCCATTTCACAGCTGTGTGTGTGTGTTGAGAATAAAAAGCGCTACATTATATGAGCTGACACTAACATCAGAGGTTCTTGGCTAAAGGAGGTTCTCCTGCAGGCCAAACGTTTACAGTGTTTCACACTGGCCTGGAGAGTTTCTGCACCGTCCTACTGAAAGAGGTCACCACACAGGCCCTTGAAAGTGCTCTGGTTTAGCAGCACTCCAGAAACACTTCATTTCAGTCGGAAAACCCACACACACTCTTGAGATCAGTGTGAGGTGAATGTAGCCTCTGTAAATGGTTTAGACAGAGAACAAACTCAACAGGTATATATACAAATTTAGCAGTTGTATAATATACCTTGATAGTACACATATCTATTTGATGTTTATGCTAGATATTTAGATGCCAGAACAAAATACAGTGACTTTCACATTTCTTTAAATAAAAATAAAGATATTTTTTTAAGTGGGTGTTTATATGGGATTTCAAGCTACAATGGAAATAGCCCTATATGTTTTATCTTGTTGTTCAGCCGCAGTAGTCTTAGCAATCTGAAGTGTATTTTTAATTCATATTGTGACCAGATTAACCGAAGATACAGTTACTATGGAAACCACAGGAATGGCAACATCACATTCACCACTGTGCTTTGTAACTGTGTTAACCCTTTAAGAGAGCCAAACAAGTGTGTAGTGTGTTTGAAACAAATGTAAAGAGAAATGAATTCCTGAAGTGGCATGCAGGCCGTGTTTATTTCTTTAAGGAATATCGGTATGTCTTTGCTGTGCGGTTTGGTTAAATGTATCCACTGTGTTTAGCTTTACTCTAATGTGGGCGATTTCCTGTATTGTAAAACTTGTCATATGCATAGCTGTTCAGAGATCTTGTGTATGAATAATATTCCTGAGTGTGTCTCAAGCCCCTGTTGGGGGAATCATCTATCATGAGTATCACATCCTCCTGTAGAGCTGCTCTACGCCTGCAACATGTTAAAGCTAAACATGACCAGCCTCCTCACTGTAGATTTGGAAACGCCTTATTCATCATTACAAGCTCTCGTTCTGCATCTGGCAGAGCTGATGTTCCCACGCTCATGGAAAACCTGGAAATGTCAGGGATTGATTATAAATTCTTAAAATGTCATGGGAATTCTATAGTATTTTTTTTTTAATCTTATCAAATAATCACAGGCGTCATGGCAATTCATTGTTCAAAGGTGTAAACACTGTTAAGAGGGTTTTCAAACATGCCTGCGTGACTGATATTCTCTGGTCCTGTTCAGTAACTTCATCCATCAGCAAGATTGGCTCTGTGAGTTGTTTCTCATAAGCGAATTAATTATGCACACAATTATTTCAAAGCATTCTTATTCCTCCACACGAAACAGTGAGAATGTGTTTACAGAGACTTTTGAATGCAGAACAACGATGACATACGTTTATTTACAGAGGAACCGCAATGGTGGGACTCACTGCATCACTTCGGTACATTTGCTAATTCTTAAAGGTCAGCACAGCAGTTAGAAAACAAAATGCAAACAAATCATCATGACAAAAGCTAAAAACATTTTAGCAGTTCTTACAGTTCATTCATGGAAAATCAGACAAATGATCTCTGTTCTGCTCATACCTAATGCTGCATGTGTTTTCCAAAAGGTTTGTTTGTTTGTTTGTTTGTTAGTAGGTTTTTTTGTTTGTTTATTTGTTTGTTTGTTTTTGAAAACAATGAAACATTCTAAATACATTAAGAATGTTTGGTCACACTTTAGTTTAAGGTCCAATTATCGCTATTAACAAACCATTAAGTTAAGTTAAGACTTTTGCCTCAATAAACTCACAATTTGCTACTTGTTAAAGGAGAAGTCCATTTCCAAAACAAAGATTCACATATAATGTACCTACTCCCTTGTCATTCAAGATGTTCATGTCTTTCTTTCTTCAGTCGTAAAGAAATTATGTTTTCTGAGGAAAACATTTCTGCATTTTTCTCCATATAATGGACTGATATGGTGCCCCGATTTTGAACTTCCAAAAGGCAGTTTAAATGCGGCTTCAAACGATCCCAAATGCGGTTACAAACGCTCCTCTTGCCTTTCTCTCCCTGAACTCTGTGTATTCTGGCTCAAGACAGTTAGGGTATGTCAAAAAACTCCAATCGTATTTTCCCCCTCAATTTCAAAAATCATTTTAAAATCATCCTACATCACTGCAGAAGTACCGACCCAGTCTTTGCAACATAAACATGCAAAAAAGATCAAACACCCTTAACAAAAAAAGGTAAAACAGCAATATAGGACGATTTCGAAGTTGAGGGAGAACATGAGATGGGAGTTTTTCAACTGTCATGACACACCCTAACAAAAACAGTCCAAGCAGAGTAAGACAAGACAAGCGTTTGGCATTAAAAAGTATATAAATTGTATTATTTTTATTAAAATAACCGATCGTTACGCTACATAAGACCCTTCTTTCTCTGCTGGGATTGTTTACAACCGCATTTGGGATCGTTTGAAGCTGCATTTAAACTGCATTTTGAAAGTTCAAAATCGGGGCACCATATCAGTCCATTATATGGAGAAAAATGCTGAAATGTTTTCCTCAAAAAACATAATTTCTTTACGACTGAAGAAAGAAAGACATGAACATCTTGGATGACAAGGGGGTGAGTAAATTATTTGTAAATTGTTGTTCTGGAAGTGGAGCCTTCATTTAATAGTAAGGTAGTTGTTAAGTTTAGGTATTGGATTAGGGATGTAAAATATGATCATGCAGAATATGTGCTTTATAAATACTAATAAACAGCCAATATGTTAGTAATATGCATGCTAATGAGTAGCTAGTCAACAGTGTCTATCCTAAGTGTTACCTAATGTTTAAATTGCTTTCTGTTTCAAATAATTTAAACGTTAATAGTAAGAACCATAGTAATAATTGAGCAACAATTACTGATAATAATAGAGCACCAAATCTTAGAATATTAGCATATTAGATTGATTTCTGAAGGATCAGACCAGCAACCTTTCTTTTGCAACAGCAGAATTTTGTTCTGCTTTTTAATGAACTCTCTGAATCATTTCTATACTGTTTAATCTTTTAGACTGAAATGTTAAAAATGGAAGCAGCATGAGAAATGAGAGCATATATTTCCAGCTGCTTTCTAATATTGGATTCAGGACAGATTATTGTTAGATGAGCGTTGCAATCTGTGCAGACAGGTCACTCCATCTCTGAGTCTGTAGAAGAGTTTAGAAACTTTTTTTAGGTCTTTGCAGGAGTAAGTGTGTTTCTGTGCTTATATATGGGTCAGGTTTAGGCTCCGTTGTGCATATTAAATGTTAGTAAAACAACTTAATAAAATACCAATAATGTCTGTAATGTAAAAGTGTAAGAAGGTTTGGAAGTTATGTAATGTTTAGGAGGAATATCATGAGGAAATACTATCACTGAAAGTCTGTATGTGTGTTAATGTGTTCACATATGTGTGTTTCAGTTGTGGACATGGATGGAGGACCTGCAGAAGGATCTGCTGGAAGAAGTTTGTTCTGATTCAGTTGATTCGGTTCAGGAGCTGATCAAACAGTTCCAGCAGCAGCAGACGGCCACACTGGAGGCCACACTCAATGTCATTAAAGAGGGAGAAGATCTTATGCAACAACTCAGGTATCAACACACACATAGTTTTGCTCATGAGTTTACATACAAACACTTTCCAAAATCTCAAAAATGCAGCACAGATATTTAACACATATTTACATATTTTGCAAAATAGACAAAATAACTTAATTCACACAAATTATCCTGTTCAAATGTTTACATACCCTTGGTATGTAAACTTGTACAAACTTGGAAAGGCAACAATCAGTTTTAAGAACGAAATGTATCTAAAGTTCAAACAGAATTAAAGATATGTAAAGTCAGTTATATTTTGTCATGTTGGATGAAAAAATATCTGTTTAATGGCCTCATTCATACATTATTGTTACATGTTCTTACTCTAACAATAACAGTAAATTATGCATAATTACAAGTAAACCCTAAGCCAAACCCTAGTCTTAACCCTGTAGCAAGTGATGATGTGTGTAATTAAATTATAACACAGTCACCTTAAAATAAAGTATACCCAAGTATTATCACCTTTTTATTTAAGGTTTTGCAAGGGATGTTTGGATATACTTGTATGGACTTTCCATTCTCAGTAATATTTCCATCATATTTGCTTTATGGTGCTTCATTACCGGAGGCACCTGAGCCATCTGTATATTGCTTACAAAAAAATTTGTAGTTACAGCAATGGCTTATTGAACTTTTCTTACCAGCCAAACTTTGAGTTTAAGAGCCAAACTTTTAAACAACTGACAAGTGTGTTTACACTAAATACGCTTATAATTGAGGTCTCACAGGCAAATATGGCTCAATGTAATGTGTTAATGTGAAGGAATTTTTCTGTATTTTGTTTTAAGGTCAACGGAAATGTCTATAAACTTAACAGATATGTCCTGGCAGAAAATTAGATTTTGTTCTTACATTGTAAGCGTGCACCATCATGAAGTGTTTAATGATATGCAACAGTAACACGGTTTTGAAAGTATAGCCATAACACTAAAACATTACATATGTTGGAATGATACTGGTGCGATAGTCCTTTACCAAAGCCATCTGTGTAAAGTTATATTCAGGCAAAACAGAAAATTCCAGTGATAAGAAAACAGTTTGACAAATAAATGTATGTAAAAACTGCCCCATGCATCAGTTGTAAGTGCATTAGTGCAAACATGTTTCCAATTTAAGTTTATTTTTTTGTTTAATGGACTGTCATAGATATGATGTTTCTAAACATTAAGTTGTATTTCAGACAGAATATCTCTTTAGGGTAAGTAAATTGTTATTGTTCTAGATTACCCTAACCCACACTCTTAACACATTAGTTGTGTGTTGCACAGAGATTCAGCGATGAGCAGTAATAAGATGCCTCACACGAGCTCCATCGCTCACATCGAGGGCGTCCTACAGCAGCTAGAGGAGGCCCAGGGCCACATGGAGGAGCTCTTCCACGAGAGGAAGATCAAACTGGACATCTTCCTGCAACTGCGCATCTTTGAGCAGTACACCATTGAGGTGAAGTGTTTGTGTTTGCATTATAGATTAATTTATTTGAAATAATTTTCTCCAAAGTTTTATTAAACATCAACAAATAGTTGTTGATCTTGAACCAAAACAACTGTCTCTGAGATGATAAAAAATATTATATGAAAAAGCAAATAAAACACTCATTCCATGAAGCACTGTGAATAAAGAAATCGGCAGTGAACATAAAGAGAGAGACTTGCATGATTATGTTTCTTAACACACTTAAGTGCACTTTTAAAAAGTACACAATAATGCAGTGTCAAATGAAATGTTTTAGTGCACATGTGTACAGATGCACAGGTGTTGAAGTGTTCCTCCTGTCCTGCAGGTAACGGCAGAGTTAGACGCGTGGAATGAGGACCTGGTTCGTCAGGTAAATGAGTTTACTGCAGAAGAACCCAGTCTGGCTGAACAGAGACTCCAGCGGCACGCGGAGAGAAAACTGGCCATGAACAACATGACCTACGAGGTCATGCAGCAGGGTCAAGACCTGCATCAGTACATCATGGAGGTCCAAGCTTCAGGTGAGATAGAGTGAAAAGACTACAGGTGAATTCACACTGGCAGCCATTAACTCAAAAGCTGTTGTACTATTAGTGCAAGTAGTACTAGTAGTACAAGTTTTTGTACTATTGGTGCTCTCAGGTTCTCACCCACAGTTAATTCAATGACCACTGCACACAAAAATTACCAGGGGCTAGATTCTTTAACATCTTCTTAAAAAATTCTTAAGATAAATTCCAAGAAGTTGGTATGAATTCGCAAGTGCAATTCTTGAAAAATTCTTGAAAAAGTTCTCAACTCATTAAGCTCATTAAGTGAAAAATTACAGACTTTGGTGTTATGTGATTGTATGGTGGTTCTTGCCAAAGACTCAGTGACAACTCAACCCAAAGGCTGCCCTTTTACGCTGCCAACAGATCACAGTCATAATAGTGTGCACACTATTGTCATTAGCCCCTTTCACACAGTAATACCAGTAAATTGCTGTAAAATTACTGAAACGGCTTTACCGGTAAATTCACAAATGTGCTGTTTACACAAGCAATGACGTTCCATCTTTTTTCCAGTAAAGCATCATTCACACATCAATTTCAAAATACTGCTAAATGCTGTGACATCATTAACCGGAAATTAACTAAAGTGTTTGTAAACATGGAGGGGTGTACGCTGTCATTGTTTTTGTTGGTGTTTTCATTTTTGTGTCGAACATTCACATTCATGCAGCTGCTCTTGGCCCAGAAACATCATATTAGATGAAAATTGGACTTCCATAAACAGCATGGAGTAAATGCGTCATCTGCGTCAGAATGTTATGATTGGCCCAGAGTAGATGTTCTACGTCAGTGTGTTCTAAACTGTGTTTATGTGCTGTGTATTTAAATAGTTATTTTTACAGAGATTGTCTCAAGGTGAAGTGGTCAGTTGCGTTGTGCTCTGTTTTTTCTTTTGTATGTGTGTGTCAGATTAGCTAGTATGCAGACATAGCTAGTATTATATTGTAATGCTTAATCACTACAATTAATTTGAAACAGATCAACAAATTCATTTATTTACAATTTTTTTAAAAAAAGATGTTTCAATAATTTAAATTCCTTTTAAGAACAATCTTAAGAAAAAAAGATTAGACCATTCTGAAAAAGTACTTCTTGGAATACTTAAAGGGGTCATCGGGCGCAAAGTTAATTTTTTCATGTTGTTTGAACATTAATGTGTGTTGGCAGTGTATATTCAAATCTACCCTATAATGATAAAAATCCATTCAGTGGTTTTTAATTAATCTGTAAAAATAATATCCCCTTTTTCAAATCGAGCCATTCTCAGATGCCTGTCAGTGTGACTGATAGCTGATTGACATGAGCGTCTTACCTCAGATCAGCTGTCACAGTCCAACATCCATTGTTTCGATGCTGGAGCAGGGATGCAAGTTTGTAACGGTGGGAAAGAGGCCGATGTCATGAATCTGGTCGGTGACATAGCCCCAGAGAGCAGCTTCCAGACGCTCCAACCCACCAACAGTCCAGGGGAGCAGTGGGGCGGGGGCGAGATAGGGCAAGGGTTGGAGAGCCAGGTCCTTGCAAAGGACCAGGCGACTGAGGCAGGACTGGCAGGGCAGGAGCCCACCAGGGCGGAGCAGGCGGAGGTGGAGCCCACCAGGGCGGAGCAGGAGGCGCAGGAAACCTTCAGGGCGGAGCAGGAGGCGCAGGAGCGCTCCAGGCCGGAGCAGGAGGCGCAAGAGCCCTCCAGGGCGAAGCAGGAGGTGCAGGGGCCCTCCAGGGCAGAGCAGGCACCCGCGTCATGGATTGGGACCTGGGGAGAGCAGGGACAGAGGAGGCAGACAGAGCGACAAGGAGAGAGGCAGAGAGTTCATTGGTGGCCTTCGTGGCCATGACAGGGGGAGCTGAGAGTCCAAACATGGCCGGGACAGGACAGGGTGAGAGTTCATAAACGGCCTCCGTGGACGGTTCAGGACCAGGCATGGGTACTCTGGCTGGCTGAGGGTGATTGGGCGCTACCACAGTGCAGGGAGCTAGGACAGACGACCCCATTTCTTGAGGTTCCGCAGCCTCAGCCGCCACCTCCGGGGAAACTGCGGCGGGCATTTCAGCCACTGGGGAAGCCGCAGTTGACGCTGCCATCTCCAGAGGCTCTGCAGCAAAAGCCGCCACCTCTGGAGTCTCGATGGTGGTATCCGTGACCCCTTTAGGAGGATCTGCTACCAGTACTGCCACCTCCGGGGGTAGTGGCGCAGACTCACGGTCAGACGAGGCCTCTGGAGCAAACTTGTGATCAGATGAAACCTCTGGAGGAGACTTGTGATCAGACGAGACCTCTGGAGCAGACTTGTGATCAGACGAGACCTTTGGAGCAGACTTGTGAACAGACGGGACCTCTGGAGTGTAGTGTGCGGCCCACACACTCAGAATGGTGACCGCCATCACACTGGCAGAAATGACATGACGAGGCTCGGGGAGGTCAGACGAGACTTGACTTGACTCTGGACGATCAGACGTGACGTGACTAGGCTCTGGACAGACAGACGAGACGTGACGAGATTCTGGAAGGTCAGGCGAGACGTGACGACTCTGGGCGGTCAGGCGGGACGTAACTTGACTCTGGACGACCAGCCAAGACGTGACTTAACTCTGGACAACCAGCCAGGACGTGACTTGGTTCGTGGAGATCAACTGAGACTTGACTTGGCTCGTGGAGACCAGCTGTGGCTTGACCTGGCTTGTGAAGACAGTAGTGACTTCGACTTGGCTCATGGAGAGACTGGGCAGTGGCGGACTTGACTCATGAGGATCTGCTGTGACTTGACTTGACCATGAGGATCAGCTGTGACTTGACCTGACGAGCCAGCAGTGACTTGACTTGGCCTCGTGAAGATCAACAGTGACTTGACTTGGCTCATGGAGGGTCAGTAGTGACTTGACCCTTGTGAAGATCGCCTGTGACTTGACTTGGTTCGTGAAGATCAACAGTGACTTGACTTGGTTCGTGAAGATCAACAGTGACTTGACTTTGGCCGCGGAGACAAGTGACTGACTTGGCTCAGGAACAGCAACTCTGACTTGACTTGGCTCAGGAACAGCAGCTCTTGACTCGGGAAACACAGCTGTAACTTGACTTGACCCGAAACACAGCTGCAACTTGACTTGACTCGGAAACTTGACTGACTGGGAACACACTGTAGCTTGACCACTTGGAACAACAGAATGACCTGACTCTGGAAACAACAGCTGTAACTTTGACTCTGGACTCTTGACTGACTTGGGAAATACAGCTGTAACTTGACTTGACTCGGGAAACACAGCTGCAACTTGACTGGACTGGGAACACAGGACTTCGACTGGACCTCGGAAAACACAGCTGCAACTTGACTGGAACAGCTGGAAACTTGACTGGACTCTGTGAACAACAGCTGTAGCTTGGACTCTGGACTAGGAAGCTTGACTGGACTTGGGAACAACAGCTGTAACTTGACTCAAAATACAGCTGTAACTTGACTTGACTCGGAAACACAGCTGCAACTTGGCTTGGACTCGGGATACAGCAGCTTACTTGACTTGACTCAGGAAACACAGCTGCAACTTGACTTGATGGAGCTCAAGGAAACACAGCTGCAACTTGACTTGACTCTGGAAACACAGCTGCAACTTTGCTTGACTCTGGAAACACAGCTTTAGCTTTGCTTGGCTCAGGGGTAGCAGCTGTGATGTGACGAAGCACCGTTTTCGCCGCCATTTTGTGAACGGGCTCTGGCGCGGCCGCCATCTTGCGAATGGGCACCGCTGTTGCCGCCATTGTATGAACGTGCTCCGGCACGGCTGCCATCTTAAGAACGGGCTCCATTGTAGCCGCCATTACGTGAGCGCGCTCCGGTGCGGCCGCCATTTGACGAGCGGGTTGCAAGGCCGGCGTTACCGTGATGTCGCGTTGCTCCTCCGCGACACCCACGGTAAACGTTGAGCCCACAGTCAATAAGGCAAAGTCCATAAAAGCAGCCAGAGACAAATGTGGACCCTCACGTCTAAATCTCACCTTTAAATGTTCATTTATGCCATCACAAAAAATTTCTATTAAAATACAGTCCGGGAGATCTGTATCCAGGTTGTGTCCATACCTGTTGACTGTCTGTGGGTGAAGCTGCTGGATCCTTATGTGACAGAGTATTCTGTAACGGTGGGAAAGAGGCGAGAGGCGAGAGGCGAGCGGATCCAAATGCAAGCTTTTATTCATTGGGCGAGACAAAGACATGGTCGAACAGGCAGAGTAGACAACAGCAAACAGGTATATATGGAGCGAGACACAAGAATAGTCCGAGAAGGAGGCGTGGGTTGATCCGTGGCAAACGTAGTCCAAAGGCAGGTGGCGAGACAGACGAAACGAGATGGCCAGGCGAGAAAGCTAAACACAGGGGAAAGTCCGGGGCTTATATAGCGTGCCTGATTGGCTACAGGTGTTGGTGCAATCAGCGCGATGGGTGATGGGAGGAGTAGTCCGGGGTGCAGAGCAACAGTCTGGTGTTGACAGGGCGAGAGCGACATCTGGTGGTGAGTGGACCAAAGGTCACCGACCAGATTCATGACAAAGTTAGACAAGAATATCTCCGATTGAGTATTTGAGTGAGTGAGGTGTTGTGTTGCTGGATGTAATAATGAACATAGTGGTCATCATTTACTCTCGACATCTGAGCCGCTGAAGATGCAGTGGATTAAGTTTGTTTGTGAAGGGAATGTGGCTCCCGATCTACATAAATGCGCAAATCATTCGTGATCCAGAAGTGAGTATAAGGTTTTTTTTTTATGAATCTCTGCAATCACCTTTCCTAATAACATGCTGGTCAGCAAGTTTAGTGGCTAAACGTGGCTAAATGCGGCTAAAGTAAACAGGCTCGTCACTTCACAGAGAGAAGAGAGGGGCGTGACGAGCAGAGCTCATTAACATTTTAAGCAACCTCGACCAGAACAGGATGATTTTTGTTGAGATGATTTTGGCAAGGTAAAAAGGGTGTTGTTTTACACAACCATTGAGAATTTTTAACCAAAATATAAAATTTAAATTTGTTTTTTGTACTTGTCTGTGATTGCATTATCCATTGAAGATTAACTGTCCCCCCAAACCACTGTTTTAAATGCATTTCTTGTTTAAGAATTTGGAAAACAGATTTCATAGAATCAGGAAAACATCCTAAAAATGCTCTTAGAAGAGAATTTATCATTCTGTGATGTTACAAGAGCAAAGAATTGTTTTTTCTAACAAGATTTTCCCAGAGCTTACAGTCTCATCCAATTTCCAAGTACTGTACATTTGCAGAATTGTACAAATTTGTATAATTACTGATACTATAAGCATATTTGCAGGTTTTTTAATATCTGCTTACGCCTACACAGGGGTTTAGGGGCAGTGCTGGTTCAAGCTCACAATAACATGCAAGCAGGGGCCATTTGTGCTTTTAGGGAGCACACTTTAAGATTTATCTTGACATATTTTCAGGAATATATCTATTAACTACGCACATCATAATCTTTTTAGACAAGTACCAGATATGTGTGTCATGTCATAAAATATCATTAATGTGATTGAATTTGTATTAAAGTGATCACAATTTAATAAAGGCAATGTAATTTACTAATTAACGCTTTACTTAATTACTGCTTTGAATTTCAAATAAATTATATAGCCTACAAAAAGCAATCAAAGAACCTTCACATTATCAAGGAACTGAGGTGTTTCAGCGTTGACTCATCCGAAGGCCTCTGATTGGCTATTGCGCTCCTAAATCTGTGGAGTCATGTGTGATTGGTTATAATGCACAACGCTGTAAAAACACATAAAAAGAAATATGATGCAATATGAGCAGAGGCTCTCCTGGCTCTCCTGGCCCACCCCAGAACCAACACTGTTGAGGGGTAGACCTTCATGGAGATGTTTTACCTACAAATCGTATGCTTAGTCTCTCTTGTACAATGTCTATGAACTCTCATGAGATCATTTTGGGTTTGGTAGAGATATAGATGCAGAGGAGAGATACAAAAATACACAGATTCAGAGAGAGAGGAGAGCCTCACAGAGGGAGTGTCAGGTGGCAGTGCGTCATTGATATATGGCAGTCCACAGAAACACGGTGAGATCAACCAATAGGATTCAGTCTCCTCTGTGCTGTGATCTCCGGTCCGCAGTCACATGGGCAGCACTAATGATGCTCAGTACATCTTTCATTTCAATATAAATAACTGCGTTAAAAAGAAATTAGACCAAATGTCACCCCTCTCTTCAAATGTGTATGACTTTAACCCACATTTCTTTTCCTCTCTGCTTTTATCTTCGTATCGTCCCAACGTCCAGCACTGTGTCTCACAGATATTTTTAACACTGGAAACAGACTTCCTCTTCTCAAACTGCTGACCCAACTCTCACCCCCCTCTCTCTCACATATGGGTCTTGGCTGAGGACACTCTCTTCTGTCCAGGCTTTGGACGCCGTCTGTTCCAGACATTACTGTGACAATCTCTCACACATGCCTGTGTGTCCGATGGGTGTGTCTGATTCTGCTATTGGGACAACATTCACAATCACTGAATTAAACGTTGCTAGATGCTCTATATGCATATCAACTGTGCTTTATTTATTTATACTACCTTATTTAAACTAAACTTACCATCTGTAGTTTTAGTAAGAAGTAATTATTAGAAATCAAATTTGGCAAATTAATTTATTTGGATTATTCTTTTAGTGAATTATATAGTTTCATATTTTAGTAAATAATAATAATAATAATAATATCTAAAGAAAAACAAAAAGAAAAGAAAAGAAAAGAAAAGAAAAGAAAAGAAAAGAAAAGAAAAGAAAAGAAAAATTATATTTTGATAATGATACAGTGGAATTTTATTTATTTATTTATTATATACTTATTTATTCATTTACTTCAGTTCCTAATTACTTGAACAAAATTTTATTTGGATTATTTTTTTCAGTTTTTTCAGTTTTTTTCCATATATATATATATATATATATATTTTTTTTTTGTCTTAATAATAATAATTATAATAATAATCAGCCAATTCATATTTTACCCCAATATCTACAGAAAGAAAGATAAACAAGAAATGTGAGACTATGTTTGGACAATGGAGCATTTATTTATTTATTTTAATGCACATTTATCTGTGATAATACTTTTAATAATTTCTGTTCCTTTTCTCATACATTTGATTCTAAATGAACAATTGCAGCATTCTGTGGTCACATTTTTTCTTGTATAATGATGTATATGTATAAACTACTAAATTGTGTAATTGACATTCGTTCCTGCTTATCCTCACATCTCTCTATTACTTCACACATGTTGGGTTTATTTTACTGAATTTTCATTATCCTTTACTTCAGTTTTCCCCTGAATATAAATCTGTGATATGGTAAATAAGGTTTTGGAAGAGAAGAGTTTTGCTGAGATCACTGGATTTGAAGTAGTTGTCATACTGACACCCAGTGGTCATGAGCTGTAAACGTGTTCTTTCAGACAATACAGATACTAATGATTCTGCAAAAATGTGTGTAATATGCAGGTATTGAGTTGACCAGTGAGAAGGAGGTGGATCTGGCCACTCAAGTGCAGGAGCTGTTGGAGTTTCTAAATGAGAAACAGCATGAGCTGGACGTGAGCGCTGAACACACACAGAAACGCCTGGAGCAGTGTGTGCAGCTACGCCACCTGCAGGCTGAGGTTAAACAGGTAACAAACATGCGCTGAATACTCAACATAGTGGCTCATCACATCCAGATTGAGACTCATAAACTTTGTAAATGAGACAGAAATCAAACACAGTCAGTAACTTTATGCACATTCTCCTGCATCTGTCTGTTTTTGTATCTGTCCATCTGCCTATCCATCTCGGGGCCAAAAGTGAAACTTTATCAATGAAAAACACTTCCTGCTGCTTGGCTACTCAAAGATATATATTTATTGTTCTGTTTGCTTCATATTCTTAGTGTAGTCTTGGGATAAAGATTAGGCAGATGTTAGCTGTTGAGAGCCACGGCTGAAATAATTTCCCAAAGATATCCAGTTTAGTATACTGTCCATACTGTATACTGTAGCAGTGTTTCCCAACCATGAAATATGTGTCTTAGATAAGGGAGACATCTGACACGTGAATTTTTGGTGATACTCCAGGGCAAGGGTTGGGAAACACAGTTATATAGTATACAAAGTGGTGCTTAACGCAAAACTGCTACAGTAATTTTTAAATGTATGAATGTAAATGTTAAATAATGAAATGTATTTTAAACTTTAGTTATTTAGTTATTTTCTTACCTACTAATGTATTTAGCTAGATGTTAAAGACTAAGGTAAGACTTTTTTGTTTGTTTGTTTGTTTGTTTGTTTTGTTTTTTGTTTTAAAGCACCGGTCAGTTTTGAGATTTCAGCTATTTTTCTTCCATAACTTTTAGTCTAGTGTAAAGAAAACTCTAAGATACACATTTATGTGTTTGTTTTTTTTTATTTAATTTCTTATATATATATATATATATATATATATATATATATATATTTTTTTTTTGTCATACAATGAAATCTCAATTTCAGTAGCACTCACCAAACTGTTGTTTACTTAAATATCATTTGTCTGATTTATGTCACATGCCATTTTATTCTTGAAGTGATAAAAAATTGTGCTAATGATGTCTTATGCTCACCAATCCTGCAATTATTTTATTAAAAATACATTAAATATTGTAAAATATTATCATGCATTTAAGTAACAGTTTTATTTTATTTTCTAATATATTTTATCTATGCTAATATATTTTACAATGTACAGTAACTTTATTCCAGTAATATTTAATACTAATATTTTATTTTATTTTATTTTATTTTTGAAAACACTTGTTGAAACGATACTTCTTTTAGGATTCTGTAATGAACAGAAAGTTCATTATATTGGTTCTCCAACAAAATATTGGTTCTCTTAGTTTGCTTTTCTGTCTTTCACGCTCTTGATGTATGACAGGTGCTGGGCTCTAGTACACACAGTCTCATGTGGCTCTCTATTGGCTCTGTCACTGGCACTTCCTCTGATTGATAATCAATAGAGAGAGATCAATAGAGAGAGAGAGAGAGAGAGACCATGGCTGTGCTGGCTGATTCAGTGTGTCTCTCAGAACTAATCTCATTCTGAGAGCCAAAGTGCTGTCGCTAGGGACGGCCCTAAAGTGTCTGCCACTACACGAGCACTAATGGAGAGAAATGAGCAGAGAGAGTTATGAATTCTGTTCAGTCTCCTCAGGATATCACTCCACACTGAGAGTGTCATATTCACATCAGCTATACAGCTATACATGACAGCTATTTCAGTGTAATAGCATACAGATGAGTCAACCTAACTTTACCCAAGATCATAGATAGATAGATAGATAGACAGAGATTCACATACACCATGCAGAATCTGCAAATGTTTATTATTTTACCAAAATAAGAGGGATCATACAAAATGCATGTTATTGTTTATTTAGTACTGACCTGAATAAGATATTTCACGTAAAAGACGTTTACATATCGTCAACAAGAGAAAATAATTGTTGTTACCTGAATGATCCACAGCTGTGTTTTTGTTGTTGTTGTTGTTGTTGTTGTTGTTGTTGTTGTTGTTGTTGTTATGCATTAACAATTAATTAAGATTTAATATTTAATTACATTAAGAGCCAGGGGTGTAAACTTTTGAACAGAATGAAGATGTGCATATTTTTCTTGTTTTGCCTAAATATCATATTTATTTCATTTAGTACTGTCCTGTAGAAGCTACAGAAGATAATTACATGTTTCCCTGAAGACAAAATAAGTAAAATATACCCTGATCTTCAAATTGAAAAAGTTTTCTCCCCCCAGCTCTTAATGCACCATGTTTCCTTCTGGAGCATCAGTGAGTGTTTGAACCTTCTGTAATAGTTGCATATGAGTCCCTCAGTTGCTCTCAGTGTGAAAAGATGGATCTCAAAATCATTCAGTCATTGTTGGAAAGGGTTCAAATACATAAAAATGCTGGAAAACCAAAGCAATTTGTGGGACCTAAAGGATTTTTCTGAAGAACAGCAGGCAGTTTAACTGTTCAGGACAAACAAGGGACTCATGAACAACTATCACTAAAAAAAAAAAAACACACAACTGTGAATCATTCAGGCAACATCACAGTATTAAGAATCAAGTGTATGTAAACTTTTGAACAGGATCATTTTTATAAATTCAACTATTATTTTCTCTTGTGGACTATATGTAAACATCTTTTATCTGAAATATCTTATTTAGGTCAGTAATAAAAAATAACATGCATTTTGTATGATCCCTCTTATTTTGGTACAATAATTAACATTTTGCAAATTCTGCAAGGTATATGTAAACTTTTGATCTTCACTGTAGACAGATCATCATTTTTAAAGATGTCAGAATTCTGTAATTTCAAATAAAGATGTACTGTATCTAAGACTTACTTAAGTGTGTCAAAAATCACTTTAATGTTCAGCTAAATGCATTTAATGTAAATGTAAAATGTAATACATTTGTATTGCAATTAATACTGCATGCAATTAAATGTACAAAAACATTACATTTACTGTAATGCACATGCAAGTATATTCTTTTAAAGCATATTATTTCAGTACAAAATTTGCTTTTTAAAAGTATGCTAAAGTGTACTTATTTTGACAAAAAGATAAATAGATTTATTGAATTAGGTCATATTGATACTGTGTGTTGTGTTTCAGTGCTAATCTTGTGTTTGTTGTATTGCGTGCTGCTTAGGTTCTGGGATGGATTCGTAATGGTGAGTCTATGTTGGATGCCAGTATGGTGAACGCAAGTTCACTGTCAGAGGCCGAACAACTACAGAGAGAACATGAGCAGTTCCAGCTCGCGATAGAGGTAAACACACACACAGGCTCTATCCCTCACTGTCTCTGTTTCTCTGTCTGTACATTCTGAGCATTTTTGTACAACATTTATCTGTAAGACATCTATAGTAACAGCACTTCAGCCCTGACCTTTACATAGATGAGTGAAATAACTTAAGTCCATTCCCCCATCTCTCTCTCTCTCAATCTCTCATTCTTTTTTAAGGGTCATATAAAGGAAAAAGAAAAGCAGAAGTAGTTTGATGTGCTGTGTAGACATACTCAATCATGAACTAAAAATCCCTCGCCTGTCCAGAAGGACCATTTATGAGTCTGAAATGTTCAGAAAACACTTTTACATTTACATATCAACATCTGTCAACATAAAAGCTGATAATATCACATCTTCTCTGCTCTCTCCTCACTTTTAGTCAAAAACCTTCCTTTTCTTAGCTCTCAGCATAGAGTTTAACACTGAGAGATGTATGGAAGTGATTACTCTGGGAATATTCCAAACAGATCCAGCAGGAATTGTTCATTCATAAAATTTCACACAGGGATCATAACATTCTCCTGAAGGATTTATGACCCACAGACAGTCTAGAGCTGCTCCGCTGTTTTTACTGCAATTCACAGCTTTTTCTTTTAAAAGCGCAGTATAAACTTGGCGATAAAAGGGCAGATTCTGACCATATTCACTCTCAACATAGTTTTAGTGTTCAAATTTTTTTGTTGTCCGAGACAAGCAAAGCAAAGGAATGACTCATGCTTTCTGCTATCGGTCTATATCTCTCAGTACAGTAGTCCTGACATTTATCACAGGACTTGGCATCGGTCTCTATTTCCTGCTTTGGACGAGGTTCTACCTGCTCGACTCTGCTAGTAAATGTCCGTAACTGACTATTAAAGTTAGATTTATTTTTTCCTTCATCGTGACAATGCCAGCAGACAGAAAACAGCCGGCATTTGACTGCAGAAAACCTAAAGCTGTTAGCGGTCAGGGATGGGAGGGCCCCGTTAAAGATGCTCAAATGATCTACTCTAATAGTTGTTTACTTTTAATTATCTGTCTCCTTTAATGCTTGTGATTTAAAGAGTGTCCTCCTTTTTGCAGAACATGTGGAATTATGTTCACAATAGAAGACTACCATATGTTTACTGCATGCTGCACACTATGTAGCTGCACTGTGCAATAGTTAAATAAAAAAATAAAATAAAATAACTTACCATTCAAGTTTTGATGTTGACATTCTGCAATCAGATCAATTTGAATCTTTTGCTGTCATTTGCGAACCAGTTGATTAATTTACTGGTTAATTGAAAAGAATCAGACATTGCTATAATGTCTCAAAGCTCTTCACTGTTGACCTCTGAGCTAAGGTATACTTAACTTACTGTTCTCTCTCTTTTCTCTTCCTGCAGTCTCTGTTCCATGCTAACTCTCTTCAGAAGACCCATCAGAGTGCACTACAGGTGCAGCAGAAGGCCGAAATCATGTTACAGGCTGGACACTTTGACCCTGAGGCCATCCGCAGCTGTGCTGAGAAGGTGGCAGTGCACTGGCAGCAGCTCATGTTAAAGATGGAAGACAGACTCAAGCTGGTGAACGCCTCCGTGGCCTTCTACAAAACATCAGAACAGGTGCTGAGAAACACCAACAGTTGATCATCTTGGGTTCTGCATCACTTCACCATTACTGATACAACTCTAGAAGACTTACAGTACTACAAAAGACAGTCAGGTGTCCCAAGATTAGTTTCAGTGACACATTACCAATGTGAAAAAAATGTGTCCTATTTGTGTTAAATGTGCCCTTGTAGTGTACTTTAACCTAACTGCATACTAAAGCACATGTAAAGTACTTGATTATAATTGTAACTGTTGCATATTATTTGATATTATATTTAAATTTAGTATATTTTGCATGCAATAAATTGCAACATCATTATCATTACATGATATGTAATTAAGCAATGCAAGTATGTAATGTAAGCATATTTAAATACATGGCATACTAATTTAGTTACATTAGATTATTTTAGCTTTATTAATTTTAGCTGATTATTTTTACCTTTTAGCTGTACACATTAACCATACTCGAAAGACAATGCAATTATGAAATTACAGTTTATAGATGAACTTAAGTCCTAGTAAAGTGAGTGCAGTTTCAACAAATTTCAACTTATTTCATTTAATATAAATTTTAACTGTAACACTTTATAATAAGGTGTCATTTGTTAACATTAATGAACAATGAACCATACATTTATTACCCTATTAATCGTTCATTGTTTGTTCATGTTAGGTCACAGTGCATTAACTAATGTTAACAAACACTACATGCTAAAATTAACATAACTGAGATAGAAGTATTGTTCATTCTTAGTTCATGTTACTCTAACTGATGTACAGTAGTTAATTAATGTTAACTAATGTACCTTATTGTAAAGTGTTACCATTTCAACTATAATACATTTTAATTTAATTGTAAATAACATGCAATTAAGCATCTAAAAACTTTACATTCAGTTTGCACTTAAGTATATTTCTTTGAAGTAGATTATTTCCTTACTAAGTACTTTTTTTAAAAAAAAAGAGTTTCACATTGTGCTAGCGAATAACTTGTTGACTATGAGATGCAAAGTGGTCTTCTTCAAGGGGACACTTGATGGTTCAAAACCTCTCCATTAAACAAAAACCATGCTGTCTAGTCTGGCAAATAATTTCATAATTTTATTATAAAAGATACCATTTTAATTTAAATTCTTATTAAAAATAATTATAAAATGTTAAATAAAAAAAGAAAAAAAAAAACAGTGAATTTATGAAATCTAAATAAGTAAATTAATAATAACAGTGTTATTATTATAATAGAAACTATTACAAAAAATGGAAATATGAGATCAAGAGAAAATTATTATGTATATTCATAATATCTGACCAGATAGTGGCGTGCTGGTGACAGCTAGTTCCTGAACTCTTGCGAATGGCTTATTCACAGGTGTGTAGCGTGCTGGAGAGTCTGGAGCAGGAGTACCGCAGAGATGAGGACTGGTGTGGAGCTCATGATAAACTGGGAGCTTCAGCAGAGACGGATCATGTTCTGCCGCTCATCAGCAAACACCTGGAGCAGAAAGAGGCTTTTCTCAAGGTCACTACTGAACAGCGATCTCTCTATCAGCATCAGTCATCCCAGATTAAGTTACCAACTTCATAATAACAATACAAAAGAGTCTCCTGCATCTTGCAGTAGAGCAGGGACGAATTAGGACCTTTAGATCAGAAGATTTCTGATTTAGATCTTTAAGGACATGAGAAACAAATTCAGTCCACGCTTTTGACCGCATGTCTGTTTTGGATTTGTAAAGTCTGCTGTGTTCTTCAGGCATGTACTCTGGCCAGGCGAAATGCTGAGGTTTTTCTGAAATACATCCATCGGAATAACGTCAGCACTCAGGGAACATCTAGCAACACCCGTGGCCCTGAGCAACAGGTCAAAGGTCAGAGCTCGTACTCTATAATGTCAAAGCCAATTATGTCCATCTTTTCATATTCCCATAAATTTTTTTATATTCCCAATAATTTTTTTTAGCTTTGAATCCTTTTCTCTCAAACAACAATTTTCATTTATCCAGTCATTCATTTATTAACGTTAAGCATGTGTCGTGTGTGATGTGTTGTGTTTGTACAGCCATCCTGAATGAACTGCTACAGAGGGAAAACAGAGTTCTGCATTTCTGGACCATGAAGAAGCGACGTCTGGATCAGTGTCAGCAGTATGTGGTGTTTGAACGCAGTGCCAAACAGGTGAAAACACTGAACTACACTGAACTGTGTGTAGACTCACTCTCCTGTACTTTTCGGTTTGTATATTGACATTTATTTGTATGAATGCGTTTGTGCTGTGCTTTTGTGTGTGTGTATGCTCTGTCCTTTGTAAATGTATGTGTGTATTTGTGTTTTTGTTGTTTGTTTGTATATTTCATGGTGTTTGGATGCTCATGATAATTACAGAAGAGAGCCTGTCGCTTCAATTTTCAGTTTTTAGCAGAAAGCTCCTGGCATTGAAAAGCAGTGCTGCAAAGCTTGTCTGAATAAGTCTGCATCCCGTAACAATAAAGGCCTGTCAATCACTTAATATAATTCAAATTATAATGACCTTCGAACTATTGATGAAATTACTGTGGCAGACAGAAGCATAACAGTAAAAAAGAGACTATGACAATCACTGTATCATTATTATTTCCGTATCATCAACATAGGTCGGTCAGTGGCCTACAGTCCACAGCTGTTCAGTTTGGAAGTGAATTTGTCAGTCTATCTAATGAATACTTAGGGACCTTTTACAGAAGACACATTCTTGTATTCTGCCTGCGATCATTTTTAATAATTGGTCACATGTGTTAGACGTGTTGTTCTTAGACATGTACAATGAAGCAAATGCAAAATGACACACGGTGTCAAATGAAAACATGTCTTGAGACTTCTGCATTAATTTCGGTGTTATTGTGCTCCATCTAGCGGTTCATACACAACAACTCCTTACTAGCTGCACAATTTGCTAAAATGTGCTTTTATTTTATATTTTTTAGGGCTGGCAAATGATTAATCGCGATTAATTGCATACAAAATAAAAGTTTGAGTTTGACTAACGTGTGTGTGCTTTGTGTAACTTATGTATATATAAATACAAGCAAATTCATGTATATATTTAATAGAAATAGGTTATTTATGTACAAATTATTTTTATTTATATATAATATAAATTCTATAAAAATGTTAATAAATACATATAATTGTAAATATTTCTATATATATATATATATATATATACATGAATTTGCTTGTAATTATATATACATAATAATTACACACAGTACACACACACATTAGGCAAACTTTTATTTTGTATGCAATTAATTGCAGTTAATTGTTTGTTAGTCCTAATATTTTTATATGGTATTTCAAACTTGAAATATTTATTTGCTTTAATTTAGCATTTTTTATGATTATTGTACCACCTTTAGCCTTAAAATAGTGAATATAGATTAGATTAGAGATTAGATTACTTATTTTGAAATAAGATGTAAAAAATAAGATAATTATTTAGCTTCCTAAGATTCAGTACATAAAACACATAACAGGATTTTTTCAGAGGAAATTTTCAGATTTGTATGCTGATGTTTTTAGTGTTACCACCTTCTCCAGTCACGGCACTAAGCTGTCCGAGGCTTCTCATAACTCAATAATATAAAACATTTTTTAAAAATGTTTAAATAAATACATACATACTTAAATAATCAAGTAAGCTCTGACATATTTGGAAAAATGATGATGAAATGCTGGCAGATGTAGTACCACATTACATTCAAATTATTTGTTCACACATTCACTTTGTTCAAATATTAGAATATTCTGTATTGGGTGTTTGTGATTAGGTGAATGCTTGATGTGTGTGAATCCCAGACCTCACATCCACAGAGTGCAGGACATTTCAGCTGTACAGACTGATCTGTGTGTTGATTTGGATTCTGTCTGTCTCTGTGTCAGGCATTAGAGTGGATCGAGGAGGCAGGAGAGGTCTATCTCGCCTCTCACACATCCCCAGGAGACTCTGTGGAGAAAACTCAGGAACTGCTGAAAGAGTATGAAGAATTCCGTGTGCCTGCCAAGGTACAGAGACGCAAACACTTCCCCTCACCTTTTCCTCTTGCTTTTCATATTAGTCTCTAATGCGCGACACATACTGCCACATGAACTCTTCAAACAAGTTATTCTCTCTGAGGAACTTTTAAAAGATGCATCTTGTCACTGAGCATAGATGATTGAACCACACACCACTCACACACATAATGTTCATGTTTGACACAGCAAACTAAGGAGAAAGTGAAGATGTTGATCCAGCTGGCAGATAATTTTGTGGAGAAGGGACACACGCACGTCACCGAGCTGAAGAAGTGGGTGACGGCAGTGGACAAGCGCTACAGAGACTTCTCCCTGCGCATGGGCAAATACCGCTGCAGTCTGGAGAACGCACTGGGAATAAGCTCTGAGGTACAGCAACTAACCAGGAATTGATTATAATATTTATGATTTTAAAAGAAAATATATTTATTTAAAGATTATTGATTCATTCTTTTTTTATTAGAGATTTAATTGTGTTTGTGTTTCAGGATAATAAGGATCTGGAGTTGGATATCATTCCAGCCAGTCTGACTGACCCAGAGGTCAAACTGCGTGACCCCAACCACGAGATCAACGAGGAAAAGAGGAAATCAGCCCGGAAGAAAGAGTAAGTGATCGTACACAGCCTCCAGACAGCAGCTCCACACACACACATCACAATTTCATGCTAAAGACTCTTATAATCGACCTCTTGTTTGTAATGTTGCAGGTTTATTATAGCAGAACTGTTACAGACAGAAAAGGCTTATGTGAGGGATTTACATGAATGTTTAGAGGTAAGTGCTTCAGTTTTATTATTAATATTAAATCCTGATGCCTAGATGTAAACATTTTTTTTTTCTACTGTAACTTTAAATCTTCTATATGTGAAACTGGACCACAAAACCAGCCATAAGGAAAATTGAGATTTCATACATTTATACATCTGAATAAATAAGCTTTCCATTGATGTATGGTTTGTTAAGATAGGACAATTTTTGACCGAGATACAACTATTTGAATATCTGGAATCTGAGGGTGCAAAAAAAAAAAAATCTAAATACTGAGAAAATCACGTTTAAAGTTGTCCAAATTAAGTTCTTAGCAATGCATATTACTAATCAAAAATTAGGTTTTGATATATTTATGCTAGGAAATTTACAAAATATCTTCATGGAACACGATCTTTACTTAATATGCTGGCATGAAAGAAAAATCGATAATTTTGAACCATACAATGTATTTTTGGCTATTGCTACAAATATACCCATGCTACTTAAAACTGGTTTTGTGGTCCAGGGTCACATATTTCTGTTTACATCAAACTTAGTGATAATCAGTAGTATTTACTCACTTTCCTTGTGTGATTTATTTATTAGACGTATTTGTGGGAGATGACCAATGGTGTCGAGGAAATCCCTCCAGGAATTGCCAACAAAGAACACATCATCTTTGGAAACATCCAGGAGATTTACGACTTCCATAATAAGTGAGTTTCTCTCATTAAATCAAATATTATTTAGATTTAAATTAGATTAACCCGTAAGCCATTGAACTTTTTATCAGCATACACAGTTTTCTTGTTTTTCCAGATGAAAGAAGTTACTAATATGCTTTCCAATTAAAATTATACATATGCAAATTGAGTATCCCATGTGACATGGAAAAGCAGTGATTATGACTCATTTGCATGTTGTTTTGTATGTGTTATAGTATTTTCTTGAAAGAGCTCATCAATTATGAGCAGTTACCTGAGGATGTGGGCCATTGCTTTGTTACATGGGTGAGTGTTACATTTGCTTAGGAAATAAATTATGTTTTTGCATCTAACAAGACCTTTTTTTTTCTTTTTAATAAACAGTTTACAAAAACAATTAATTTATTAACGTATTGATTTATATACATAAAATAATGCTTTATTTTATGGTGTCCTTGTTTTACATGTAATATGTACCTGCTATAATAATAACAGTAAATTATGCATAATTAAAAGCAAATAATCCTAAACCAAACCCTAACCATATACTATGTCCATGTTTTTATTTTATTTTATTTTATTTTATTTTATTTTATTTTAATAAAGCAATAATTCTAACAATCATGAACACTGTGAATATTCAGTGAAATTATATATGGCAGCCAGTGTTGGGGAAAGTTACTTTTAAAAGTAATGCATTAAAATTTTGCGTTACTCCCTGAAAAAGTAACTAATTACGTTACTTAGTTACTTTTTATGGAAAGTAATGTGTTACGTTACTTTTGCGTTACTTTTTAAATATGGGCAGGGCTTGCTTCTTTGTTTTTAATATATAACAATTCTAAATGTAAAAGCCCTTTTACACCAAAAGTGAAATGAATTCACCTCAGGTTGAAAGAAATGTACATTTAGGCAGGAGATCACTCTTCAGTTATGAAGAAAAATCACAAACGTTTATCTAAAGTAATTTTTGCTTATTAGTATGGCTGAATTGCATCAGCGAAGGTCAGCAGCAAAGCCGCTGGTTAATAAAATGGGATTAAATACATAAAAAATAATATTAGTTTTATTTAACGTATTTAATTATTGCAGGGTTGTGTCATATTCTGAGTTTGCATTTCACTGTTTTTATTTATTTACTGAATCTGTTTTTTGTGAGTGAGATGAATTAATGCATGTTCACATTTAGTCTAGAATACAGTAACATCATGTTTACTCCCAATTTCCTGACAGGAGACACGTCAATCAATAAATGGGGAAAAAAGTAACTGCCATTACTTATTTGAAAAAAGTAACTCAGATATTTTCTCAGAAATTCAAAAGTAATGCGTTTTTTTACTAGTTACTTGAAAAAGTAATATTATTACATAACTCATGGTGCTTGTAATGCGTTACCCCCAACACTGATGGCAGCTCTTTTTGTTTTCCTTTGATATGCTGAATTAAAGCTTTTATGTTTGTGTTTCAGGCTGATAAGTTTAATATTTATGTGACATACTGCAAAAACAAACCAGATTCCAGTCAGCTCATCCTAGAGCATGCTGGGACTTTTTTTGACGTAAGTACATGAGTTTTCTAAACCGTCAATTTGATACCTTCAAATGTATTTTGTCATCTTTTATATCTTAAGCAATTTGCCTGCATGATTTTTAAATGTTATAGAACTAAATTAAATTTAGCTGAAATGAAACTCATTGATGTTCATCAGAGCATTATGTTGTGGTCAGTAGATGGAGGCAGTGAGTCACTGACCCTGAGCAAGTCACTGTATTCAGTTGGTCGGTGTGTGTATGAATAATGCTCTCTGTTTATATATGAGGATTGTTTTTTGTCTGTTCTGAACAGGAGATTCAGAAGAGACATGGTCTGGCCAACTCTATATCATCATACCTCATTAAACCTGTGCAGAGAATCACCAAATACCAGCTGCTGCTCAAGGTACCGCGTGTCTCCCAGACACTTAATGTTTGCTTTAATGAGAAGATCAGATGCTGAGTTCAGTGTGCTGTACAGTACAGTATGTGTGTTTACAGGAGCTGCTGTCCTGCTGTGAAGAAGGCAAGGGTGAAATTAAGGACGGGCTGGAGGTCATGTTGAGTGTGCCAAAAAGAGCCAACGATGCCATGCACGTCAGCATGCTGGAGGGTACAACACCACTGAACACACACACACTTATTAGTCTTTTCCACTGGTATGCTGAAATAAGCCGTCATCCTCTAACATGATGTTTTCTTCTGTCAGGTTTTGATGAGAATCTGGATGTTCAGGGTGAACTCATCCTGCAGGACACCTTCCAAGTGTGGGACCCAAAATCACTGATCCGTAAGGGACGAGACCGCCACCTCTTCCTCTTTGAGATCTCCCTCGTCTTCAGCAAAGAAATCAAAGACTCAGCGGGACGATCCAAATACATCTACAAGAACAAACTACTGGTATGTAATTTTATCATTCAGTCTACACACAAACACACACAATATCACATATATCACATACACTACCATTTAAAAGTATGGGGTCAATATGATTTTTTTAAATGTTAATAATAATAAAAGTTTTTAAGATAATACAGAGAAGTCTATTATGCTTACAAAGGCTGCATTTACCTGTTCAAAAATGCAGTAAATATAGTAAGACTGATACAATTTAAAATAACTGTTTTCTATTTGAATAAAATTTAAAATGTAACTTATTCCTGTGATGTAAAGCTGAATTTTCAACAGTCATGGAGTGTCACATGATCCTTGCCGATATCTAATATGCCGATTTGCTGCTTGAGAAACATTTCTGATTGTGAATGTTGAAAACAGTTATGCTGCTGGAAATATTTTCAGGATTCTTTGATTAATAGTCGAGATGAGTGAAAAAAAATCAACAGAATGGGAATATTTGAAATATAAAATATTTTTGCAATTGTACATGTCAATTTTAATCAAATTTGATGGATTGTTGCTGAATGAAAGTATTATTAGTATTTCTTTCCAAAAAAAAATCCCCAAAAGTTTTGCAATATGGATGTGGTTTTGTCAAAATTGCCCATATTTATCAAGGTTTGGAAACAAAAAAAATCCTCTACATTCCATAATTTGTCTTTCAAAATTGTGCTAAATGTATCATTTAGTTTGTATAATTTAATACTGTATGTGCTAAATGTATAAATTAATGTTACTTACTGTCATTAAGTATATTACATTATACATTATATCTGTATAATGTGTAGCTATAGTTTTAAATAAAACTATATATATATATATATATATATATATACACACAACATCTGGCATAAAAATGTATATTATGATTTAAATTCTAAATATAATAAAAAAAATATATAATATATTTACTTCTAAATAAATTAATAAATCAATCAGTAAGAGAAATACATCTTTTTTTAAGCCCTATTTTAAAGCATTACAATCCATAAAAGAAAGGAAAGCCCCATGGGGGGGTCAGTTGGTGCACACATGAACACAGTTATGTCTAAATTTTACATTTCCCATCTGTTTTACCACATTGTGTAACTGTTAAATGTTTCCACACATACCTGGAAGCAGCCAGTGCAGGTGTGTGGACCAGATGGGGTGTTTGTCACCCCTCTCTCTGTGTTCAGTATGCCTGTGAACAGATCCAGATGTGCCGTTGTTTTCCTCTGGTCATCTGGAATTGTCTCGCAAACACAATTTAAGACTCTACGTAGGATTTTACTGAGGAAATGCTTTAAATTTTGATAGATAAATTTATTAGTTCCGCTTTCAGTTATGTTCACCTTTAGGTTATCTCACTCTCAAATACATTTTCCATGTATAATACTGAATTAATTTTAACATCAGTGTGTGATTTTCTGATTTTTCTGTGTTTGCAGACATCTGAATTAGGGGTGACAGAACATGTGGAAGGAGACCCGTGTAAATTTGCCCTGTGGGTGGGACGCACACCCTCATCCGACAACAAAACTGTTCTCAAGGTACATTATTCACTCCGTTTTACCATTTTATTACATTTACCATTTTATTATTAATAAATTACTTTGAGAGTGGTAAGCATTCATAAACACATTCCAGTCAGTGAAATACCTTGTGAGCAAAGATTTTCATAAACATTTCCTATATTTTTCATGGATGTTGTGTGATCCTGCTGTCCTGTTGGAATAAAACATGGGTTTTCTGTTTTTAATGTGACTGTTTCTGTGTCAGGCGTCCAGTATTGAGGTGAAGCAAGAATGGATTAAAAACATCAGAGAGGTCATCCAGGAAAGAATCATTCACCTGAAGGGGGCGCTAAAAGAACCAATCCATGTTCCCAAAACCCCAGCCAAGCCCCGCAACAACAGCAAGAGGTCAGTCACACTCTGCCAGTGCATACTGTACTTACATACTGTATACAGTCATGAAAATCAAATACTGAATTAATTCTTAATATAATCATAATCTCAGCTCTAATTGTTGCTATTTGTAGATTTTGCTTTGCTTGTTGTGATCAGATCATTTGTATGTTGTTGTGGATAAAAGCATCTGCTAAATAAAGACAAAATGTAAATCTGTAGAAAAACTGAAACAAAACGCTACATTCATAAATATTCATAACCATTTATGCATGACAATGCTCCCCGATTATATTCATGTATAAACATTTGCCATCTTGTCTCTCTTTATGCACGCTCTATACGCTTGTTAAATAAGGATGTGCAGTGAAGCCAATATCTGAATCTGTTGCAGCAGCAAAATTATTTGTATCTGTATTCTGATAAAACTGGATGTGGGTTGGGCTTAAAAAAAAGTTTGTCCAAAATATATGAAAATCCCTTTTTAAATGTAATTCTATTCTTTATCTAATCAGAAAAAGTTGAACTTTCGACTTACCGTGGCAAACGGATACCAAAATGTTCAAAGGGGGTGGGGTAAAATGCCTATAACTCCTGAATGGAATGAGATATCTTCGTCAAAGTCGCCACACTTATGTAAGATCTCAAGCTGAGGTCACTGGAAAAAAATTGTGGAAATTGGCCACTTGGTGGCGCTATAAGAGGGGAATAAATAAGCATAAAAATGGCCATAACTAGGCAACCATTTGTCCAATCAACATGAAAATCGCTGTGCACGGTCTTGGTCCAAAGTGACACAAGCATATAGGAACATTTGCGTATCTAAAAAAAAATGGCCACTATTGGCTGATGAAGTTTGAGCACCTATTAGACAAGGTTAACATAGGCCAATCGGAACGAAACTCAGTGGGGCTGTTTGACTCACAGCCCGAAAGGTCTGTGAGAAATGCGAAAGAAATCGGCCCCCGGGGGTCGGTATCACAGTTTTCGAGGGTGTAAACGTTTGTATATTTCTGATATATTCATATCATATGATAGACCTCCTCGTTCCAAACAACTTTGCCTCTAGAACCACTTCTGTCAATCAAACCGTTTTTTAAATGTTTGAGAAGATGTGAAAAACCTATTTTTCGCTCACTTTTACTTTTCACTCAGTCTGGAAAAACGACCGCAGTGCAATCCTCTGGACTTTGAAATTTACCCTTTGGGAAGCTATAATGGGGTTCTTTAGAAATAGGGACTTGTCCAAATATACACCAAAGCCTAAAAGCCTAAACAAAAACTCAAAACTACACCAAACCCGCTGAACACAAGCGACTTGAACAGACGTGAAGTCTTTTCAAACAAGCATGCAAAGTTTCAAGGTCGGACCACAGCTGGCACTATAACAGTCATAAATGTTATAAAAACATCATATTTCTATGGTAAATCACATGGATTTGACAAAAATGCTTTTTAAATAATTGATTTAGGTGGTTACAGGCTTGCTAAGTAATATGTAATGTCTTTTTTCTTATGTCCTTAAATGCCTAAAGCGCTTGAACTCCAGTAATCGCTGCTTGCAGCAATATTCGATTCGTTCAAATCGATTCATTCAGGAATGAAGTAAATGACTCTCATTATGAATAGGCCTTTGAATCATTGGTTCACACGATTTGTTCAAAACACGAATTCATTCAGAAACTAAATACCGCTGTGCACAACAATTCTGATATAGCTTCAAAGTAATATGTTCTCTGCAAAATTGAGCAAAAACATAATACTGTGTTTAAAATATAACACAATATCAACTTCTTATTTACTGAACTGTTGTATAAAATCACATTTAAGCTTGTGATAGATAACAAAATCGGGACAAATCAGCACTCATGTAATATAAAATATTTAAATCATGTTATTTTTTCATAACTAATTAATTAAGTTACCCAGTTAAATTGATAGCCCTAATACTCATATATATATATATATGTATGTATATACATATACATATACATATATATAAAGCCACTGAACAAAGCGCTTGTTGCTGTACAACAGAAACGCAAAGCAACTAATTTTATTCCAAAAAGTAATAGTATGAAGTTGTGCTTTCTAATTAATTTCTATATGATTTGTACAAAACATGTGATTTTTAGAAAAATACATGAAGAGCCACTCCTAAATATAATAATCAGTGGGGTGTAAGCCATTAATGCAAAAAGGTACGAATGAGATCTTACATATTCATATGAAGTTGTGAATGAAATGAGATTGTGTTGTTTCATTTATAGAGTTTACACTCATTTACTCACTTTACACATTCACTTTTTTGTGTTGTTTATCTAAAATACTGTGATGCTGTGTCACCTGGCTTACCTTTTATCCAGCAAGAACAGAGTAACTGTGTCTAATGAACATTATTATTTGTTACTGATGTCATTTGTTTTGATGTTATTATCTGTGCTGAATAAAGTTTTTTGCTTCAGGCACATCACTAATCGAGACTTTGATTTGTGTGTTTGTTTGCAGGGAGGCTGGTGAGGATGCTGACAGTCAGGGAGATGGCAGCAGTCAGCCAGACACCATCTCAATCGCATCCAGAACCTCTCAGAACACTGTAGACAGTGACAAGGTACAAACACACAGATCTGACCTCTGACCTCTGGAGCTGTTCTCTCTGCTACACTTACCTAACTCAATAAAAGCCTTCATTAGTGAATTTACTGAGCTGTGGAATCAAAGGCGGCACATATGGAAAACAATAACCATCAGGTGCTAACTAGCCAAACTGTCACTTAGATATTCTTTATAGATGTATTTGCATATTGTACACACTATATATACTGCATACAGTAAACATAGTGTGAGTAGTAAGGTAACTACTAAACTAAATTCTAAAGTAAGTTTTTTTTGTAATAGTAAGATATAAAAAGAGTAAGACTAGCATACTACTAAAAATCAGACCCCCAACACAGACTCCACCCTCTGAAGAGTCATGTGATCAGTGATTGACAGGTGTATGTCACACAGGGTTTCCTGCTTTAGTAATGGAGCAGGGGCTGTCATGCTCCAGCACAGATGATGAGCACAGCAGATGTGTTAGACTGTTATGTTTAATCATGAAAAGTCTCTTCAAACTGTGTGCTGGATTCAGCCCTCATAGGAGCTATGAGACGCCCTATCAAATCAAAGTAAGGCGCATTGAACACATGTCCTTCCAACAGCACGTGTTTGTGCTGGTGTTTTAAGCAGTTTCACAATAGCTTGTTGTGTTTTATGAGTTGTGCATGTTTGTGTTGTGAGGTTTATTTGTTTTGGAGATGACCGCATCGCTGTGACTTGCTTTTGCTCAGAGGAGAACGTGTGTTACCAACTCTTGACTCTGTTTGGAGGAGTATCATTTTCTCACCAGTTTCCTCTGAGGGCAGAAGATCCTGGTAGGATCTTAAAATACTCTGTGTAATGCACTTACTCTGCTCTGATTGAATTTTACACAACTAAATGTTGACAGTTTTCTGCATTTTTGTGTTGTTTTGTAAAAGAGGAAGCAGCCGAACATATTTATGCTTTAATGGTGTATGTGTGACATAGATTGAGTTTATAATGAGACAGTGGAGTCTCTGAACGCAGTAAATTGTTTTGGGATGGATCATGATGGCTGACTACTTGAATAATCATCCAGAAACCAACTGGTTGTTTATTGTTGTTGACAAATTAGTTTATCTAGATTTTTTTTAAACTAGTCTTACATCTGAAGCATGCTAAAACTCTTTCATCCCCTTAAACTCTCTCTTTTTTTGTCATCCACAGTGTTGAACAAACACACAGAGAAATAAAGGAGAAAGACTATGAAACATCCAGGGTGTAAAAGATTCACACACATACTGTGCACACTCAGAGAGACTGAAATGAATGGGAGTCTATGACTGTAAGCCTTACTGCAAAAATTAAAAAGTAATACAAACAACAACTGAAATAGTAATAATAATACAAACAAACTAAAAGTTGACGATTAATATAATTGTGATTAATAATGTACACTGCCCTCCAAAAGTTTAGAAACACCCCTGGCAAAGTGTGGTTTTGGACGATATCAGCATAAATCGCTTTCATTTTTTGGTGCAAATACATTAAATAATGGCAATATATATACATGTCAAAGTCAGACATGCCCCTTTGCCAGCTGTGATGCCTGGTTACTGGTTTAAACTTGGCCCAGGTTTTTAAAAGATTTTTGGGTCAGCACACCTTAATAGCTTCAACAATTGATTGCCAATTAAGTTTAGAATACAATGAATTTAGGCCCAGATTATGCAGAGCTGTAATAGCTGCTAATGGTGGATATTTTGATGAATCAAAAATTTAAGTTTTTTCTATGTATAAACTGTTTATGTAATAAAATATGTTTTTGTAGTTTGTGTTGTCCCTTATCAGTGCAAAATTATCACAAATTAAAAAGGATTCATACCAATATTGTACAAAACCCCACTTTTCTAGAGCATTTCCAAACTTTTGGAGGGCAGTATATAATTTTCAAGCAAAATCACAGGTTCTTACACAGCTGGTAGTTGCAGAGAACACTGTCATTTACTGGACATTATTGTCATAACATGATTTTGTCCTGACGTGAAGATGTTGTTGTTGTTGTTATTGTTGTTTTAAACCAGATGAGAGCAACGTGGTGCAACACATGATTGGAAATTAGTATTCTTTTATTTAATGGGTGGTTGATTGTGATTTCACTTAAGTTAGTGTGTAATGTTGCTGTTTGAGCATAAACAATATCTGCAAAGGTACGATGCTGCAAACTGAGATATTGTCCAACAAGCTACTTCCCAGGTTGGTAACATCACAAACCCTGAAATTGACATAAACCCCGCCCCCGGGATCATGCAAGGGGGCGAGGCCATGTTGCGCTGCTTTAGAGAAGAGGAAGAGTTGTTGCCATGCTGTCAAAACTAGGGGTGCATGAAGAAATCTATTCATATGTGAATCGCGATTCTGTCTTCTAACGATTCTAATGGATTCACAGGTTTCAAAATCAATGTTCTAAAGCAGCAGTTCTCAATCCTGTTCCTTATGTCCCCCCTGCTCTGCACACACACTGCTCTGCATCTCTCTCTCGAGTCCTTGCTTTAACTCCAACGCTAAAGTGCCCTTTTGGTCCGAGGGTCCTGTAAGAGCCGTGCTTGCACAGATTCTGCGCGATCCTCTTCTCTAATATTCTCTGAGTCTCATTCGAGCTCAAATTGATAAGCGATATTGTTGATGCCATTGTTTACAATACAACCGGAGCACATGCCACTGAGGTGATGGGTGTGACGTTACTGCACGTGCACTAAGAAATTTGGTGAATCACAACACACTGGGCCAGCTAACCAATCTGAGCCCATTGTGTATTTCTGAGGGAGGGGCTTCACAAAACCAGGATATCAACAGAGCATTCATAGGAGAAGGGAGAGAGCAATGTGTGTGTGTATGCACACACATTGCTCTCCTTCCTGGGGCCCCTGCTCTGCACATTTTGCATTGTCTCCCTTATTTAACACACATGAGATTATCAGCTCATTAAGAGATTCATGAACTGAACTAATGAGCTGATGATCTCAATCAGGTGTGTTAAATAAGGGAGACATGCAAAATGTGCAGAGCAGGGGGCCCCCAGGACTGGAATTGAGAATCACTGCCATAAACACAGTCAAGCCTAGAAAAACAAAAAACAAAACAAAACAAAAAACAGTCAACCACCCCTTTAAAGCAAAAAAAAAATTTAGTAACTTTGAAGGGGTAAATAAGATTTAAAAAATGACCACAGACAGACAAAGTGTGACCTTTTTTTATTTTTGTATTTATTTATTTATTTATTTATTTCATCAGCCTAAGAGGTCTGAAATGCTACTTTTTGTAATAAATGTCTGATATATCTGTTAACTGAAATGCTTTGGTTGGCATCCATATATGACATCAAATTGGTGTCTGTTGATAATGACCCTAAACTTGCCTAATTATACAGGCCATCCTTAAAACCAAGCTATTTAGGCATTCAGTCATTCAACCCACTGACTAGACCCAGTGTTAAATTAGAAAATTAAGTTTTGACCTGTGTGAGCACTGATACACTGAGTGTCTGTTTCTGCCTGTTTGTCGTTTCTCAACAAGGGTTAAGCCACGGTCACACTAGACTTTGAGCATGCGAAATTCCCTCGGACATTGCAACGATCGTGATGTGACGTCATGCTCTGCAGCGTCTTTTTAAACACTTAAATTCAAAAATTCAAAAACATACAATCTACTCCACTTCCCTACAGCGCTGCAGTTTTAAATGTATGTTCTTTTAATTCAGCTACAAGGTCATGCTGTGATGTGTCAGTCTGCTGTTGGCCACACGGTTTCACCTGATGTGAATTCACAGGTCAGAGTTCACCAAGCTTAAGCTTTTGAAACTTTCCGCACAAGCTCACGTTTCCGGTCTGATGCATTTGTATACATATGAATGGAAGTTAATGGAACAAAAAGTGCAGTGTGACCGCCTCTTTAATATGTCTGCTGGTCTTGTAGTTAAGGGATCATAATAAATTATTTTGTCTAGATATTGAAAATGTTCAAAGTGTTTATATGCTGTGATGTAACATGTGCATGCTGCTATCACACAGGTTTATCTTTTAAAAGTGAATAATGACTGTTTCCACACAGGTTTCCTGAACGTCCCAGTGCAGTACTAAGGTGAAGTCAGTACTCTGTTGTTTTCAGGATGATGTGAGCTCAGGACACAATGTGTGTGTGTGTGTGTGTGTGTGTGTGGTGTGTCTCTCTGGAATAAGAGTTTCCTTCATTCACACACAACAGCTCAGGGTCTGTTTATTACTGTACACTGCGGAAATCACATTCATCATACTGCATAATGATGCTTTTATCCGTACAGCTCAGTGCTGAACGCATGTCACAAGACCATCATACCACATTAGACATTTCTTGCTGAATTCATCTTCAAGATAAAACTGTATTTATTTTTTTTTTTTTAATGTGCAGTTTTCCCCTGTGGTTATGGAATAATTTTTAAAGCAAATGTGAGTCGTGACAGATGTTTTCTTAGTAGATGGTCCATATGTCTTTGATTTAAATCACTCGCAACAGCAAGAGTCACACAATCATTCTTACATTGCGATTGAAACTATGTGCTATTGGTTTTAAGGTGTTCACATACTAACTGTTCATGTCAGATTAGTTTGTACAGTATGTACTATATGGCAGGACCTCAACAGGGAGCAGGATTGTTTTGCAAGCAATTCTAAATGTTCCTGAAAGTTGCTTCACAATGGTGTATCACATGGGTTAAAGTTCACCTGATTTGAAAAATCAGCAAAATCCAAAAATCAACTAAACAATGACACTTACAGTAATTGCAGAAAGCACAAACGTTGTAATTAAAATGACCCTTAAATGTAATGTAATAAGCACAGTTGTAGTAAAGATCCATTTCCACAAACGTAAAATAGCATTTGATAGTTTGAGAACTTCAAGACATTTCATAGAATTATTTATTTATTTATTTACAAAGACAAATACAGACACTTAAAACACAGCAAAAGGTGTTCACCAATGAGTAGAGCAGCATTACTGAGCCTTTAACCGCTCCTGAACACTGAATTCAGCCAATCAGAGACGCTTCAGAAAGAGAGACAGAGGGTGGGAGGGAGAAGAGAGAAAGCGAGGACAGATATAGTCGTGGAAGGAGGACAGATAAGTCGTCATGCCAAAGTGGATGAGTTTTAAACTTTTCAAAGAGAGCAGTCGTGTAAGTGAGCTTTATCTGATTGTTTCTATTTCTTTCTTGAGTCTATAAGCCAAGTGTAGTGTAATGATCTCTGTGTGTGTGTTAGAGAGAGAAAGAGAAAGAGAGACACAGAGGGATATCAGGGCTTTACTGACAGAGTGTGTGAGCCGGTTGTCTGTGATCATGCTTGTTGAAGGTGTGGAGAGGTATTTTTTTATGAGTGCTGTGCTTTGAAACTAGGTGTTATTTTCCATGTTATAAGTTGTATTAATTTAAAATGCAGTATGTGAGTAGAGTTTTATTGAAGCACAACAGCTGTCCCTCAGATGTTAGTTTTTATAATGTGTACATATATGTATGTGTCAGTCAGTACTACAGCATTCCATTAGGACATTTACATGTTACAGTAAGGCTGATGTCAATGCCAGGAAGTGGATTATTAACAAAGTTGACTCATACTGACATAATTTTCCAAACACACCCTCTTTATTACTATCATATTTAGTGATAGTTCACCTAGAAATGAAAACTGTGTTATTTACTCTCCCTCATGTCTTTCCAAGCATTTTGAATTTGAAACAATTTGGCTTTCTTATTTCTGGAGAACACAAAAGGAGATGTTTTGAAAAATGTTCCTGATGATCTTTTCCAAAGAAAGAAAAAAAAGTAGACAGTAAGTAGGGCTGTCAAACAATTAATCATGTTTAATCGTGATTAATCGCATGCAAGTTTGTGTTTACATATGTTAATTATTAGGGGTGTAGTTGCTCACAAAATTCATGGTTCGGTTCGATACAACACAGTGGTGTCATGCTACGTTTTCAGTACAGGAAAAAAAACAAAATGGCAGAGAAATTTCCAAAAAAAATTTTGTTAACTAACGTCATGAATTATTCTTTTATTATTATTATTTTATTATTATCACATGAGGAGAGCAAATCGAGCTGAAAAGTGAGGTGAGAAAGACAAGAAGTTGGTGAAAGATTGAGTTTCGAAACGAAATACAAAAGTGCCTGCTTTAAAAATAGTTTAGCCTTTGGAAGGCCTTTTGACTTTTGCCGTTTATCCAAGATTTTGGAAGCCTTTTTAAACATCCGTTTCTTATTTATTTGGCTCCACCGTGTTTGCAGATTTTTTTTTTTTTTTTAGTGTTTTATATTTAAAATTTGTGTAAGTTATTTCTTATTTTATTTTAGGCCTATAGCATAGTGTATTTGTATTCATTTTTAAATTAATAAGTGAAACATTCAATGTTTAATAGAAGTGAATTTGTCATATAGTTTTGTTGTTGTCAATTCAATCAATTGATGCCGAATTGACGCTAATTCGAAAGTGAAAGTAAAATTTGCATGGGATATTCAAGACATTTAAAAGCGAATAAAAGTGAGGAAAAAGGAAAAACTCTCAAACTTGCCTTGTTGAGCACAGTTGCACTGAGAACAGTATATATTTTACACACTTTAAGCTCTTTTATTTTCCAAATGTAATAGGATTGGTCCAACGTACTGAACCTAAAGCCTCGTACTGAATGGTTCAATCCAAATACATGCATTGTTACAACCGTATTATTTTGTTTCAAAATATGCATTTTTTTTATATATACCAACATATTTTTTTGACTTTTTATTTATTTATTTATTTATTTATTGAAAATTTGTGAAGATGTATTTTGAAAATATATTTTGTCCTTCATATATTTAATTCTAATAACTTATAACACATTTAAATAAAAATCAGCAAGATACATACTTTACTTTACAATTAAAATATTTTAAAAATAATAGCTTTGATCTCACCATCCACATTTGTACATTTAGCCTAAATGTTAAAGTTACTGTAAGACTAGAAATATATTTTCTTGCCTTGAAATACATTTTGAAATATATTTTGGTATATGAAAACTGAAAGAAAATATATTAGTTTCAAAAATATATTTCACTGAGCTTCACTGTTTAAAACATATATTTAAAATATATTGTGCCCGGATTATTTATTTATTTGCTGTATGGAATATAATTGTTTTTCACGTCTAATAACAAAAAATGGATTATGTGATGTGAATATCTTCTGTTTATAAGTTCTAGATGTCATTGTGTTGTATATTTGTGTAGCTTTGCAAGTAATCATTTGCAATTGTGATATTGTAAACAGATTAAACTGGATGGAAAGCAGTGTTTAGACAGTTCAGATAATTGTCCTTTGTATCTGCTTTATTGTCTGTTTGGCACCTGTATGTATGGAAGCGGCACGTCTGCCTGCAATCCTCAGCGTGAAAACGCACAGGCTCTGGTTACTGCTTAGAGAATCCTTAGATCTCCATGATAAAGCCCTGCAATCTGTGAGACCTTTCACATCAAGCACATGTGACGTTGATGTCCTTTCTGACGCATGATATTCTCCTTCTGAGACCCCAAATTACCTAGCAACTCGCCTTTCCTCTCGATCACTACGGCGACCTGATACTCTGCCAAGCAGATGGTGCGAGAGTGCGGACGAGGAAGCAGACTGAACACATCTGCTGAACACTGACCAAAACTAGATCCTCGATCATATATATCCAAAAAACACTCCCTACATAAAGCGTTAGTAAAGTCAAGTGCTTAACTACACTCTGAGAAAGAAAAGGTACAAAAGTTGTCACTGGGGTGGTACCTTTTTAAAAGGACTAATATGTACCTTCAAGGTAACAATATGGACCCTTTAGGCCCAAAGGTGTGCGTTTTGAAAAGGCCCCAGTGACAGCTTTTGTCATGGAAGCCCCTTTTCCACCGCTGGAAAAATAAATAATTAAATCAATCAATCAAAAGTAATTTCTGTCTTGTTTGAGATCGTTTTCCTACAATTGTGAGTTTGTATCTCAACTTCTGAGAAGAAAACTCTGAATTGTAAGATATAAACTCACTGAACTTACAATTAAACTCGCAAGAAAAAAAGAAAAAGTCAAGTCACAATTACCCTTTTTTTGAAAGGCAGAAACAGACCTCCATACTTAACTGTAGAGTTCCTTTCAATGGCATTTAATTTCTCTAAAATATTTTTTCTCTGTAGAAAATGAAAGAGAAATATACTCTCAGAGCACAGACCACTAAAATAGCAGTGTAGTAACAGTATTTTTTTTTTTTTTTTTTTTGCTTTTTGCCATTTGTTATTTTATTTTATTTTATTTTATTTTATTTTTCTCTTGGGCCCTGTCTGTCTTATTTTTTCCCGAATTCCATTTTATTTTATTTTATTATTATTATTTTTTTTTTCATTTTCATTTTTCTGGATGTCGGTTTTTTTTTTTGTTTGTTTGTTTGTTTGTTTTTTCTAGTCTGTTTTAATAGTTAAATTAAAAATATTTATCAAAAAGCATGTCTAATTAATTGAAATCATGAAATGTACATAATTTAACAGAAATTTATTAAATGTTTAACAAAAGTTACATTTTTTAGGCCCTATGAAGTACGTTTGTTTATTTATTTATTTAAAATACAGTTTTCTTATTACCAATTCTGTGTTTTCCATTAATTTTCTGGATTCCATTTTCATTCAGTTTTAATAATCAAAAGCATCCCTAATTAATTAATTTTAATAATATAAATATATATTAAAAATAAAAATATATATTATGTCATTTATATATATTTTTCCCAGAAAGACTGTGTTGTGTATTTACATTTTCTAGTAAATTAGTTCCGTTATACAGTTGATTCAATTTTTAAGTCTGGATTCCGCGATTCCGTCCACATTTTCCGCATCACGGAAATCAAAGGGCTCCATTTGTCTCTCATTGTTCAGGTTGACGTTTTCCTTTAATCTTTAAACATCCGTTGAGTCTAAATAAGTTATAAATAGGTACAGTATTTTATTTTTGTCTTTATTTAAGTCTTTGAAGTACATCTCTGCTAGGTTAAAATGGTTTTTGAATTAATAATCTAACAGTGTGATTAGGATCACTGCAGTATACAGTATATGGATTATTTTGCATAGACTCATTCTGGTGTCTAGTTCTTTAATCTTCACACAGTCTGGATGGAGATGAACTCTAATTAAACATTGACCAATGACCTGCTGTGACTCTGAGAACTGTCATCTGGAAAAGTTTTGGGCATTTACTCACTTACTCGTTTTGCACTTCTTTCTGCTGGTTTGGATCTAAGCGTTGGCTTTGTGCTGTGTTTGGACTCTTCTGTCAGTGTTTGTGTGGTTTGGGCGGCTGATGGTGTGCTGTTGAGTAATATCAGCTGGAGTTGGATTAAACAGCACCTGCTCTCTCCATTCTCAGTCCGCATGGTGCCTTGTGATGTCAGCATGACATCATGTCCTAGTTTGTAATTTGTACATTTTGTCTTGTGAAAGTGTGTGGACCTGACTGGGTTATTGTGGACACAGGTGTCCTAAGAAAGTAATCACAACGTTATCACATGAACATAATGCAGTTATGGGATTTTCACAGATTTTCATGATTTATTGTTTGATTTGTTTGTTAAAATGACACTTTTGGAAAAAAAAAAAAAAAAATCTATATACTGTTTTATTACCATGAAGAAAATTACTAACTTAACGACTTTATTTAATTAGAATTTCTTCTTCGCAATATTACTTTGAATTTCCACAGCACTGTCAAACTAAATATGGTTAATTTAGACATGTTTTGTGTATTTCATGTTTCTCTTATAAGAAGTCATTCATATGGTGTATATTATGTACATAAGGGGCAGAACCTTGCCTGTTCTGCCTGTGACCGTGCGACTATTACATGTGACAGGGGTTTGTCATTACATAACCAGCACAGTCTCACAGTGCATTCATTGAGAGTGTCCTTATAATGGCTGTATAATTACTTACCTGTAACAATTTGGCTCATAGTTCATACAGTGAAACAAGGACTTGTAAGAAAGCGGCACTTCTAATCAGTTTACTGAATGTGATCAATAATTAGATGGACAAATTAGTTTAGAGTCTTATCAGCCATTGCATATCATGTAAACAAATTAATTTCATTTGGTCAATCCAGAAAAAAAATACTTGTTTTGATTTGGACTCATTTCTGATCATGTAGTCATAGCCATAAAAACAATTCAATATTTAAACAAACTGAAATAAAATGTTATATAACTAATATATTTTAGCTGGTTGCCCATACAACAATGTTCATGTTCATTTAATTTTAAATATACACTGTTATGCAAGTTTGAGAACCCCTTGCAGAAACTGAAAATGTGAATAATTTTAACAAAATAAAAGAGATCATACAAAATGTTTTTTTTTTTTTTTTTTTTTTTTAATTTAGTACAGTCCTGAGTAAGATATTTTTCATAAAAGATGTTTACATATATAAACTCTTTTTTTTCTGAGTCCCTTGTTTGTTCTGAACAGTAAAACTGTTCTTCAGAAAAATCCTCCAGGTCCTGCAGATTCTTCAGTTTTCCAGCATCTTTTGCATATTTGAACCCTTTCCAGCAGTGACTGTATGATTTTCCTGCTTCAGAAGGACTTTTTGATTTTGATGATCAAGGTAAATTGTACTTAATTTGTCTTCCAGTAAACATGCAAGTATCTTCGGTTTCTTCTGAAGGGCAGTACTAAATGGAAAAAAAATGATATTTCTACAAAATAAGAAAAATTTGGACATCTTCATCCAGTTCAAAAGTTTTCACCCCCGACTCTTAATGCATCGTGTTTCTTTCTGGAGCATCAGTAAATGTGTGAACCTTTTTTAATAGTTGTGTTTGAGTCCCTCAGTTGTCCTCAGTGTGAAAAGATGGCTCTCAAAATCATACAGTCACTGCTGGAAAGGGTTCAAATATGCAAAAGGACCTGGAGGATTTTTCTGAAGAGCAGTGCGCAGTTTAACTGTTCAGTACAAACAAGGGACTCATGAACAACTATCACTAAACAAAAAAAACAGTAGATTGTCCAGGTAACCACACACAGTATTAAGAATCAAGGGTTCCCAAACTTTTAAAGGGGGGTTATGCTCCTGAGACCTAACGGAGTTCTCAATTCTGTTTAGTTCAACTTTGTCTCATATGTTTCTCCTAAAATTCTTCGGTAGAAATAAAAAATAGACACAAATGACAGTTGATGGCGACTCTGTTCATACTGAGATCTTGTGATTGTAGGAAAATCTGAGTATGTTGGCAAATCTGAATACAAAAACCAGGAGATGTTTGAATAGAAAACAGTTAAAAGATAATAAAATCAAGATGAAACCACTTTAGTGACCAATTTTACTTCCATAAACTGCTGAAAATCTAAATGAGTCCACTTTTTTTATTTTGACTCCCATTTGGGATTTTCTTCTGCTTCTTTCTTATGGGTGTCTTTAAAAAAATGCATTAAATACACACATTTTCATCTTTTTATCTGTTGGTCTTCTCTAAATCTAAAGAGATTTTTCTGTCTGTGTGCAGCGATCAAACTAGGAATGATAGTCGAGTTCATGTGGGTGTGGAGCTGTAGTTCCCAGTAGGACAGTCTTCACTAGTTTATTTGAAAATGAGCTTTGATTGCTTCTGCTGTTAAGGCATGCATCTCAGAAGCTTTCTCTGATAGATGGAGGAAACGGGCACATATACAGGAAATGCAGATGATGGTCTGATGTATCAAATGGTGGGCATGCTACATCTCGGTGAGATTAGAGAAGTTTGTGTTTGATGGTACTGACCTTTTTTTTTTTTTCTTTTTTGAGAGTGCAGGTTACTTGTCTGTGTGTTTTTTGGTTATTAAAGAGCTCTTCTTGATTCGCTGAATCATTCAGCAGATGCGTGAGTGTTAATGCATGTGATTGACACCTGTTTGCGCCTCCGTCTGTTTGGCTGAGCCTTTGAGCAGAGAATCCTCTAATAATGTTTTATTATTAGGTGCGTTTGCAGCTTATTGAACCATTCATGTTTTCTTCAGAAAAAGTTCAAGTGCATATGGTTTGGTGTGTGACTGTGTTCTGGTTTGTCGGGTCGTCCAGCAGATGTCTGTGTGTTAATGTATGCGATGAACTCCACCTGTTTTCTGAGCAGATGATCCTCTGATGTTGAATTATTCTGACAGAGATTTAACCTGCATAACCAGCACTTTCTCTTTTCATTTCCTCTGTTTATCTGTCTTTCATTAGTTTGGGAGGGCCTGTTTTTTTCTCTCTGTGATACAACACAAATATGCATGTACTGTATATTGTTTATTAGGGGTGTGACTGCTTATGACTACACAGTTGTTATAATGTGCGTTTGTGTGTGTTTACAGCATGTGTTTATTTATTTATTTATTTCTACAAAAATACACTGTGACCCAGCTGAGTTAGCCCATGTTTTTCAGTTCTTTTTAATATGTTTATGGTAGACATTGGTGACATCTGAGAAAAGTATAGGCTAATTCTTAACTTGAATTTTTAATTATTTGCCTTTAGAAAGAAAGAAAGAGTCTCAGCAAAGAAAAAAGGAAGCTTTTGTCAAAACATTTACTCAAAGCCCAATAAGCAGTTCTTAGTCACACCTCTGACCTTGTATGTGATACCTTTACGGCTGACTTTTGACAACCCTGTTAAACACCAATTACAGTGGGACACATGGGCTTGCCAAAAACATAGATGTACATGTAGCCATGTTTTCAGTCTTTTTTCTGTTAATATTTGAGAGCTTGAGAAGCTGTAAAACTGATAACAGATGTAGACTCTGAGCAGAGTTCATGTTCACTAGTGTAGCCAGCAGCCATAACGTCCCCTCACACTATCACACACTGTTCACTGCTTCTGTCATTACTGACATGCCACATCTGATCAGGAATCAGTTTCCTGTTTGTGAAGAGTCCCTTCTGTAACAGATGAAGACGTCCTCCTTCGTATCTCTCATTCTCGATCTCTGTTTTTCTGACTGTGTATCTTTTTTCACTTCTGAGTGTAGTAAAACACTATTTTTACATGGTTTTTTTTTTTGTTTTTTTTTTACACTTTTGGATTTGTACATCTATTCTATAAGTTTGTCTTTAAATAAAATGTAAAAAAAAAAAGATCAATTCACATTAAAAGAAATCATTCTGTTTCTCTGTTTTGTTCTCCAGCTCTCTGGAGGGTGTGAGCTGACAGTGGTCCTGCAGGACTTTGTGGCGAGTGGCGCGTCTGAGCTCAGCATCCAGACCGGTCAGACGGTGGAGCTGTTGGAGCGGCCCAGCGACCGGCCGGGATGGTGTCTGGTACGGACCACAGACAAGACCCCTCCACAGGAGGGACTGGTGCCCAGCAGCGCTTTGTGTATCTCTCACTCTCGCAGCAGTGTGGAGATGGACTGCTTTTTCCCAGCAGGCAAAGGTAAGAGTGGGCTTTTCTCAATCGACAAAAAGATTCCCTGTTCTGCTCTTGTGATTAGTAGATGCTAAACATATGATTTATGTACATAAACATTCATTAGCATTTTTCTTTTCCTTGAGTATTATACAGTACTGTTCAAAAGTTTGGGGTCAGTAAGATATTTTTAAAAGTCTCTTCTGCTCACCAAGGCTACATTTATTTAAATAAAAAATACAGTAAAAAATGGTAATAATGTGAAATATTATTATAATTTAAATGAACTGTTTTCTATGTCAATATATTGTAAAATGTAATTTATTCCTGTGATGCAAAGCTGAATTTTCAGCATCATTACTCCAGTCTGTCACATGATCCTTCTGAAATCATTCTAATATGCTGATTTGCTGTTCAAAAAACATTTATTATTTTGATCAGTGTTAGGGTTAGCATCATATTTTGTGAAAACAGTGGTACTTTTTCCCTCAAAGTTCAAAAGAACAGCATTTATTTGGAGGGGAGACACTGCAGGCAAAAACACTGTCTTTTAATGCATCTGTCAAGTTTGAGATTTTGGGTTTTTTTTTGTTTTTTTTTTCCAGGCTATTGGAAAGAAAACACTCAAAAGACACTGTTAAGTGTTTCTTTTATAGCTCTTATTTTAATTACAATACATATTTTTAAAGGCCATTTTCCCAAAATGAGCTTTTTCTTCTACATTGAGCCATAAGCAGGGTTTCCGTGGGTCTTAAAAAGTCTTAAAACACTTTTGAAAAGGCCTTGAAAAGGTCTTAAATCAGAGCAACAAGTCTTAAATTCATATGATCATGGCATTAATTTTCGTGAGGGATTGTTTCCTCATGTGTTTAATTTTAAAGTGAAGCAAAAGCGTAATTTCTGTGCTATGTGGCTTAGGTCACTCAATAAACAATTAAACAATACGCTAGATGGCAGTGTGTGCTGCTTCATCTGTCAGTCACCCGAAAAAGAACTTGTAGTTTTGATTTTTTTTTTTTTTTTAAGAGAACAGTCAATACAAATAAAACTGAACGCGGCTGCTCAGTGCAGTGTGCCGAATGACACTCGCATCACAGATCAGATTTCATTTATCACGTGAAGAGTCGAGCTGACTGACAAGAAGAGAGAGGTGAGACCATGAGACTATGGCTGAAGAGTTTCAAAACGAAATGCAAAAGCGCCTGTTTTAAAAATATTTTGCCTGTTGACTTCTGCCATTTATCTAATGTGATAGTGGAAGTTTCATAGAAATAAAGAAGTTTCATACTTTGGATAGTGCATTAAAAAATGCACTATCCAAAGTTGGATATATAATTTCTTAAGGTTTCTATTGCATAATAGGTAAAAAGGGAACAAAGAAAGTCTTTTTGTGACAAAGGTCAGAATTCCTGTTATGTTGTAGATTTCTGAGGTGCACTCTCGACATAAATTAATCTATTATTTTTCCTACATAATTTGTAACACAAAAGAGTGATAAAATATCCATTTAGAAGTTTTAGACCTTCCCAATGATATAAAGTTTGTCATGATTAGATTAGGATTTATTTGTAATATGGTGAAGTAAACTTAGGCGTCCCACAGAGGGGGCAGTGACAGTTAAAGAGGTAACAAACACCAAACTTTACATTTTTATTCCTGTCTATAAAAAGTTTTTATAAAGGGATTTGTTCATATATAATTTGCTTGATTATATACAATATTTTATTCCCTCAAAAATTGTGAAAAATATATTGTTTTCTGTCTGTTCTAAGTATTTTCTGAATTATGGAGTGACAAAATGAGATACCCAAAATTTCCTCTGTAAAAACATTTGACTCTAATATGTCAAAAAAATAAAAACAAGAATTTTGAAACTGACTTCATCCAGTGTTTAGATTTTTGTACTAGAAATGTATGAAAACTAGTGCATATTTCATTAAATAAGCCTCATTTGCATATTTAAACCTAACATTTTAAAAACTTGTAATACAGAAAATGTTTGCAATTATCAATGTAATTGATAATCAATTAGGTAATCAACTGGGTAAGTAAGGGCAAGAACTATTAGTTATTTTATTTTTTTTTTTACCCTATTTACCTGTAGTGTTTCGCATTATAGAAATCTTTTGTACCATTGTGAATGTCGTCTTTGTCACTTTTGATTAATTCAGTGTGTCTTTGCTAAATAAAAGTATTATTTTCTTTAAATATATATCTTACTGACCCCAAACGTTTGAAAGATATGAAGGAGAATTTTCATCTCATAAATTACTTTGCATTCAATTTTTGGAAATAACTTATTGATATTACTTCTGTTTTATTTATTGAGTGCTTTGCATTATGGGATAGAATATTCAGTGCAGTTTGCAGTATGCTCGCATAAAATTTTAGATCAAAAGGTTTTTCTACAATTATAAAATACAAAAAATTAAGTCACGTGTGTCCAAACCTTTGACTGGTAGAGTCCTAAGGTAGAAGTAGCCATTCTGAACCTTGTTACATGTTACAGTACTCTACTGGGCAACAGTCCAATCAGTAGCCTGTCCAAAGTATTTGTACGTGTACGTTGTGCATTTTTCTACCATAGTACACAGTGACCATATTGACACAACAACTTTTATCCCCTAGAGGGCACCGTAACTCCAGTGTGTCATTATTACTCTCACTCTGGTATCAGATAGAAATTAAAATGACTCCCAAAGCGCTCTTGATGTTATCCACAGCATAAGCATGTTTGTCTCAGTGCGCTAATGGCATGATGTCCTGATGGCCTCAGTAAACACATGATGCTGTTTATTTTCAGTGGCAGGAGTGGTGTCTTTATGTTCTTTTGCTAGAAGAGAGATGTTGATGCACAGATACTTTGAGGCTGTTTACCCCAAACAGTGCTTTGATCTTACAGTATAAGCATCAGCATGATCAGCTCACAGGATACAGCAGTAATAGCAGATATAAATAGTCTGTTTGCTTATTGACTGCAGATCAACATTCCTTTAGATTGTTTCCCTTGTGTTCATTAGTAATGCAAAGTGTTGTATTATTACTCACCGTTATTATTACTCACACTGGAATGCCCTAAAGATGGGAAGTAATGAAAGTTTTCTGTGGAATGTGGAACATTCCATTTACTTCAAGTTAGTTGCAACTTTACAGTCATCCTTTATTTACAGTAACTCATATGATTCATTTGCTGAAGTGGAAATGTCAGTGTCATATATAGTTGCCTGCAGCCTCAAGATGGAGAATAATTCATGAATTATCAGCCAATAATTTATATGGAGCAACCAAGCTAACAAAAATATAAGGTTTTGCTAACCTTCCCATTAAGTAAAACTTTAATAAACATTATTACAACTAATTCAAATATTACTTTTGAATGTTCTAACAAGGTCGAAAATGTTTTTTCTTGTTTATGTTAATGTTACAGAAAACAATAAAGGAATGTTCATTTTTTTTTATCATTTTGCAAACCTTATAGGAATATAAAGTTGAATATTCTTTGAACATTCTGAAAGTAGTTCAAAACAGTTCCATGAACAATGTATACTGTAAGTAAAGTTTTTGACCAGATAACTTTGAAAATGTGTTCATAACTTTAAGAACCTTACAGAACATTAGCCAAACTTCTGGGAACATTGTCTGTTAGCTTGGAAACTGTTTGAACGGCTATGTTGTCGTACAGACGTAAGTGTGGGAGAGAGCTGCTTGTACTGTGCCTTTAGTATTGGGTTTATTTTAGAGTCTGGCTGATTTGCATAACTCCTCCTGTCTGTTGTGCTGGTATACAGTGTTTCATTACCATAAATATTCCGCTGCAAAATGCAAAAAGGGCTTAACATTGAACACCTACAGTAGCAAGACACCTCAATATGTAAATGAAAACAGTGTCCATGCCGCTCTGCAACATATACAGCTATTACAGTTAGAAAGTGGTTATTCGGGAAATTCTGCTTAATTCTCTTTCATGATGCTGTCCATTTAAGACAGAATTCCATTCTCTAAGACTGTGCATCTGTAATCACACACATGCCAAACCAGCACATGTACGCTGATGTTGATTAATGCTGACTTTGATTCATGATGTTTCCTATATAGTTCTAATGCATCTCATTAGTCAGCAGCAGAAGGTTTGGGTTTCATCAAAAGTGGACATTTATGACATTCATGTCTTACTGAACTGGCAAAACTCTGGTTAGCAGCCCTGAGCTTTAACCACCACCCTTGTAGAACATTAAGTACAAATTGAATGTATTAGTTTCTTTTTAAAGGTCCACTGAATTGCTTTGAAACACACAGTGTTATTCTGTGTGCTGATGTAATTGCAACTGAAACAGGAAGACGGGGCAATATTAAGAAGCTCCGCCCCCTTTTGTAAATAGCCAGTAGGGTTTTGCTTATTTCACAGCTTGAGCCAGAGCCGTTGACCTCAGTAAAGCCACATTTGACAGCATATGATAGCCACAATCTCATCGATATTGCTATAAAATATAGCATTCTGTGTAGAATTCTGATGGGACTGATACATTTTGTGATTGCACCAACTTGTGCATATGATCCGCTCCATGCTATCGTGTCTCTGAACTTGAGCAGACTATGTGTATGCTATGGCGATTCGCGTGACACAGCACAAAACCAGATTCCAATCACCCCAACGGAAAACATATTTACACTAAATCGTTCCCTATCCCCTGTAAAGTGCACGTGCTTTTCACCATACAGAAAATACAAATTCTGTGAACAAGTAACCAATTTTAGCCATGGCTTTTCATATCTATTTATAGGGTAGGGGGCGGATTTCAGATTTTAGAGAGCATTTGATTGGACAAAAAGTTGGATGAGAAACTGAGGTGCAGGGTAAAGTCATTCATGATGTCAGTTGTTGATGCGTACTGGTGGAAGTTAGAGACCGTATTGAATCTTCTAAATGCAAATTTTGTCATTGTTTTGGAGCACACAAGCGTGTAGATAACCTTAAGGCTAACATATTCCTACTAAAATCCCCCCCCAAAAAAATTTGACCCTCTTAAGAAGGATTTAAGTACACCGTTTATACATTTTCATAATTGCTTTGAAATATGAATAAATTGTACTGACAAACATTTATTGTAAACTTAAAAGGTAACACTTTACAATAAGGTTCATTAGTTAACTACTTTAGTTAACATGAATTAAGAATGAACAATACTTCTAAAGCATTTATTAATTTTAAATGTTAATTTCAGCATTAACTTATGCATTATTAAAATCAAAAGTTGTGCTTGATAACATTAGTTAATGCACTGTGAATTAACATGAACAATGAATAACTGTATTTTCATTAACTAACATTAACAAAGATTAATGAAGATGGTAATAGATGTACTGTTCATTGTTTGCTCATGTTAGTTAATACATTAACTAACATTAACTAATGGAACCATATTGTAAAGTGTTACCACTAAAATATACATCAAGACTTTAAAAATTATATAGATTATCATATTAACATATAGATTTTATAATATTACAAAGTGCAGTTTTTAAAATGAATGCATTCTCTTATTTCTCTTTTCACTAGTTATATTAACTTTATTATCTTTATTATCAAGTACAGTTATTTTTTAAAACATTTTTAAGATTTGAAGTGCACATTCAATACAATTATGCACACTTCTCTTTCACCAATTTTCTTAGATGGTCCAACACCATTTTATTATAGTTACAACAATGATTGATTTGTTATATCCAGCTGGAATCTCACACACTTTTTTTTAGTTTTTTAGTGGATGTATGAAGTTGGAGGTACGAAATTCACACGAGGAACCGCAGGTGTAGACAATCACACTAACTATCAACATGATTCACATGTGGTTCACATGTCTAAGTACTTTTTGGCGCTGCTGCAGATAAGGGCTGTTTATAATAGTTATCAGCTGTTTAAATCTCTAACCTCGAATGTGTTGTTTATTACTTAGAAACAGGCATGTACGGAAAGTGTATTTAAACATTTTAATTGTGCTGCTGATTCCAGTCATTCCAGCAATGCAGTATTGCGTCATAAAGCAGGTGACAATTTCCTGATAACACAGTTTAACCTGCTACCGCACAAACAACAGCAACAGCGAGTCATTCTGCCTCAAGTTCATGTAATCTTCACCCATTCTGACATGAACTTCAGGCATCAGTGAATCTTTTCTCTCTTGTTCAGTTGAGAAGTTCAGCTCAAGTTATCTGCATGGGAATGTGTGTTTCGTTTTTCACAGGCTTCTCATTTAAGAGAAGAAAAGAGAAAAGAGTCAGAGAGAGTGTCGACCCCTGTGGTGTCCTGTAAGCGTACTATAGCTGGACACATTGTTATGGGTTCACATTATCACATCCAGCGAACTGACTGAGACCTTTGTCTGAAAGTGAAACATGAGAGAGAGAGTCCTGTTGCTCCGCCTCTCTCTCTCTCTCTCTCTCACTCTCTCTCTCTCGCTCTCTGTTCTGGAGGTAAAGTCAGGCTGAATGAGAGTAATTACTCATTGGTGCGGGTGCAGTCCTCCAGGAACATCTCTCTGTGTTGAGACATGCATCTCTGAACGGTCATGAGGAGTGATAAGGGTGTGCAGTCCTGCTGCGCCTGGATTTTCGCTAAATGCTGCTGCTGCTGTCATGTGGGAGGTGGGTTTCACAGACGCTCTTCTAGAACTGATCAGTGCAGAACTAATGTACATAGTGCAAGTTTGTGGCACAACAGAGGCTTTATGTGTATGAATTTATGTGGTTCACCTTGTTAAAGGGTTGTTAAAGTTTTCCAGTAATATATTAATCCCTTGTGCTCAACTGTAATGAATGTGCACCTGCAGTGTACTTCAGCTTTAAAAAAAATATATATTTTTAAAAACTGTATTTGCAGATAATATTAATGAAATAAAAGTACACTTTCATGACAGTTTAACAAACTTAAGTGCACTTTGTAATAATGTCAAATTAAAAGTTTTACTTTAAAGTACATTTTAAATTGTTTTAATAATCGTTTGTCTTTCTGTATTGAAGTACATCTGTTTTGATTTTACATTTAAAGTTAATATATATTCTAAATGTACCAAATTGCAACTTCATCACTGAAAATGTATAAATATAAATAAATTAAAATATATAACATACAAGTGTCTAAAATAAAATGACATTATAGTATATTTTAGTTTATCATAAATGCTTGGTAGTACATTTGACACTTAAAAGTACACTTTAAATATATTTCAAAGACAATTATGTCTTTGAGTATTTATGAAATTACATTGTATTTAAGTCTACTTAAGTTGGTCAAAAAACATGCTTGTGTTTGACTAATTTGATATACATTTATCTAAACTATATAACTATATATTTGTTTAATTCCAAAAAAAAACATGCAATTCAGAGTCAGAGAGAGAAAACATTAAATTGTGTTGAAGTATATTATTTTCATAATGAGTACTTCATTTTATTCATCATTTTTATCAACTTAGGCTACTTGCAGTTCACTTCCTGCAGTGTGACAAATGAAAAAGGTCCCATTTTATATTAGGTGCCCTTAACTACTTGCATAAAAATCAAGTACAATGTACTTATTGTGTTCATATTGTATTACAAAACACTTTTGCTGCTATTAAGGAGGGATATGGGTATGGTTAGGGACAGGTTTGTTTGGTGGTATGGGTGGATTTAAGGTGTAATTAAATATACAGTTGAGGTGAAAAGTTTATATAACATTCATTAAATGATTAAAAATGTTGCTATTTTACCAAAATAAGAGGGATCATACAAAATGCATGTTATTTTTTAGTACTGACCTGAACAAGATATTTCACATAAAAGATGTTTACATGTAGTGCACATAAAAAATAATAATTTAATTTATTTTAAAAAAAAAAAAGACAAAAGTGCAAAAGCTTACATACATTTGATTCTTAATACTGTGTTGTTATCTGAATGATCCACAGATATATATATATATATATATATATATATATATATATATATATATTTTTTTTAGTGATAGTTGTTATTGAGTCCCTTGTTTGTCCTGAATAGTTAAACTGCCTGCTGTTCTTCAGAAAAATTTTTTAGGTTCCACGAGTTATTTGTTTTTTCAGCATTTTTGGGTATGTGAACCCTTTCCAACAATGACTACTGTATATAATTTTGAGATCCATTTTTTTCCACACTGAGGACAACTGAGGGACTTGCAACTATTACAGAAGGTTCAAACACTCACTGATGCTTCAGAAGGAAAAAACATGCATTATGAGCCAGAGGTGAAAACATTTGAACAGAATGGAGATGTGTACGTTTTTTCTTATTTTGCCTAAATATCATATTTTTTCATTTAGTACTGCCCTTTAGAAGATTCCCAGAAGACAAAATGAGTAAAAATTACCCTGATCTTCAAATTCAGAAAGTTTTCACCCCCCGGCTCTTAATGCATCATGTTTCTTTCTGAAGCATCGATAAGCGTTTGAAGCTTCTGTAATAGTTGCATATGAGTCCCTCAGTTGTCCTCAGTGTGAAAAGATGGGTCTTAAAATCATACAGTCATTGTTGGAAAGGGATCAAATACACAAAAATGCTTCAAAACCAAAGAATTTGTGGGACCTGAAAGATTTTTTTTGAAGAACAGCAGGCAGTTTAACTGTTCAGGACAAACAAGGGACTCATTAACAACTATCACTAAAAAAAAAAAAAGCTGTGAATCATTCAGGTAACAACACAGTATTAAGAATCAAGTGTATGTAAACTTTTGAACGGGGTCATTTTTATAAATTCAACTATTATTTTCTCTTGTGGACTATATGTAAACATCTTTTATGTGAAATATCTTATTCACGTCAGTACTAAATAAACAATAACATGTTTTTTTGTACGATCCCTCTTATTTTGGTAAAGTAACATTTTAATGATTCTGAAAGGGGGATGTAAACTTTTGACCTCAACTGTATTACAGTCTAATTATAAATGTCATTACAGAATTTAATTATAGATGTAATTACGTGCAGATATTTTACAATATAAGCACAATGTATAAACATTTATGTACACAATAAGTAATTTTTGTATCAAATGATTAATTTAAATGTAAGTACATAGTAATTAAGGCTACCTAATATAAAGTAGGACCATAAAAATATATACAGTAGAAATATTCAATACAGTCACTCAAATGATATGAGCTCATGAAAAACTGTGATAATTCTAAAATGGGTTTAGATGAAATGCTGGACGGTGTCAATGTCAGTGTGCAGTGCATGTTGACTGTTACTGAAATAATTATGTTTGGGTGTTTATTTCTTAATCTGATACATCATTTGTTTTACCTTGTATGTATTTCATATCTCTGCCTTGTGGTTTAAAATGATATTGACTGTAGAGACGCAGTTGTTTACTCTGTCTTGTGTCATGGGTAGATGAGGGATGTTTGCACACGAGCGTGTGTTGATGACAGGGTGAAGTACCTCTGTGCTCGTCTCTAATGTGGACTAAAGTGCTCTTTCTCTCTCTCGCTCTCTCTCCATACTGATTAACCCAGGAAGCTGCCCTGCAGAAAAAGACTGGGCTAAAAACGCAACCTCTGTTGTGATGTCTTCACATCAGCCACAGTCATTATTCTGGAGTTGTTTGGAGTCTATGGTTTATGGTGTTATGGTTTTGGTTTTTGTAGTTTTTCAGCTTATTATCTTGCATCATTTCAAGTAAATGTATATAGTCAATTAGTAAAGGTGCATTAATTAACTTTGATTTTGACTGTCTAAAGTCCTGCTGAATAAGCAGAATAGACTGTCATTATTAAAAGGCATTTGGCTAACTACTGTCACTTGCTGTATTGTGGTTTTGTCTATACAGATTTGTTCTGCTCAAATTACACGTTTTTTTGTGGCATACCAGTGTTGTCATAGTAATGCGTATTTCTGGGTCTGAGGTTGTGAAATGCTTCGAGTGAAATATCCTGGTTGTCATTTGGTAATTATGGTAATTACAACAAGGTGTGAAAGCATCAATGCAGTGCACTTATTACAGGTTCAGTCTTTTGTAGTAATCTGAGATTCTCATTAATGGATGATAGTTTATGCTTTACTTTGTGCAATTCTAATCTGTTTTAGGCTACTAAACAATTTGTCACGGCCCATCGGCTGGGTCTGAGTGTCTTGGTGAAGGATCCCACCTTAAAAATTTTGTCCTGGGTAATGCAAATAGTTATCAAGTCAAATAGCTGACTAGACTGAGCCAGTGTTTGCTTTATGTAAATGCCCCTCCATGCGTGTGCAGATTCAGTGGGCTGATGGTCAGCTGGAAACGGTGTTCCTTGCGCCCTGTGTCCCGCACCCATTCATGTCAACCAAATCCATGTGATGATCAAGTAGTTGAGAAACAGTCAACATGTAAACGTGTAGTTGACTGGATGTTATCGCAGACTATACTACTCAGCATATAGAAATGTGCCTATGGTGCACGGGCCGGATGCTTTGCATGCTTACAGTATTACAAAAGAAAGGTGAAGAAGTGCAAAAATCAAGCAGGACTTGTCCCAAACAAGAAAATATAAAGAGTTTAAAGTGAAGTGAAAGTTAGTTTGTTGGGCACTGAGTCACTTGTAGTATTTCAACTGTGTGACACAAGAAGTGCATCATTGTGATTTTTAGTGTCACAGATGTTACTATTATAGTTTTTTGTTATTATTTTGCATTTGATTTTCTTTGTAAATTAGATTTTCTGTGTTCACTTTTATTTTAATGTTTTCGTAATTTGTGTATTTTTGTCATTTGTATTATATTTTATATACAAATAAAATGTATTTATTTATTTAGTGGGAACAATTCTCATTATTAACTAGTTGCTTATTAGCATGCATATTACTAGCATATTGGCTGATTATTAGTACTTATAAAACATGTGTAAATGCCTTATTGTGCATGGCCTTACGCTAGATCCCTTAATCCTTCCCCATATCTAAATTTAACAACTAACTTAGGAGTTAATTGAGGCAAAAGTCATAGTTAATAATGAGAATTGGACCTTAAAATTAAGCGTGACCATTTAATTTTATTTCAGTTAACATTTATTTTGTTTCAGTTTGCAAATGTAATAGTTTTAGCTTTAATTAAAAATAATAACCTGGTGTGCATATATATTGTAGGGCTGTCAAACGATTAATTGCGATGAATCGCATACAAAATAAAAGTTTAAGTTTGTCGGATATATGCATGTGTACTGTGTAATTATGATGCATATATAAATACACACAAATGAATGTATATATTTAAGAGAAATATGTTATTTATGTACAAAATATTTTTATATATATAATATAAAAAATACATATACTTGTAAATATTTCTTAAATATGTACATGAATGTGCTTGTATTTATATATACATAATAATTACACACAGTACACACACATATATTAGTCAAACTCAAACTTGTTTGTATGTGATTAATCGCGATAAATCGTTTGCCAGCCCTAATATATTGTCTTTTTACGACTCATTCGATCAGATTTTAAACTACTCATCTAATCAGATTTTAGTGATGAAACTGTGCATTTATATATCAAGTGTTACATTAGTGGAGGTTTTATAATATTTTTGTATAGTTACTTTGATGTACAGTTATGCATACTGTCATGTAAGATTTGGGTCACTTTTGTTTTTCCCTCCCTAGCTATAATTGATGGTTCTTTTTGTATTATTGTTTTCTTAAATGTAGCTTAACTGACTCTATTGTAGCAGTTACTAAGCTCATCACTTGTGTTATATAATTATGCAAAATGATCTGCTAATGTGCAGCCTGGTCTGTCAGTCATAACTCCTGCGGTCTTTCAAGAGCAAATTAGTTCAAATCCTCTTTTCATCAGAAGAGCTTTAGTGACTCTTTGAAGACGCTCTAAGAGACAGAGTGGGAACACTGAATTGTTCCCTTGTTTTTCTTCCTCCTGAGCATTTGGGACATTTACGGTCAGTAATGTTTGTAATGTACAGTCAGCAGAAATGCGTAATGAGGTGTGAGGTGTGTTCACGGTAAAGCATGTGAAACTCCTCACCTATGAATGGAATGCCGTCCGTCAGGATTGCCTGTGTGTTTCAGAACCGGCTCGGCTCGGAAGAATCTGATTGTGTGAAAAATGCCACACGCTTTAAAACATGTCTGTCTGGGTTTCTTTTGACAGCAAGGAATGTCAGTGCAAAGACTCAACAGCAGATAAAAGACGACACATCTGCCTGTTTGCTTTAGTGAAGACTAAACTATTCTCTCCGTCGCACCTCTGTGTGTCAGGAAGTTGTGTGGGAGGCGCCACATTGAGTTCCACAGATGAAGGAATTTATGAATGGATGGTACATACTTTTCATATATGAGGGCCTTGAATCTAAAGTGAAACCTAAAAGCTGAAGTGAAGTGTCATTTCTTATAACTGTCTTATTTAAACTGAGAAAAAAATACATACTTCAACTATAAAAAAAAAAAAGCTTTTGTTTGTAAGTAAATTAAGTTTCACCCATTTGCTAGAAAGTACAATCCCTGACATGTAAGATTAACAGTAAGGTAAATAGTTGGTCTCACAGGTGTTTCATATCATATTCTGTTAATATACTGTATAGTACATTTTGTGTGGCTGAATTGCTGGAAAGCAAAGCTGAAACCACAGTCAGCAGACTCATTAGCCACTATAGGGAAATAATGATAAGAATAACAAAATGCAGGTGAAACGGTGAAACTCTCTGCACTACAAACCAGTGTGATCATAATTAAGATAATAGATTAAAATAATATGGTAAGACAACTATTTGCAATATCCACAAGCAAAACAAGCTGTTTTGTAGGGCTAAAAATTTACAAATGGCCGCCCACTCTTACGTGAAATATAAGGTGGATAAAGAAAATAGTGCAAACACAGGTTTTCATGTGGTATCTGGACACTGGACGTAGTGTTAGTCGAAGGGTAGTAAAAACTAAAGGTTACCTGCGGTTCCTCTGATAAGACACCTGTGTGACCTTGAGGACAAATTGCTTCAAAGATCCAGTACAAGATCAGTAAAACACAGCTGATTAAAAGTTATTGCAAAAATGAAGAAAAGTGACATTACTATTTAAGTGTGACTTGTTTAAATATTGTTGGGTTTGGGTTTTTTTTCTTTTTGTGCCTGTCAGAGGAGTTGCTATGCCACAAAACTTCTCAAAAGAAGTCATGTGTGGTATTTTTACTGCATAGATCCTTTAGAATGTGTTTCAATATGCCAGTGAGTAGCAGAACAGAGCATGAAGGAAGTGATGTCACAATTGGTGGTTAATAAACTTGTCTGCAGTCAGCTAGAGAGTTCTGTCATAGCACTGATTAAAAGTGTACATGTAAAACATGTACTTATCTTCAGTACTAAATGGAAAAAATATATATATTTAGGCAAAATGAGAAAAATATACACATCGTCATCTGTTCAAAAGTTTTCACACCTGGCTGTTAATGCATTGTTTTTCCTTCTGGAGCATCAGTGAGCGTTTGAACTTTCTATGCAACTTTTGCATATTTATTCATGTAAACTTCCGTTGTTCAGTTCTGTAACTTTTCTTGTGGGAGCTTTTCAAGAGCAGGACTCTGATATGTGTCAGTGGGAGTTCCTGTGAGTTAGTTTTGCTTTGTAGTAAAAGTAGTCATATGATCCAGATGCTGCTTTCTGTGGAAATGCGATGTGACCACTTAAAAGAACAAAGAGCTCTCTCTGTCTGTCTCTCGGTTACTGAGGCAGCGGCAGGAGAAGTGTGTGTGTGTGCGTGTGTGTGTGTAAAGGGCAGTGCTTAATGACTGCTCTCATTAAAGCCTCTCTTTCCTCCACACAGAATCACACACTCACAAGACTGCACGTTTGTCGTCAGTGAGTCTGTGTATTACGCAGGTTTGCTCTTCAAAAAGCACTACAGCACTTGACGGGATGCACTCCATCAAACAGCAGACGGGCACACTCCTGTGTTCTCATAAATGGCTCACACGTGTTGCATCGAGCCTTGTGCGACAAACGCAGAACACTGTGTACAGCATGTGTGAAGAGCTGCATTTGTTCTGTTTCAGGACTCAGTTGAGAGGGCTGTGATTTCTGCAGAATCAGTGTAGTGTAGTAGAGATTCACAATGTTTTTATAACAAGCTTTATGATCAACTCTCACAAGGTCACTTCCTCTAATGAGTCAGCTATTAAAGGCCGTTCTCAACACACAGATGTCATCAACACAATGGGCTTTCGAAGAACAAGTTCTTCTGCTGGTGCTGATACATGATGATCTTATCATGAATCAGGCCGTTAAACGCAAGACAGAGTGATGCTTTAAGAGAGTTTTCAATGAGATATAATGCCAATTTGTATTGGCATTATATTGAATATTATTACAGCACTGTGCATGATTAGAATTAGGAATGCACTAACATCAGAAATTTGGCTGATAACCATTAGTAATTATATGATGAGCAATATTATGCCTGTCTCCCGTTTCAGATGGATACAGATCATTTAAAAAAAAACTTGATGATATTTGCTTAAATGTTATTTAATTTATAACTATTTGTAATTCATTGATACTTTAATAGTGTGGGTAATGTCTGTTTGAGCTTCTTCTACACCACAAGAATATTGACTTTAGGTGTGTGGTTTGCATTTCAGCCGATCAATAACTTTGGACAAATGTGTGTATAGTGTAGCACCTGAAGAGAATAGCAGTACTGTCATGGTATGGGGAAGTTTTTAGTTATTATCTAAAAATGTTTGTCATTATTTCCAGTGAATTGTGATATTTGCTTCCCTGTAAGCAGGAGTTGGTCAGTAATGTTGGACTGGTGTTCGATTTGAAATATATGGATTTGCTGATTCTTCCTGTACTACAATACTGTTTTTGTGTCTGAGGTCACACAAATGTTACAACAAAATCATGATCCGATTGAAAGATTCAGTCTAGGTATTGCCCTTAGGTCCATCTCTTGGTGATATTGCTTAAATCTTTATTTGTTGGATTACTTTGATTCCTCACTTTAATTTCCTTTTAAACAGATTAAACTGTCCAGTTATACTCTGTGAGTATATCTCTGCCGTTGAATACCACAAAAAGTAATAGAACCTGGATGATTGGTCTCAGTGTCAATGTGTATACTGAGAAGAAAAGAGGGCCAAGGATCGAGCCCTGTGGCACCCCTCTGAAAAGTTTGAGACAACACCCCTGCTTTCCAAAATAACCCTAAATGACCTACCTGTAAGGTACGATTTAAACCAGTGGAGTCCAAGAGACTAAAGATTGAGGTGATGCACACGAGAAATTGGTAGCCTGATGTCAAAAGATTGAGGATGGAAATTTAACCACAGTGTCCTTAGCGGCTCAGATGGAGGAAGTCTATGGATACTCCTGTGTTGGTGCATCAGAAAACACAACACTTGTAATGCCTTTTTGGTGCTGACATTGTATATTCCCAGTAATGACGGAGTGCTGGTTCTCACTCAGGGCTGTGTCTATGCTAATAGAGCAGAGATCGTCACAAATGGGCAGGGCTTTTTCCCTACGATGACGTGTATGTAGGGAGAATCTGCAGTTGCTTGTTCTGAGAGACGGTTTCTGATTTAACGAGATTTAAAAAAATGAGTGGGTGAATTTTTACCGTTATAGGCTGGTTGTTTTCACACACTGCGGCCACACAACGCCTTATAAAAGTGATTTTTGCATAATAGGTCCCCTTTAAACAAATTAACCAGTAACACTTTAGAATAGGGGACACTTATTCACTAGTAACTTGCTGCTTATTAATAGTTAGTAATGTAGTTAAGTTTAGGTATTGGGTAGGATTAGGGATGTAGAATAAGGTCATGCAGAATAAGGCATTAATATGTGCTTAATTAGTGCTAATAAATGGCTAATATTCTAGTAATATGCGTGCTAATAAGCAACTAGTTAAGAAACCGTAAAGTAAAGTGTTACAGATTAACCTGTCCAGTTATAATCTCTGAGTATGTCTCTGCTGTTGAATACCACAAATAGTAATAGAACCTGGATGATCAGTCGCATGTGTATACTGAGAAGAAAGAGGCCAAGGATCGAACCCTGTGTCACCGCTCTGAAAAGTTTGTGACTTAAACACCCCTGCTTTCCAACGTAACCCTAAATGAGCTACCTGTAGGGTAGGACTCAAACCAGAGGAGTACATACTCCAAGAGACCAAAGCCTGAGATGATGCACAGGAGAATTTGGCAGTCTGGTGTCAGAAGATTGAGGATTGATCGTCTGAAATTGGTTCTCGCCAACTGCGGAGCTTCTAGACTGAGTCTACATTGGATGTCCCCTTTTGATGCCTGACTATATGTTGAATGGGAATGGGAGGAAACCAATAATTCACTAGTTTAGGGTTAATTCAATTAATTAAAACTTTATAACTCAAGTAATAAACATGTTTACTAAAAATCTATAGAAGTGCTTTATTAGATTTCCATTGCAAGTTTATTATTGTAAAAATATTTTCTGTTTGTATTTTCTTTTTAACAATCTGAGGGGTGAGTCTGTGGAATATGGCAATAAACAACATGCCACAGATGCTGTCCATAGTCTGTAAGGTCTGGAAAAGCATAAACACTGTGGCTTTTTGGTTCTTTCAAAACATTGTTCTGTTTGTTTGAGTATTCCAACAATTGTGTCAACCAGAGGTGTGAGGTTGGGGTGGGACTGCCTGTTTTTCTGGCCATTGGTTGGATGGGTGGAGTGTTTTTTTGTGAGTCCTATTTTCCCCAACTAGTCTTTTCAGTTCCGTTTGCTAATGCCAATGATGTGGAAATTACAAAAATTTCAAGTTGTATTTAACCTGGAATGTTACTTAAAAATAATTTTAGGCCTGATCATTACCTTCATCATGAACTTTGCTTTCATTTACCCTTCTCTCCGTTCTTTGTCCTACAGAAAACTATGCGGTTAGTGGCCCAGAAGGGAAGACAGAGTCCGTGACCACACTGCAGCCGCAGGCGTCCCTGAACTCCCTGCAGAGCAGCTCCCCTGGACCCAAGCGTTCTGGGAATACACTGAAGAAATGGTTAACCAGCCCCGTTCGCCGCCTCAGTCACGGCAGCAACATAAAGAAGATCCCTAGCAAACAAAAGCAGAAGCGTGATGGACGTAAGAGCATCGATCTGGGGCCGCCTGAACTACAGGATGACACCCTGGAGGAGGTATTGCACATTTGTCAATGTACTGGAAAGTTAATGGTTTTTCATATTACTCTAAGGAAAAAAAAAAAAAAAACTTGCATCCATCTGATTGAATTAAATGGTAATACTGTGGCCCTGAATTATTACCTTATTTTTATGGTAATCCATAATACTTTAAACAGTACCATTATTACTGTGGTATATGTCCACAAAACCATAATCCAAGGTTTTTGTTCCATACATGGTCATGCCACAACATTTTTTCTTCACCTTTTTGTTAATTCAGCAACGAAGACTCCACAAATATCTTCAGTCAAAAAAGAAAAAAAAGATTGTCATACCATTTTAGTAGTCTTTTAGTAGAAAACAACAGAAATTAGAATTTATAATGGTTTTAACTACACACTTATTCATAATTAATAGCTTGGGACTACTGTTACTTAACTTTTTTTTTTTTTATCAGCGAAGGCAGGACAGACTGAGTTAAATCACCATATTTTCACATTGTCATAAGGTTCCCAAAGCAAGGTTTGTTGATGATATTTCACGCTTGTCTAACAGCATGTGGTGACGGTGGACAGCAGTTTTTACGTCAGAGTTTTATAACCGTTCCTTCATTCTCCACCACTACTTTTTTTATGCAATCATGGTCAAACAGAGAAAAGGAGGCCTCTTGTTCTGTGGGCTGTATAAATGGCATATTAAAGGGCTGCTAAGGCCCCAGCAGCAGCCGTTCAGATCGGAGGGTGATGATTAGCCTGACTTTTTAAAGCTGTGCGCCATATAATGTGCTTGTACAAAAGAGCCTCTGTGTTTCTGAAGCAGGGTATGTGAACCCCACAACAATGGCCCATATTAACCATGTCTGCTGTATTTCAGAGCAAATTCTTCAACAATAAATTCTGAGCATTTAAACTAGTACACTAGAAGCCAAATAATAAAGCAATAAACCATATGAGGCTGTGTGTTACGGTGATTTTATCACAGGTAAAGGTTTTTGTTAGGAATACGTGTGATAATATCACTGTAATGTTGCCTTGTGTTGTTTATTGTCTTCAGTAATATCATTAAAGACAAATATAAAAAAAAAAACTATATAATTATGAATAATTGTTCTATAAACTAGATAAATAAAATGGATTTTGAGGTGCTTACCCATGCAAAACTGTGCCAAAATGCATATTCTGAGGATTTTTATGGTGTTTTTCATAATTTTCTATGATGATTAATAATCCCCAAAAGTAATAGTTTGAGGTTTTACTGACAGTTATGGCTGTTTGACATTGAAAGATGTTTCTAAAAACAAGTGAAACATTTCTGCATACATTTAAAAACAAAAGGTACTTATTACAGAAGTAATACATTTAATAGAAAATAATATGTTATACTTCTGAATTGTACTTTAAATTTATATTCATTGCAATTAGTTGAACTTTTTTTGACCAATTTAAGTAGGACTTAAGTACATCTTTGTATGTAATTTCATAACAGCACAGTCATATTTCTGAATGTACTGACAAGCATTTATGGTCAGCTAAACTATAATGTAATTTCTGTTAAAATGAACATCATGCATTTAAATGTATGGTCACAGTTTGTTTTAAGGTCCAGTTCTTGCTATTAACAAACCATTAACTATGGCTTTTGCCTCAATAAACTTCTAATTTGCTGCTTATTAGTACTTAGTAAGGTAGTTGTTAAGTTCAGTTATTGGTAAGATTTGGGATGTAGAATATGGTCATGCAGAATAGGTGCTTTATAAGTACTAATAAACAGCCAATATGTAACTAGTTTATAGTGACAATTGTTCTCTATACAAAAGTGTTACCAGATATATTTGTATTTCTACATTTGTAATAATAAAGTTGCAATTTAGTACATTCAAAATGTTAACTTATATGTTGTATAAAATAACCTACTAGGTCACGCTTTATTTTATGTTCCAATTCTCGCTAGTAACAAACCATTAACTATGGCTTTTGCCTCAATAAACTACTAATTTGCTGCTTATCAGTAGTTTATAAGGTAGGTGTTAAGTTTATGCAATAAAGCACATGCAAATCTTTTTCACAACGGAATGATCTGTATTGTAGTCACAGGCGTGTTTATAGAACTGAAATAACACAGTTGTAACGTGGATTGAGAGTTTGCTGCTTGACTTGTTCTTGTGTTTACAGAGAGTGCGTAAAGAAGAGGGAACACTCTCCAAATCTTCATCAGGGATGCACAGTGGAGGAGAGGAAGAGCCTGAGGATGAATCACACACTCCCCTCCCTCCACCAATGGAGATCATCAAAGACCCGTCTGCTCAGGAAGAAAAGGTACACACACACAACAGAGAGGGAGGAGCATGAGAAGAATCAGGGGTCAGCAGGGTTATTAATGTAGAGAGAGATTTATTAAAAACATACTGTGTCACTCATCATGTGTTCATAACTATCTCCACCTGCCTCCCTCAAACCTACACACACACACAGTGGCTTTACTAACACTGTTTTTCCTCCCTAATGTCAAGATCGCCAGTAACTGCTTGGGTGGAGGCTCCTTGTCTCACATTGAACTAACCACAAATCCACCCTATTGTTGCAATGAATCTTAAATTATGTAGTTGTGAAACTTTTACTGTTCCGCTCAACTCTGGCTCTTTTACACACTGTGGCTTGCGATTGCAGTTGCAATGTGTTTACAAACCAGTGCTCTCTGACAGGATGAATCTCAAAAAGAACATGACCTTATTTCCCTCAAATCGAAAGTAAAACATGTTTCATAAAGAAATTGAAGACTGTTTTAAAGACCATCATTATTTGCATTGTGACATTATTATTCATTGTTACTTTGATTATATGAAAATTAAGCACCTTTCCCATCAAAATCTAGTTGATCTATTGCCGTTCTGATCTCCGTAATTTGTTGTTTAATTCTCATTATTCTTACTGTTTTTTAATTATTAAATTCTTTGTACAATAATATAGTAAAAAAAAAATCCTGTTACTGTATTTTTTTGAAAGAAATTAATACTTTTATTTAGCAAGAATGACAGTAACAGTGACAGTAAAGAAATGTAAGATTTTGATTTCAAATAAATGCTGTTATTTCTATTCTACTGCTTTCAACATTTATAACAATATTAAATTAGAATAAGAGACTAACTCTGGAAAAATCTTACAGATTCCAAACTTATGAATAGTAGTGTATACAACAAATACAGTCATGAAGTATAAATATTATGCATAAGATATATTTACCTGATACAATAATGAGAATTTAATAAGAAATTATTGTGAAAGAAATGTCACTATGCACAATTTGGCATGGTGTTAAAAGTAGTCCTTGTTTTCTTTATGCAGACTATAATTAGTCATTTTTCTTTGGATTTGGAGGTGAAATGTTTGACATGTTCTTGGCATGGCCTTTGCTTCTCTTCTCCCCATACCAAAGCTTAATAAACTGGGCTAATCCAGCATCCTGAGCACTTGCTGTTCTGATCTGCCTGTGTGTTCTTTCCTCCTGCTAATGTCTCTCTCCTCCTGGCCTGCTGTCATGTAGTCGTCTGTGCTGCTGGCTTCACGGCAGAGCTCGGCCGACGTCCCCAGTGCTGCTGAGCTTGTCAGTGCTATAGAAAAACTGGTCAAAACTAAGATGGTAAGTGCGCCACTAAACCCGATCTCCTCTCCTGGCACAAACAGGAAGGTTTGATCAACTAACCTCCTGGTTTTCCTCTTTTCCTTTCTGTTTTCTATTGCTTCCGAGACAATCACTAACCCTTAAGCATCTATTGCACTACTAAGATTTTCTGCGATAGTCTCACATGCACGTCTCTCTGTTTATTCTTTTAATATTACTGTACACTTGACCTCATTTATAGGTGTAGACAAACCTGCTAGGATTTGTGTTGAATGTCAATATAATCTGTGCTGTGTAGTGTTGTCATTGTGTTCCTTTAAGAGCATGTATCCGTTCATTGTCCAACAGCTTGCTCTATTTAAAGATTCATTTTCCATTAAAGCTGCTGCATGCATCTATTATCTGACAGATTCTAAAACACGTGTCCTAAGCATTCAAGTCAAGTCAGGTTTATTTATATAGTGCTTTATATAATACAGATTGTCATAGTGAAAAATAGTGTGTTGATGATGCAAGAGGACAATAGTAAACACTCATTTTTTTATTTGATTCATTGCTTTAGTGATGTCATCATCCAGCTCAGTTCAGTTTAAACAGTATCTGTGCAATAAAGTCAACAATATTGCCAGAAATGAAATATTGCCAACTAAGCAAGGCAAAGGCGACAGTGGCAAGGAACCAAAACTCCATCTGTGACAGAATTGGAGAAAAAAAAGACCTATGGAAAAATCAGGCTCAGTCAGAAGGCCACATCTCCTCTGCATTCACACTGGGATTTTACTGGATCAAGAGACATGCTACGCTATCAACATTTAAATTATTAGATCATTTGATTTTTCCGACACCTGTATGGCTTTAGTTACGCTATATTTGACGTTCAAGGAATATTCTCAATTATTTTCCACTTGACACAGAATTACAGTGAAAATGAATGGAGCCGGTACATTTAATGTTACCTTGTTTGTGTGAAGTTAGGCTATGTCTGATTTTGTAACTTCATTGTCATGGAACTCCATAAACCTTAAAAACCTAAAACAACTCTGAAAATGAGTTAAACAGCTTTACATCTGTGTAGTTTTATTAATATATTTAACTGCTTTTAAAAACACCTATACACTGACCTGATAAACTGACCTCATTTACATTGAGGTTTATATGTTATAGTATATTTTTGTGGTCACCCTATGCCACATGATTCCTTGTACAATTTGTATTGTACATGAATTAATTGTTTTATTTGTGTTTAATTTATGCCACAAGAATTTGGATCTACTAGGGTACAACGGGGCTAAAGGTGCCTCGGGGTAAAATGCACCTTTGATATTATTTTCCTCTAAACCACTAGATGACAGAAAAATGTGGTGTAGCACTTTCTAAAATATTTGCTTTTCAAGATGTATGTGCAAATTTGTCTGATCCTTGACACGATCGCGGGCTGCAGCACAAAGTTGATTCTGTGCTTGCTTGATCTAATATTTGATGTTTTTTAAAATGTAGATTTAAGTTGCAAGTGAGAATCACTAAAATAGCTGCATATATTTTGAGACAAATGTCTTCTTAATGATTTTCAGTTTTAAGATAATTAAAGCAACAGTTTTTAAATAATGAAAGAATATGTATGAATAAGTATGGTATTTGGGGTACAAAGCGCCCCTGCTGTTGGGTCTCAATGGCACAATAATTAACATGATAATTAATAGATGGCTGACTCTTCCATTTGTTGACATGACATTGTTAGATTCTAATGGTAAATATCTATCTTAGAGATAATCACCATGAAAATATTGTATTTAAAAACATAATATTAATCATGTAATAAAATATCATATGTTTGTTACTACTGTACATATATATTAAATTATTATGGGATCTCATTCAGTGCTTTCTGAATTGTTACTTTTTAAAATTATTTAGTTTCTGTAATTTAAAAAAATATATTTTTTGTGTTAGCATATTTTAATGGCAATGTATTTATTGAACAAAATTAATTCTTTTATTTTTCAAAAGAAGCAAAATAGTACAAACTTTGCTAAAGTAATTGTTTTGCACAAGTATTAACTTAGACAAAACAAAACAAAACAAAAAAAAACATTATTTTAGCTAAAGTCTATATCAATACTGTGTGCCTTTTGCCCCATGCTGGTGACCCTTTTACCCCGTGTGTGGGGTAAAAGGCCCCCCTTGCCACCTCATACATTTAAAAGATTTTAAATCAAAATAAACAACTATGATTTCTGGTCACACAAAATCTGTTGCTCCATAAATGTTCAATACAAAACGCATACATTTTTTTGCAATTAAACATTTTGGGCGCAGCAAATGGCTCATTTTTTTTTTTTTTCTTAAGGCGTGCCTTTAGTCCCGTTGTATCCTACCTCTGGAATAAGATCTGGTATCTATTTTGGAGCCATTCATATGGAGAAAAAAAATCTTAGTATCTAGTAATATCTATCATAGTATAATAATAATTAATAATTCCTTACATTTATATAGCGCTTTTCTGGGCACTCAAAGCGCTTTACACAGAAGGGGGAATCTCCTCAACCACCACCAGTGTGCAGCATCCACCTGGATGATGCGACGGCAGCCATATTGCGCCAGAACGCCCACCACACACCAGCTTATTGGTGGAGAGGAGATGTAAGTGATGAAGCCAATCAGAATATGGGGATGATTAGGAGGCCATGATGGTCAGAGGCCAATGGGCAAATTTGACCAGGATGCCGGGGTTACACCCCTACACTTTTTCGAAAGACATCCTGGGATTTTTATTGACCACAGAGAGTCAGGACCTCGGTTTAACGTCTCATCCGAAGGACGGTGCTCTTTTGACAGTATAGTGTCCCCATCACTATACTGGGGCATTAGGACCCACACAGACCACAGAATGAGCACCCCCTGCTGGCCTCACTAACACCTCTTCCAGCAGCAACCTAGTTTTCTCAGGAGGTCTCCCATCCAGATACTGACCAGGCTCAACCCTGCTTAGCTTCAGTGGGCAACCAGTCTTGGGCTGCAGGGTGATATGGCTGCTGGCCATAATATGAAAAATCTAGTATAGTGACAGCATCTGTAAACATAAAGTAACAATGTTATTTTTCATTGATCACATAAGAGTCTAATGTAGTCTATCCCTGTGTCCTAATTCGCATTTTCACCCTAAATAGCATTCAGGATCTATAAGTGTACTAAACTTGAATGCTCTGTGGTTCGGATGTCATGTAAAATTTGATGGAGGGTATACAGTGTTTCCCAACTCTGTTCCTGGAAGCTCACACATTACACATAACTCTTCCTAATTAAACACACTTGATTCAGCTCATCAGCTTATTGGTAGAACCTTCAAGACCTGAAATGAAGGGTTAGATATGTTTATATTTATTTAGTTATTTGATGAATCATGTCCAATAAGACATGAATTATAAAGACAGATGTTTACTGTCATAGGTCTGCAAGCATATTCATTCATACATTGAGTTCATCCTTAACTGTCATATCTTGCAGGCCTTTTGTGGTATTGAAGTCATAAAATCCTTCCAAACTTGCTGGATATTATGGCTCACTCTGTGGCCCGGAGTGACGCTTTTCTCCCCTTTGTATTTTCTGAGCAGCATTGATGGTGTTTACTGCAGTTTAGAGCCGTGTCACACATAAACCATTCAATTGCTGTGTTTGTTCTCCCACATTAGGCCTGGCCCTTCCAAATACTGACTGGAGTCTCTTGTATTTGTGTTTGTTTCGTCTCTGTTTCTCTAGACACTGGAGCCAGGCTCATACCCAGGATTCAGCTCAGTGAACCCAGCAGAGCAGAGCCCAGCGCCACCCAGAAACCCTGAACTCGAGCAGAAAGCCAAAGCACTGCGTGGACGAATGTAAGACACACGCTCTTCACTTATTTGGGTTGGTCTGGGAGTAAATTCCACAAACATTTCAGGTCTGTTTTAAGGTCATAGTGACTAAATCACTGATTGTTTGTGGGGGTTAATCCCTGCTGCCAATGCAATGTAGGAGAACTGGATTTATTTATTTACTATTCATAAAGTATATTTATATAGTTTGGCTCCCAGGCTCAAAGTGTGCACAGATCTCCCTGCATTGCATTTATTTATTTATGTATTTATTTATTTATTTATTTATTTATTTATGTATATATATATTTAGTTCATATTATTTGAAATAAATAAATCAATATTATTAATATGAAATATATAAATGAATAATTATTTATGTATGTATTATTTATTTAGTTGAAGCTAGTGTGGAAAACATATTGGTTATTATATAGATTTTTACTGCATTTAAATTTTACATGCATTGATTTTTAGTTGAAAAAATAATTCTGTAACAAATACGTTTTTGAAAAAATAAATGAAGCACCATTTCAAGCCATTGCAGAGCACATAAATATTGAGATATTGTCAAAAGATTGAGAATTGCGCAGACCTAACTCAGAGTGTTTGTGGTGTGGCAAAAGAGAAAAAATCGGGTTACATCTGGTAAAATTCAATTGATTCTTTTAAAGCCACTAAATCTGGAATTAATTCCATGTTCATGTAGCAGCCAGTATTGAGAAGTTTATCTCACTGAACGATATGCCTCTCATTAAAGATCAGAGATATTTATGGGAAAGCTTATCTTTATAGGCATTTGGCCTTTTTATTTGAATTTTTCTTTCACTCTGCAACACCCTTAAAGAGATAGTTCACCCAAAAATGAAAATTATTCTATGATTTATTCTGATTTTACCCTCAAGCCATCTTATATGTGTATATGACTTTCTACTTTCAGAGTAATACAATCGGAGTTATATTAAAAAACATCCTGGCTCTTGTGGTAGAATTTTCTTTGCTCAAAATAAATTGCTCTGAAGAGGTTTTGAAGCCAGATAGACCTTTATTAACAAGTTAACAAAAGGCCGAGTAATGTTCGAACACCACTCCAGAGTTTTGTCTCAAGCACACATATATACATCCTAAAGCATTCCATATATGCACTGTTGTATTTTTGGACAAGGTATTTTTTACCATATATGAATTCCTGAAGGTTGATCAATAGCTGTCATGTATTTCTAGCTCCTGAACAGGTTCGTTCCAGGCATGAGTGTTTTTCAAGCTTTAAATAGTTCTCTTTGCTCTAAGCTCACTGCACAGAGTTAATACACATACTCAGATGATAATAGTAGAATAATATCCTCTAATGCATAGGCATAATTCTATGTTTTATATTGATTCAAGATTAATGAAAATCTTCTACACTCTTCAGTTTTATAATGGCAGTAAATGGGGGACGAGATTCTGAAGCAAAATAAAGTGCATCCATCCATCATATAGAGTACTCTCCATAGCTCTGAGTGGTTAAAGAAGTCCACTTCCAGAACAACAATTCACAGATAATGTACTCACCCCCTTGTCATTCAGTATGTTCATGTCTTTCTTTCTTTAGTCGTAAAGAAATTGTGTTTTTTGAGGAAAACATTTCAACATTTTTCTCCATATAATGGACTGATATGGTGCCCTGAGTTTGAAACGATCGGTTATTTTCATTAAAAAAAATACAATTTAAATACTTTTTAATCTCAAATGCTTGTCTTGTCTTGCTCTGCCTGAACTCTGTGTATTCTGGCTCAAGACAGTTAGGGAATGTCGTATTTTCTCCCTCAACTTAAAAAATCATTTCAAAATCATCCTACGTCACTGCAGAAGTTCTGACCCAGAGATGGGAGTTTTTCGACATACCCTAACTGTCATGAACTGGAAAAAAACGAAGAGTAAGACAAGACGAGCGTTTGAGATGAATAAATTGTATTATTTTTATGAAAATAACCGATTGTTCCTCACCTGGGATCATTTATAACCGCATTTGGGATCGTTTGAAGCTGCATTTAAACTACATTTTGGAAGTACCAACTTGGGGCACCATAAAAGTCCGTTATATCGAGAAAAATGCTGAAATGTTTTCCTCAAAAAACATAATTTCTTTACGACTAAAGAAAGAAAGACATGAACATCTTGGATGACAAGGTGGTGAGTACATTATCTGTAAATCTTTGTTGTGGAAGTGGACTTCTCTTTTAACCCCCCGGAGCCATGAGGAGTACTTTTTTTAAATGATGGATAGATGTGCTTTATTTTGCTTCAAAAGCACAATAGTCATTCACTGCCATTATATAGCTTGGAAGAGCCACAACATTTTTTAATAAGATTGTATTTGTTTAAAAAGAAAGTCATATACACCTAATATGACTTGGATTGAGTAAATCATGCAGTATTTTCATTATTTGGTGAACTATCCTTTTAAATGGAAGTGTGACGTTGTTAAACCTGATACATTTTTAATAGATTAGTCCTTTTGTGCCTATTCAAAAGTCTTTAATAACTTTTTTTATGTTTGTTCTATTGTAGGTTTGTTGTGAATGAATTAATCCAGACAGAAAAAGACTATGTGAAAGATTTGGGTATCGTGGTTGAGGTGAGAATAGCTGACATCCTGACAGTATAACATAATTCTTTGGCTAAAAGCGTATTTTGGCTTTAGAGGGAAAATGCTGTCTTAAAACACTCTAGTGTTACTCTGTCCTTCTTCATTTGTCTTCTGTCTTTAGATCAAAGCCATTTGCATCTTTCTCGTTTGGCATCACTGGCTGTGTCATTACTCATTTGCATTTTCATTACATCACTATTTGCTCAGTGTGAATGTGCTATGATCCTAGTGTTCATTTATCATCATTTACAGCTGCTGTGGACAGACATGTGAACTTGTGGTGACTCATGTGCATATATATTTTATTTTTATCTGAAGGGGTTTATGAAGAGAATAGAGGAGAAAGGAGTTCCTGATGATATGAAAGGAAAAGATAAGATCGTCTTTGGAAATATTCACCAAATCTACGACTGGCACAAAGAGTAAGCGCCTCAGATTCTTTATTCTCTATTGTAAAATGACTAAAATGAAACTAATCTAATGTTTCTGTCTGAAGTTTTTTTGTTGGTGAAATGGAAAAATGTCTTGAAGATCATGAAAAACTGCCTGGGCTGTTCAGTAAACATGTGAGTATGTGATTGACATCAGGTCTGATGTGTAAGCTGCGTAAAGGCATTGCTCATCAAGTATTTCCTGTTTCTGTGTGTGTAGGAGAGAAGACTGCACATGTATGTGGTTTACTGCCAGAACAAACCCAAATCTGAATTCATTGTTGCAGAATATGATTCATTCTTCGAGGTAAGATGCACTTTACATTTCTGCAATAGAGTGCTGCAGTGATTACATATTTTTGTAGACCGACCCCGAAGTTAACGTTACCCTGCTTCCCTCCACCAAGACCCGACTGGACTTTTTCCATTGGCTGTTAGATTATTGGAGTAAATAAACCCTGTGTCCGACAAAAGTCAAG